>CM035817.1:48949695-49497195 GCA_020458035.1 Magallana ariakensis | reverse complement strand
TAAAGAAAACTAAATTTCCTGAAATTTAAGTAGAAAAAGAACATGTGATATTTTGTTTCACCTTTTTATGTAAACAAACCTAACTTGTTATGTAAAGGCTGTTTTGTAATACTTTCATATTATAAAAGGGGAAGTTGGTAAAAGTAAAATGTTGCAAACCATTTGATACATTCGCTACTTTGTGTTATTCGAACTCAAAATGAAGGCGAAATGGCTTCACATATCCTTATTATACAGCAATTTCATGATAAATGAGCCTCACTAACCTGACCGATCTCTCTGGAACTCCTCGTAACTGCTTACAAACATTTTCTATGCTAGCACCTTCCTCAGTTACATTGCTTTGGATGATTGAGTGGACCTTAAACAGAAATCAAACACTTGCAATAATTTACACATTATCCAGAATTGAGAGGTTCAATGTACTGAAGGTTGAGTTGAGCACTGACCTGGTTCTGAATCTGGTTGAGTCCACTAATCATCCCACTGTCTTGGTTATTATAAATGTTGTCACCCATCGTGGAACTATTCATGGGAGCTCCAGAAAACATGCCCTATATACATAAACAAATATAATTAAATTTCATGGGCACATTTCATTCAAAGGAATACATATGGATAATAAAATATGCATTTTATTCATAGAGTTTTACAAAATTTGGTGACAATGATAAGTTCAAGAATTCTGATAAAACAATGTCAGTTATTATACTCTTCATATAACAAGCAATTGTACATGCATGCCTTAAAACTGGAACATGTATATGATATCTAATCTATTCAATTCCTCTTCAATTGATTTTCAGTATGGGCGATATACATTTACTAGTTGTATGCAAAGAATGTCCTTTTCCTAGAACAAATAAACAGACTTAGCAGTTTTGAAAAAGAGTTCAGAAATCTTAAAGTGTCAGTAATAGGGGGTGATTCTAATGTAATTCCATACAAAAATTTCAGGACATTTGAACAGAGTATAAAAGCAAGTTGTATTTCTTGAAAAAGAACATTTTCAATAATTTTGAAACAACTTTACAGATTAAGTTCAGCTGTACAGGACAGTAGATTTTTACACTCAACATTTGAATATTAGTTACACAAGTTCAATTGGAATTAGTCAATATTGCATTTACAGTAGTTAAGGTAAGCTAAAAATGCAAGTAGTTTAAGAAAAATTTAAGTTCAGTGATTATTCTTAAAGAGCAATTTTTAGTGCATTTGTAATAAAAATTTGGAGTTGTCAGAATAGGGAATTTAACTTGATTAGCCGCCAAAAAATAAAGAACAAGAGGCCCATGGGCCACATCGCTCACCTGAGGAACAATAGGTATGATAAAATCAGCTTAATGGAGTCATAATAAAAACTATCTGGACAATGTAGTATAATACATGTAGATCCTGTATAAATAAAAATCAATTTTTTCCACTGGTTTTTGAGAAGAAGATTTTTAAAGATTTACTCAATATATTCCTAAGTAAAAGGTCGACCCCCCCATTTTGGCCCCACCCTACCCCAGGGGGTCATGATTTTCACAACTTTGAATCTACACTACCTGAGGATGCTTCCACATAAGTTTCAACTTTTCTGGCCAAATGGTTTTTTAGAAGAAGATTTTTAAAGATTTACTCTATATATTTCTATGTAAAAAGTCGACCCCCCCATTTTGGCCCCACCCTACCCCAGGGGGTCATGATTTTCACAACTTTGAATCTACACTACCTGAGTATGCTTCCACATAAGTTTCAACTTTCCTGGCCAAATGATTCTTGAGAAGAAAATTTTTAAAGATTTACTCTATATATTCCTATGTAAAAAGTCGACCCCCCATTGTGGCCCCATCCTACCCCCGGGGGTCATGATTTTCACAACTTTGAATCTACACTACCTGAGGATGCTTCCACATAAGTTTCAGCTTTCCTGGCCAAATGGTTTTTTAGAAGAAGATTTTTAAAGATTTACTCTATATATTCCTATGTAAAAAGTTGACCCCCATTGTGGCCCCACCCTACCCCCGGGGGTCATGATTTTCACAACTTTGAATCAACACTACCTGAGGATGCTTCCACATAAGTTTCAGCTTTCCTGGCCTAACGCTTTTTGAGAAGAAAATTTTTAAAGATTTACTCTATATATTCCTATGTAAAAAGTCGACCCCCTATTTTGGCCCCACCCTACCCCAGGGGGTCATGATTTTCACAACTTTGAATCTACACTACCTGAGGATGCTTCCACATAAGTTTCAGCTTTTCTGGCCAAATGATTTTTGAGAAGAAGATTTTTAAAGATTAACTCTATATATTCCTATGTAAAAAGTCGACCCCCCATTGTGGCCCCATCCTACCCCCGGGGGTCATGATTTTCACAACTTTGAATCTACACTACCTGAGGATGCTTCCACATAAGTTTCAGCTTTCCTGGCCAACTGGTTTTTTAGAAGAAGATTTTTAAAGATTTACTCTATATATTCCTATGTAAAAAGTCGACCCCCCATTGTGGCCCCACCCTACCCCCGGGGGTCATGATTTTCACAACTTTGAATCTACACTACCTGAGGATGCTTCCACATAAGTTTCAGCTTTCCTGGCCAAATGATTCTTGAGAAGAAGATTTTTAAAGATTTACTCTATATATTCCTATGTAAAAAGTTGACCCCCCATTTTGGCCCCACCCTACCCCCGGGGGTCATGATTTTCACAACTTTGAATCTACACTACCTGAGTATGCTTCCACATAAGTTTCAGCTTTCCTGGTCTAATGCTTTATGGGAAGAAGATTTTTAAAGATTAACTCTATATATTCCTATGTAAAAAGTCGACCCCCCATTGTGGCCCCATCCTACCCCCGGGGGTCATGATTTTCACAACTTTGAATCTACACTACTTGAGGATGCTTCCACATAAGTTTCAGCTTTCCTGGCCAAATGGTTCTTGAGAAGAAGATTTTTGAAAATTTCTTGAAAATTTTCATTAATTCCTAATTATCTCCCCTTGTAAGAGGGCTTGGTCCTTAATTTTCACAACTTTGAATCCCCTTGGGCTAAGGATGCTATGTGCCAAGTTTGGTTGAAATTGGCCCAGTGGTTCTTGAGAAGATGTTGAAAATGTGAAAAGTTTACAGACAGACAGACGGACAGACGGACAGACAGACAGACGGACAGACGGACGACAGACAAAATGTGATCAGAATAGCTCACTTGAGCTTACAGCTCAGGTGAGCTAAAAACAAAAAAAGACATACACTGGCCACATGTTTGGATAGAGCTAAATGGCTATGAGTGACTTCCAGCATGTGGTAAGTAACTTCATTCATATCCATTACTGGCACCATCTTAAATGCAGTCACGTTCCTCTTCCCTCCAAATGACCGCACTGTTCCGTACACTCTGACATATGTATTCTCTCTCAATGCTGCTATTCTTTCTGGTTCTGGTACACTTTCCTGAAGTCAAATGTAGAAGACGTAACAAAAATGATTCAAAGTAAATTCATGCATTAATCAATGTTTTTATCTTTAAAACTTTCACAATGGTTAAAACAGTGTGCGAAATTAACAAAATGCATGAAATAGCCCACAGGACTATCCCACTAAGATTTGGGAAAGACCTTGTAAAAATGGGATTGCCCACAAGTATCAACAAATTTTGTCCTTTCCATGCATTATTTATTCTTGGGCTTTTTAACAACGCTTTCAGCAGTTAAATATTTCAACATGGCGGATGTACACAAACAGTAAAAGTTACACAATACAAAAGATGTTAAAAATTTGCTTAAATGTTGAAATTAATAACAATATTGAACAAAATTTGTATAGAAAACATAACTGCAAAATAATTAATTCAATTTTTAAAAAAATTTAATTTCAATAATAAACAAAATGAAAAGTTATTTTGTTAATGTTAAACCTCTTTTACAAACGGCCGCCAAAAATTGGGATAGACAACTCAGTCGCTTTCGATTCGGATCGGCGTAGCCCGATGCAATATGAGATAGATTCGGACTATCAAACAGGCTTAAATTTCGCACACTGCTAAAATGATGAAAATCTTTTTTTTTATTATATGCCATTCTAGCAACTGATTCTAAAAGACATCAACATGTGTGTTTGTGTGTGCTGTGTTACACCCTAGTTTGGGGTGGGGGTGTTCCAGTCCACCAATCCATTTGCTCTGACAAGGATTCTCCTCCCAACCCGAAAATGATACTCATTTGATGTAATTGATAACTTATTTAGTTGTATGCACATATTTTTTTTCCAGTAATATTGTTTCCTTGTTCTTAACCCCAAGTTGCAATAATAAATAAACTTTGATAAATTACACACATGCAATTGTAAATTAACCTAAGCATGCTTTAATGTATTTAATTCTTATGCATGTTACCTGAGTATTATCTATTTTAGATTATTATACTTTCATGTTAAATACTGAAATCTGATTGGTTTAGGCGCAGTTGACAATCGTTCTCATACTCTCAGCGTTAGCAACACACATGGCAACGGGCCGATAGAACGAATTGTTTTATGCGCGTAAATAATGCGCGTACGGTTCGCCGTAGAACTCACGTCTTTTCTATATAAAAGCAGTACAATTTGCTATAAAATTAAGACATTCAGTATAATAAAATAAATAGTACCTGCTTGGGAGGGTACCCGTTGAAATTGACACCCCTCGAAAACCATTGTCAACCTCCGCTTCGCGTCGGTTGACAATGCTTTTCTCGGGGTGTCAACTTCAACGGGTACCCTCCCAAGCAGGCACTATTTATATAATAACATCTTATTACATCAATATAAACAATATCAAAGTAGAGCTTTATAATAAATATAAATTGCTTACATCATTGTCAACAAATTGTTTCACTTCTAGAGGTGGTCCTGTCATATCATCTACTTCATAGTCTATCCTTGTTGGAGATTCCTTTACAGCAATGATGAGCCCAACAATTGTTATCTGTAACAAGGAAGACAAATCCTTCTTACATTCATATCCAAGAACTGCGTTAAGTAGGCACTATGCAATTCTTTTTTAGCTTTAAAGGGTGTTAGGATAAATTAATTTTACTAATAATCTTTCTACCTGTGACAATTCAATTTCTCCTGAGTAAAACTTGTCATCATTTTGGGTAGCACTAAGTATCTCAGCAGTTGTGCAAGGAAGAACGTTTTGTGCTCTGTTTCGACTCTGTAAAGATGACATGTTTTGAAGTTCATATAATCCTTTCACACACTTTTTAATTTTAAATAGGTTAACATTTGAGGTCAAATTGTTATTGACATGTTTACAATTTCAACAGGCCTCCTTAATTAAATCCTTACATAAAAGTTACATATAATTTTTTTTTAAAAATCAAATGAATAGAATGCTTTTACATGTACAATACAACTGAACAAAAATACAATGAAAAATCACTGAAATTAAGATTTAAATTAGGGCTGTCACGGGTACTCGAAATAACCGAGAACCGCAGAACAATTTGTTCGGTTCGGTTTCGGTTCTGTTTTTCCGGATTTCGGTTCGGTTCCGATTTGTGCATTAGAATCCGTATTCTATGAAAAATGGCGTCGAAATTGAAAGGCTCAGTAGTGTGGACTTTTTGTTTTTAATAAACATTGACATATATTTACATCTACCAAGTATTATTCCCTCTATTTCTTACGGAGACTCATAGTTCATTCATAGCTCTATAGAAACAGCCAGACTGAAATCTACACGCCCCGTTTATCGATTGGTCGAAATCTACAATGGCTGAAACTGACAAGAAATTGACAGGATTGAAATTGACACGCCCAGTTTATTGATTGGTCGAGACCTACAACTACCTAAGAAAAATCACGGACTGCACGAAATAACCATGATGATGTCAGACTCAAAGTCTCACAGGAGACAATTTGGCTGTTTCTTTTAGCTAACGTACTTATGTACATTAATAGTAATTTAGTGAATTTTACTTACTTTTTACGCTCAATTTATTAATTAGTTAAAAGAAAGATGTTAATATAAACAATAAAATGCTTTCTTTGTTGATTCATTCGGGTTATGAAGGTAGCGATCATTGCAGAAAAAATTTACATAACCCGCTAACGCAGGTTATGTATTTTTTCTGCAATGTCGCTACCTTCATATCCCGAATGAATCACCAAAGAGAGCATTTTATTGTTTAAGTATACAACTGGCCATGTATACCGATGATTATTCACTCATCCTAAATAAAAGTATCACACCAATTACCTGTGTAGAAAGGAGGAATACTAGTTCAATAAACAAAGATGGCGGCTTACGATTCGGACATCGAGCAAGTTGTCAATAATGTTTAGGGTAAGAATATTCTGGATTTAATAATAGTGAGATTGAATTAGGAAAACCAGAAGTCAAATCCATGCAAAATAATATGGGGAAATCTGCGTGGTTAAAGAAAACGGAACACACGGTGTGCATTACCTGCAACTTTAAAATATACGAACATATTGAATCATTAGACTTTACTCGTTTCAAAACATTACTAACACTTACTTTGTTAACATATTTGATTTATCAAATTTTCTGTAACCATTTATTAAAATAAGCATCAAGATATATCTTAAAACGAAAGACATGTATTAAAAAATCGGCCACAGGTTAACTTATTTATAACTATCAAGAAAGGAACTTCATAATAAAAACAGAAGTTTACAATGATTTTTTTTCAAATAATCCTTTGTAGTACATAAGGCTTTAAAAATGTTCAGTAAGTTATCTGTGGTGAAATTATTCTATGAATTAATATAGTTTTTTTTAAATTTAATTTAAAATCATCAAATGTCACTTGAATTTCTAACCAGGAAACTAGTTATTGTGTTGAAAATTGTTAATATTAAAGAGTGAAGAAATACAAAAAATAAACTTTTGAAGTTACAAAAAATAAACTTGATTTGAAAGTTGACCCGAACCGAAAAACCCGAAACCGAACCGAATATTTTATGACCCGACCCGAAAAATTTTGGAACCGTGACAGCCCTAATTTAAATGATCGTGAAATTTATGTACATTATCAATTGTTACTACATTTCATTTTAATACAAGCAAAACTAAACAGAATCCCAATAGTGACAACACAATATGGATTCTAACCTTCCTGTCTCCCTGAGTTCCCTGTGGTGTTCCAAATCCTCCAGGTGATGAAAACCCACCCTGACCTTGGTCCTGATAACCTTGGAAGGAACAGTAACATTATGATATTCAATGTCATTCAGAAATGATGTTTGCCAAGAACTATAAACACATAAACTGATAAAATAGGTATGGGGTTCTTTCATCCTCGCAAGACTAAATGTGGTATGAGACACCCAGGGTTCGACACTAACTTTTTTAACTTGGTGGACCGCAGGTCCACTGGTCAAGAATTTTTGGTAGACCTTCACAAATTCTCGTAGACCTTCAATAATGTTGGAATTTTTGTTGAATAATTCTTTTCATGCTATTCATGCTTATTGAATGCAATAAATTTGAACACCTACATGTGTTATCTTCTACTTTACTGAATTTATTTAATTTTCTTACATCATCATTTCTCATTATTTACAATAAGGAAAGAAATTTCGGTCTGAAGATTTCACTTCTACCTGACAGAAAAATGTATAGAAAGAAGTTTGAGAATTAAATCAGAGAGACTTCATTTATTTAATGAAGTTTAGTACAATGATTACACAAATTCAAAACTTAATTTTTGAATATTATTAGTTAATTATCTTGGAACAGAGAATCTTTAAAATACATGTAAATTGGATTAGAAGCATGTCTGCAACAGCTAATAAAAAATCTAACAATTTAAAAAAAAAATAAAAGCTTATCTAATTTAAGAAATTGGATTTATTTATTGTATTTATACCTTAAATAGAGGAAATATCTCATCATTATTTAAGCTGTTTGACAAAAAAATTATGTCTCTTTACTTTAGTGCATTTAGGGGTATTAGTCCAACCCAATGACCCACTTACCACCGTTATGTAGAGGATAACCAAATGGTTAAATTATAATTGTTTTAGTATGGATTTTGTAGTGAAAATGTCTTTGTTATTAGCCAACTATCATTTTCTTGCCAATGAGGTTAATTTACACAATCATAAACTCAAAAGACAGAGTGACTTCAACTTTTCTTTTTGAGGAACTTTTCTGGTGAAGTTGAAGTTACCGCGATCACAAAACTTCATTCATTCATTTGTGGTTGTCAATTTCAATATAAGAATTTGCATTGAAAAGTTTATTGTTATAATGAAAGTTTAAAATTGTAGTGGACCGACGGTCCACCAAGTCCGGAACCATTGGTGGACCTTCCCAATTTTTTGGTGGACTCGGGCCGCCGGTCTACCGTTAGTGTCGAACCCTGACACCTGTCATTATTAATGTCGATAAAAGTACATTATGACATAAATACTTTTACCGGTTTAGAATTTTCAAATTTCTTTTACAATATTTGACCAAAAAAATGTTTAAAATTTTTGGAAAGGTTAAAATTATAAAAGCCCCAACAGGATTCGAACTCATGACTTACAGATTCATAGTGTAACCCATTAAACTACGTTGTTACAGCAGGGAGGTATATCCTAACGGGATAGGCATTTAAGTCTCACCAAAATCATGCAGAACTTCATTTCTTAGGTCATTTTTCACTTAATATATCTATGTTGTTATCAGATTTATCGTTATAAAACCTTTATAACTGTCTTAAAAGTATTCTAGAATTGTAATTTGCTCTTTGTAACCCCAGTCAGATCATAATTAGGACAGAGTTCTTAAAACCCCCCCGAGACCCTTTGCCCCATTTTAGAGATAACGAAAAAATTGATGTTTATTTATTTATATCTTTATTAGTTTACAACATGTGATTAAAAATGTATATTAAAAAAAACCTATTCTTTTTAACAAGGGGAAATAAATAATCTCCTAAAAAAAAGCAACATATCTTATTGGGATTGAACAGTTTCAAAAACTGATCAAGGCTCATGTGATAGTTTGGGAAGTAAACATGGCGAATGTAGAAGTTGCATATCCCGTTAGTATATACGTCCTTGGTTACAGTAGGTAACAATTTTGAGAAAGAATCATTTATTATATATAATATAGAAGTATACTTGATTTTATTGTTTATTCGATAGGAAGTACATCAATATGGAGGTGTCCCATACCACCCTAATTCATATTTAAATCAAGAAGATAAGATAAACATTGTTTTTAACCAATTAAACATTAAAATTTTCAATGTAAACTAAACATGATTAAAAATGTAAATATCATCGTATGAACAGAGGCACTTCGGGTTTTGTAAACAAATCTGAAAATGTCAGTAAAACGTCTCTGTAAGCAACTAATATTGAATATGAATTGACATTCATACCTCCTTGATTCCACATTTCTATGATGTCTGAAAATATCAACTCGTATTTTAAGTTAACTGATAATATTTTGCGTTCTATTTTACTCTTTTCTTGAAGATGGCGCGAAACGCAAAATTGTGTAAATTATAAACCCAACTCGTTGACGTTCCGGAATGTAAATATCAAAGTGCTGAGAGTACTGAAAGTCGGGCTATATCGATAAGTACATGCTTTGTAGAACAAGGCTGAAGACTTTACTACATAAACTCATACTTTTAGTTAATACTTAACATTCATAAATCACTTCTGCGTTTCTTTGATGTGCATTAGAGCACAAAGTTAGTGAAAGTACTGTAGTTTGTTTACATTTAAGGGGGATGTGCAGCCATCTTTCACATTTGAAAAAAAAAATGTAAACAGTTCTTGAATTGGCTTGTTTCTGTCCAAAACTTACTAAAACTGTTGTTAAAAGATACAAAAGCAATAAATATGATGTTCAACATGTTGTCTGTATGCAAATAACGCATACAAGGGCAGAACAATGCATTTTTAAATCACTTAGAACTGCGCAGCTACAGACTTAAATTCAAGATTAAAAAATCTGAAAAATATGAAAGGAGATCGGTGTTGTCCACTCTACAACCATTTGTGGAGGAAAAGGTCTTAGCTTGCTTATTTAGGTTGAAACGTTGTCTCAAAGTAGGGTACCCTATTCTTAAAATGAGTCTCAAAAACCATCAATTTGCACGAGATATTTTTGTCTGTGTCTATGGAGGTACATTGAAGTTCTATTTTCATTAAAAAATATATGTATAATTTTTATTTAAGGCAATTAACTTTGTGGTCCCCAATCCTAATTCTAAAAAGAATTTAATTTAATTTATACATACAGAACTAAAACAAAACAATTGGAACTGTTATAGAGATGTCTGTCACATTCAGCCCATATTGTTTTGAATTGACATTTATTTTTATCGATGAAAATATAACGTCAATGTGCCTCCATAGACACATGAGTTCTATGTATAGCCCGGTATTTTCTTGTTCTAAAAATAGATCCCATGCCGACTGATAAAAATAGGGTACCCTATTTTAAGGTAAAATCTTCTACATTATTGTGCAAGATTCAACCTTTTTCTCAACAAACGGTTGTAGAGAGGACACCAATTAACCCCTCTGCTACTTTTTCAGATTTTTAAATGTAACCAGTTATATTATTTGTATATTAAATTACAGCGCTAGCGTACGTGTTTGATTGGTATATGTGTGTAGAGTGAGTGTTTATGAAAACCTCTTCTCATGATGGTCAGCAGATAAAACAGATCGTATTGCCAAAGTCCCTGAGAGAGGTAGCACTACGTGGCATACATGATGATGTTGGACATCCAAAAAAGGACAAAACTTTGTGGTTTGCTAAGCAACGGTACTACTGGTCAGGAATGGAGTACGAGATCAACCAGAAAGTGGAATCCTGTGGCAGGTGTATTTGCAGGTCAAATTTGCCAAACTTGAGATTGGAGATAGGGTGCTAGTGAGGAAAGTAACACAAGTTGGCCGACAAGTGGGAATCTGAAGTTTACACTATTCGGAGTATTCCAAATCCAGACATCCCTGTGTTTAGAGTACAGAGTGAATCAGGGAAAAGCATTAAGACTTTGCACAGGAATATGCTCTTGCCATTCAATTCCATTCCTTCTGAAAACATTGAAATGCCTGCAGCACCTGTGGTGAAAAGCAAGAGTAGAAGTCAGGATACTGGTAGATCATATGCAGAGGACATATCAGATGATGGTAGATCAGAGGACAGCTCAGAATCTGACTCGGACTCTAGCAGTTCAGAGATCAAAACAACCAGAATACTTAGGTCATCAAAAAACCCAGAAATTCCACTGTCTTCTATAAGACAAACTGAAATTAGCAATATTGAGACCAGTACTAATCATGAGTTTTCTTCATTTCAGAACTTCAGTGTTCCTGAACCTACCGGTACTTTGAATCGAACGATTATTGATTACAATTCGTCCAGTGAAATCAATGAAACGACAAGGTCATTGGGTCGAGTAGATGATACCACGGTCGAACAGAGTACAAGGTTATCAAACCGCAACTCTCGCGTTTTTCCGCGACGAACTACTAGAATTCGCAAGCCTCTTGATCGCTATGGAGACTGGACTAGGTAGTGTTTTTATCCCGTAAACTGCTTTTATGCTTCATGATTTTATGATGCAGTTTTCAGGTTTTTAAATCTAAACCACTGATCATATTTTATGCTGACTCTCAGGGTAGTGAAAAAAAAAAATACCAATATAAAAAAAAAAAAAACACTATTTCCCTGATTTTAAACTTAATCCCTGTTATTTTCTGAATTATTTGATGTGGATGACTCTTAGTTTTCATTGCCCCTGTTTTCCTAATTTTAAGGGTCTCTCATTTGCATTTGTTTATCATGATGATTATCACCCAAGTAATATGTTGTGTCTCATGCTCTGATATTAGTTGCGAAACTGTAATATTAGTGTTGTGGGATTTACAATATCTGAGGAGAAAGCTATCTTCCTTAGGAGATTCTGGTGTATCCAGGGTGGTAAATTGTTATTTTGATCTTGTGTTCAATGATGTTTCACCTTTGTGATCTGACTGACTGAGGCAGCTGAATCATTTGGTGGCATTATGTGTATTGACTTAATCTTGCAGGATTTGAGTTTTCATTGATGTTTTGCTATATTCTATTACGTTGAAATTGTTGTTTTACTTTAGTGTTAAATCATATTTCCTCCTCATGCACAATACAGTTGAGTGTAAGGGTCCTCAACACACCTGGGAAAAGTTCTGCATACAAGTCCATTCTTCTAAATTACTTAAAGATATGGACTTTTAGCATGTGTTCGATTTGAAAATGACCAAAAATATATTCAAATTTGGGTGAAAAATCGACTTTTTAAATTTTACCACTGTTCATGAAAATAAAAGGACCTGCTGTATTCGAACTCGGAACCTGCGGGTTGGTAGACCGAAGCAACACCCATTGCGCCACAGAGATAGACAACAAAGGATGACTGCACTTAAGGACATGCGATATTTGCGAGAAAATAAACTTTTAAACGAAGATTTTTTCTTTCAATTGCAGAAATGGTCAACATCTAAACTGCAACTTTACGTAATTGCGTTAAATAAAAGTATGTTGTTACCAAGTACGAATTTGTTTTCATAGGCAGGGGTCATCACGATTTCTTGAATCTCCATACGATAATGAGTACGCCCACTTTTATACTGACTTCATACATAGTCAGCGCATGTTTGTCTATTGTTCTCCGTTTAACAGTAGTTGTATATTTGCATTATCAAAGTTATGTTAAAAGGAGATTAATAGACAAAGATGCGCTCATGGTTTAAATGAGAAAAAACTGCTTCTTCTTACTTTCGCTTTCCCTGTTGTAACCAAGGGCTGATGCATGTTGAATATTATAATTCAACACGTGATTCCTCACCTCAGGTAACTTTGTGAATACAAAATTCTATCACGTGACGTGTAAGGTAGCATGTTATGTGCTATCTAGGACAATGTTTTCGAACACGTTAAGGTGTCAAGCATTGATTCAAAGTCTTCTGTACTTACATGGGCGTGGTCTTATAGTTGAAACCATAGTTAATAGTATACTTGTACCATATAGAATAGATAGGGTTATAATGAAAGTGTGATCACATAAATTTTTATACATGGCATTGTTATTGATACTAGTCTAATATTAGTACCATTCTGATAATGTCAGCTCCACCTCTCATGCATATTAATATCAATCTTATGTTTGATCAAGGGCAGATAAGCGAAAATTCTCCTTTTTTCGAAAGTTATAAGGAGAAAAACATAGAATGAGTTTATTGTATCACAGTCTAAAATCTTAATTCATGTTGGAAATTGACTAGACTCTTTAAAAAAATAAACAAAAGTGATATTAGGTTAAAAAATAAACGCAACAGAAGCGACCGAAAAGGGCCCAAAACCCGACGCTAAGTGCAGTCATCCTTTTGGCGATATAAACTATTTCACAATGCGCTAAAATCGCCATGTTGTGACGTACTGTCATAAAAAGTAGAAGTCACGGGGTGTCGAGGATCCGGCTTAATTTCCTGAAATGTCAGGAGCCATTTCAATGAAGAGGGGGAATATGTTACCAGTTATATTATTTGTATATTAAATTACAGCGCTAGCGTACGTGTTTGATTGGTATATGTGTGTAGAGTGAGTGTTTATGAATGAAAGTTTAAAATCTGTAACGTGGACAAATGACAAGACTGGACAATAGGGTCACATGACTAATTCTGCATGCACTCTTCCCCGCCAAAATCTTATACCGGACTGACACTCTCCTCCTAGCCCTTGAACGGGTCAGACCATTCTTGTATAGCAATAAACTGAAAGCATTAGGATTGTTTGTCCCGGTAAGAATTAATGTAATAACTTAAAGTTCATTCTAAATTGTAATATTACCGTTTCATTTCGTTGTCTAATGTATATGTTTGTCTGTGTCTAATTGTCTTGTCATATGTGTCTCTTCTGTGTTACTCGTATAATTACAAAATTTCAGGTTTTTCTGTATAATAAATATTTATGAACAACGACCCAAGCTTAGCTTTATTATACCACTGGCTACATAAATCTTCAAAATAAGTCTGCAGCTGCGCAGTTCTACAGCTGTTTTAAGTGATTAAAAAAGGATTGTTTTGTTCTTAAATGTATTATTTGCATACAAAACAACATGTAGAACCTCATATTTATTGCTTTTTCATCTTTAGACAACAGTTTTGGCCAGTTTTGGCCATAAACAATCCAGTTCAAGAACTGTTTACATTTTTATTCTCAAATGTACAAGATGGCCGAATATTCCCCATAATTTCATGTGCATTGTCACATGTGTCTACGACCACAGTGGATTATCTTTTATTCATTACATAAAGGAAAATCATCCATTCTCTCTTGGATTAAATCAAATATATATTTTGTTAAAGTTTTGCTATGTGTGTGTCTATTTTTGTTCAGCGGAAGTTCAGTTCTGCATTGACACCTTTTGGTTTTCTTTCGCTGGTGTGCTATGTCGTCAAATTTATACTTATAAATTAAGGCATTTTGCAAATAAACTACAAAATGCCTGCACCAGAGTACTTGCTTACACCTTTGGTATTGCAACACATGTGTGATGATGTCCGTAAGGTATAACTGAATTTTAACTGATAAGTTATTATTGTGAAATTAATCAAAAACCTACTTTCATTTTCGATAAACAAGCCTGAAATAGCAAAAATGAGAGTAAGGTGGTGGACACGCTTTGGCGGATCCAAGTCAGGGATAGTCTAGATCAAAATATATACTTGCAATGAAATAATATTTAATGATTACGTAAAGAGTGAATATATTTACTGTGAGCCTATTTAGAGAATATATAGAAGTTAAGATTAGACAAATGTTGAATAAATAAAATGAGTCAATTCGTTTCTTTAGTGGGCGATTTTAGTTTTGATACTCATTCGCTTGCGAAGCACGACCTCTGGTGAGAGAATGGGATAGAACTTTCCAGAACGGGGTAACCAAGAACGCGGATTGACTTATTAACGAACGGTGTATATAGGACGAGTTCATCATGCATCGCGGGCAGATACCTTGAATCGGACTTCGATTAATACAAAAAGTTAATAAATAAAATGGAACAATTATTGAGACTTCAGTATTAATGGAAAGAACTTTCTAGAGCGGGGTACCCAGAAAGGGGGGTTGACTAATTGACATTATCGCCGAAAGTGTAGGGCGAGTTAACCATCGGGCAGATACTTTGAATCTGACAAGTTTGGATTAAAATATGCATGCAAATAGATAATAATGCATAACATAGCGTGTTTTAATTTGATACATTTTCATACCACGGTAGATTGGTTGTAAACCTTTGACATTAATTTGTAAACATTAATGATCCTGTCAGATTATTGTATTCTACGTCTATATGGATAAATGATGTATGCATTAAACGGGGAAGTTCAATGGGGATCCCCCTCCCCTCCAGATTGTTTTTGTCTGAAATTCTTATTTGGGACAGTAATAGAAATTATATTGAAAATTGACCTAAAGAACCAAATTTAGAGAGAGATACACTAAATACCCATTCACTGGTGTGAAATAAGTACAATAAAAAAGCAGTTTGTTTTTTACTTCAATTTTAGAAAATAAGATAAGGGAAAAAATCGGACAAAGTATGTACAACAAGTATTCCTTTTAAAGGAATGATCGGCAATAATGATATATTGATAGCTAGAAGCAATCAACATGATCAGTTTGATGTAAAATAATAAAATAAGTACTGTATTTTACAAAATATAGAATATTTTGAATCTGTACGCCATAATTTCATTATTATAAACCGTCAACAAATTTAATTTTGAAATAAATTTGGGAAAAGCCGTTCGTAAACTCCTTGTCTAATTTTATATTTTTAACGTAATTATTAAATGTTAATGTATCTTCTTCTTCTTCTTCTTCTTCTTCTTCAGAATACTGAGTAGAGATCTTCAAAGAGCATTAACACGTATACAAAGAAAGAGTTGTATTAAAATAATTTAATGCGACTGAAAAACATTGAATGCCATCATAACTTGCTATTGAGGTCGCATTATAACGTAACCTTGTTTATAAATCAAGCCGTCTTCCTAGCTACTATTATGCAACATCAATAGATCGAGGTCAGTTCATGGAGCATCTTCTTATGATTGAGGTCAGTTCATCGAGGTCAACTGCATTACTGAATGAATCTTTCGATCGAAATTCTTACGCGTGAGACAAAATGTGCATTCTTGAATTAACAGGTCGAACTGTATTATATGTATGTTTGCATCTCTTAAGGTAAATGAATTGAAATAAAACCGAGTAAAATGTTATATAAATACTAAACCAAACTTCAAGTTTTTATAAGAACTACTTATGCAAGCGGAATGTGTGCGCACGTGGAAGCATTTGCCGGATGCCTCATATAGACACAACAGTGATCGGCCGAAGCCGATCACAATCAAAGTACTGAAAGTACTGTAAGACGGTGGCGTCGTTTGAATGTGGCATATTACATGTATGATAATTATTGTCGTCGAAAACCCGCGGCCAGTATCGCATACATGTACTAATGCTTAACGCTTACATGCACAACTGGTCGTGAGTTTCCTACATGGATAACTATGTGGAAATCGTAGTTGTGTAATCTCAATTTACACTTTACAAAAGCTATGTCTCTTGGCCGTCGTCTTTGGGGGAAAACCCGTAGATTTATTTCAGTAGCCTTTGTAGTATAGAAGTTTGCATATATATATTTGTATTTATATCGTTTGACATTAAAATCCGTTTTTGGTATGTATTTTGTTTGCCCCAGAATGCCTCATTCAATATGTGGGTTGCCACCACATAGTGAATGAATAAATAAAATTCAAAGCGATTTTATCACAATACGCCCAAATATTTGATTGTATAAAGAAGGGACATTTGTGGGTTTTTTCTTTAGACCTTTGGGTTGACCCCGCAAAGGGGAACAACTTTTGAAAAGTGAGGATTGGACTATTGTGCTTTAAAGGTATTGTAGATTTTTCAAAGTAACGAGAACAAATAAGGCTTTGGTAAGATAAAATACTTGTCGGGTTTTTACTAACTATTTGGGCATACATGTATGTTTATTTTCCATCTCGACAGCATTTTCCCTCAATTTCTTCACAGGGAAAAAGTTGCAGTCTCGTGGGCCAACACACTTACTTTAATTTGTCTTCATAGCCAGTTAATACATGTAGGTGTATAGAAAACGGAATGAGTTTACAAGAACATGTTTGATAAAACTGGAAAATGCTTTTGGAATGCACGTCATCATGAAACCGCAGAGTCAATCAATATTTTATCCTCGACTTCGAGTGGTTTATTTCCATTAGCTCACAACAAAAGTGAATGAAAATTTGAAAAGAAAAATCATACAATATTCAGTCGCGGCAGTTTCATTAACCAACGTTTTAAAGTACATTTGTTCTATTGTATTTAGCTGTAGATTAATTCAAATCATTTGAATGAATTCGGGATAGTCACCTGTATAATTATTTTATTGCTTAGTACACTTTAAAACGCATAATTTACTTGCTACATTTAACTTTTCTAGTATAAATACAACAAATATTTATTAATTATTCACCAAAACATTTGCTTTACATAAGGTCATAATCACTTCCTTTGTTTGGAAATCACATATTTGTTTAATCCTGCATTTAATATGCGAGATTTTGAAGAATCTTTTTTATATTTTCATTTTAAAAAACTCTGTGTAATGTCAGGAGTTTTGCACTAATATGTATAATTTTTACAAGGTCTTCAAATTTGCATCCGATTTGATTTTTTGCAGTAAAATAATACTGTTAATGGGACATGTTGGGACATGTCCATAATATAATAAGAGCGTACAAGCAAAGGACTTTTCATTATAAAGTTTGACCTATGACCTCTAGATCATTTTGTACAAAGGTATGTCTTCTTTATCAAAAAAGGACTCAAAAGATATGGACCCTGAATAAAACTGTTTATAATTATACATGTTTATTTCCAAAGCCGTGTGATGCTTGACCTTTTCCCCATCCCATAAAACTAATGGCAGTATGGGTAAACTATTCCGCACCAGATTTAAGCAAAATGAGCAAAGAAATAAATAATGTTTTCAGGAATCTTTTCAATTTCTCCAGGTCACGAATAAAACAGTAGTGGTAAAATGAAATCTAATGTTTTAACAGGATAAATCAGTTTTTAAAACACAAAACAAACAAAATCCAAGTTGAACGCACGTTTTTCTGAGCCGTACATCTATAAATTTCATTTTATTCGTTGCATGTACTAGACAATAGATCTAGGGTTCGCAAATCTCGGCAATATATCCGAAAAGCTACAGTTTAGTAGCTCAGTAGAATACTAAAGTCATCTATGAAGCACATTCTAGCATTGCGTTGAGTTTCAACTGCGATTCGCAACAAGATTCCGATTGACGCATTTATATAGACCCGCCCATTTAAAAATGCATGTTGAGAACATGATGCTAACACACGGAAACAAATGCTGAAGAAAGCTCATAATAAAGTTGTACTCGCGAGTTAAAAATTACAGAGTTTATTTGAGAACAAACGGGGCGATGTTTACGTACATGTAACAGTTAAAAAAAAAAAGCAAGGACGGGAGCATATGGAGAAAAGTCACAGATCGTACCTCGCTCATCGTATTACGTTATTCAGTTTACTGTGAAAAGATTCGTCAGAAACTGTTTAGTGAACAAATATATTTTACATTACCTTTCACAATGTACCATACATGTATATGGAATATCGCATGAGTTGAACCGATTGTTTTTCCTCACAAAAAGCTAGCGCTTGCTGCGAAATGGAGATTCACGGGTTTACACGCCGTGAAATCCATAAGACGTTTTACAGCATATATCTTCGATTCCTTACAACAAATCTGTACTGAAAATTTTTGAAACATCGTCACCAGGTCCGTAAAATGACGAAGTGTGGTGTGTTTATATACATATAAAACTGTGTGTGAAATGGCGACTCGATTTGCACGTGAGTTTTACAATCCGAGGTCGATGAGCGTGTTTGGGAGAAAGTCATTGTAGAGCGTCAACATCAGTAGTAATTATTGTCTGATGAATATTGAGGTGCATGTAACAAAATTAATGATTCTACAGACTGAGGGGGTTATAAAATAAGGTTGATCACAGATCAGTCCAAAATTGAACATGTTTGTATAGTAAATTTCAAGTTTTTTGTATGTTTGAAAACACATGCACACTTGTAGAAGAAAGTGTGCCATCGATCGGTTGAAGTTCAATAAAATGTAAATTATGTAATATTCATTGTCAGTATATGTTGTGAATTCTTTGGAATAAGCTACAACAAAATAAATACTGCCTCAACTTAAATTGATGCGTTGAAAATGATTGATCATGAATTTATCGATGAAGCATAATTGCTGAAAAATGAAATGGCAAACCCGTTTAAATAGTGTGTTTCTGACAATTGTTTACACCATAAAAAAAGACATGATTATTGTGAGAACTCTTGGTCAATTATCGCAGTGATATAATTTTTGGAGTCCTGATACTTAGTTAAACTTCACATCTGGCAGTTGGTGCATAAGTTATCAATGCCGCGTAAGCAGACAGGGAAACGGCTCATTAAAAATAAGACACAATTTCATAAATTATTTAAATGTATGTACAAAAAAAATTAGCAGCTATAATGCTTAAAATATCTAATAAGATGTAAATTAGTTCTCAAACTGAAATCGACAATCGGTAAAACATCGCCAGTAACTCTGCATACCTAACAGAGTTATCGTTCCTAATCCGCTAGGGTCCCCGTGAGAAATACCCTTCCGGCCAGGACGATAGCAATAGACAGTGGCTATTTATAGCCACCGTCTAAAAATGAACAAAATAATATGGTTCAACATATTTAGCATTATATCATAATAATGTGTAAAGTGTTAATTCCCGCGCTTGCGCGGGTTATCATCTAGTATTTATAAAAGTTGTATAAAGTAATAGAAATAATGTTAAATATTAATTGTGAAAGAGCACATAAATGTTTCAAACATTTAAACTTTATACCTCAGAGATATATTGATAAAAAAAATCTTTGTAGAACTATACGTACATCATATTACACTTGCATACACAGGTTGAGTGACTGGTAAATGGAAACATTAACAAGAAAATGTGATGTGATGTGGCCATCAGTTGTCGCAAAGTAACACAGACCTGGAATTTAAGCATATATCCCACTCTAAACTACCGACTTTGAATGTCCTAGTTGTAAACAATGAGCTCCAACTGCCATTTCCCCTCCCTCGCTCCAATTTTAACTACGCACATGTATATGGAAAAAAAAGAATATTTGGATAACCAAAGACTAAACTATGCCTACAAGTCTAATGTTTGATTATCGCATATCGCATATTTCAGACATCTCTCGCAATTCGACGAAGTAGCATGTACTACACAACTTTCAAACCAACCTGTTAAGGGGGATGTGCGGCCATCTTGTACATTTGA
The DNA here is from genome assembly GCA_020458035.1 of Magallana ariakensis. Lineage (NCBI taxonomy): Eukaryota > Metazoa > Mollusca > Bivalvia > Ostreida > Ostreidae > Magallana > Magallana ariakensis. The sequence goes on along the minus strand of CM035817.1, from coordinate 49,476,744 downwards.
GGATAAGAATGTAAACATTTCTTGAACTAGCTTGTTTCTGCCCGAAGCTGACCAATACTGTTGCCAACAGATAAAAAAAGCAATAAATATGAGGTTTTACATGTTGTTTTTTGTGCAAATTATGCATACAAGAATAGAACAATGCCTTTTAATCACTCAGAAGAGCTGTCGAACTGCGCAGCTGCAGACTTATTTTGAAGATTTAAATATCTCAAAAAATATAAAGAGGGTTCATTAGTGTGCTCTCTACAACCATTTGTTGAGAAAAAAATTAAATTTTAATTGCACATTAATGTTGTAACTTTGCCTTAAAATAGGGTACCCTATTTTTATCAGTCGGCACGTAATCTATTTTTAGAACAAGAAAAATCCAGTCTAAACTTAGAACTCCTGTGTCTATGGAGACACATTGACGTTATATTTTCCTAGAAAAAAATAAACGTCAATTCAAAATAATATGTGTTAAATGTGACATACATCACCCAAGTTTGTTTTTTTAGTGGGGGCGGGGGTCAGTTCTTTAAGTATAAATTTAGGTAAATAAGTGATGTAGGGGTCCAAAAAAGTAATTGTCTTATATAAAAAATATACATAATTATACTAGTATTTTTCAATGAAAATATAACTTCAACGTGCTCTCATAGAAACAGACAAAAATATCTCGTGAAAATTGATAGTTTCTAGGACCCACTTTAAGAATAGGGTACCCTACTTTGAGACAACGTTGCAACCTTAATAAGCAAGCTAAGACCTTTTCCTCCACAAATGGTTGTAGAGTGGACAACACCGACCTCCTTTCAGATTTTTTCAGATTTTTTAATCTTGAATTTAAGTCTGTAGCTGCGCAGTTCTAGGTGATTAAAAAATGCCTTATTCTGTTCTTGTGTGCATAATTTGCATACAAAACAACATGTAGAACCTCATATTCATTGCTCTTTTTATCTGTTGGCAACGATTTTGGTCTGTTTCGAACAGAAACAAGCCAGTTCAAGAAATGTTTACATTCTTATCCTTAATTAAATGTACAAGATGGCCGCACATCCCCCTTAAACCATTGTTGAATTACATATCACACATCGACGTTATAGTCTCTAACATCTTTCTATTTTCTTTCTCATAATTTCGACCAGTTTTTAAATAATGAAAAACAGAAACGTGTATATAATGTATTTGGCCGATTTATTTTAATCACTCCGAATACACGCAATAGACTTCAATCAAATTGAAAGCAATCATTGTGGATTTTAATTGAGAATAAGTTCACATATCATTTTATAACTTTCATTGCACAGTCGGCCATCTGCATAGAAATGTCCCCCATGTGCTAATTGAGAGGATGTTTCTCTACCGAAGATGAGACACTTTCCATGGTGAAATGAATTCGGATCAACAAAGAGCGAGCTCATGACGTCATGATTCGAAGACTTCCAAATCCAATGTGTGTGTTCGTGTGTCCTGGTTCCGTCAGTCCAAAATGGCCCCACTAAGTTATGATCTGTAATAAAAATATCAAGGTTTAGCACAGGCGCACGACTTGAGCTAAATATTATAGTTTAAAATAAAAATGAGGTGGGAGGAGGGTAAGTGCAAAATTATTTTGAAAACATAATTACATCAACAAAATTAATGGTGATATCTGAGTGGTATTTGGTGCTCTTGTGAAGACGCTTTCCAAGAGACTTTTGAACACAAGGCGCAACACTTCTATAATATTTGAAAAGGCAAGAGAAAAATGACAAAACAGTTTTGTTAACATTTGTGTTTTACTAGATACTGCGTACATCAAAGTTTTAAACGCACACTTTAATTGCTGAAGTAATTACAAGTACGAAACAAATATATCTGCCATGAATAAAAATTCTCAGCAGTCACGTGACTTACTTTGGAGGATGTGTTGAGTCAATGCCTGTCCCTCCTCAGTAGTACTGATGATGACAGGTCTAGCACAATAATGGTGGCAATGGTTCTGCAGTGATTGATATACCACGTGAATGACACCACAATGTTACACGTGGACAAGTAATTTTATACACTTAGCATAAAATAACTATCTGTAGTATTTTTATGTATTGTCCATCAAAATGGAAATGTCTGGGGAAAACACTAAAACATGAAGCAACTTAATGTAGTATCTACATAACAACTGTCAAAATTCTATTTTATATGTATATTCACACAGAAGAATTGCATTATAACACAGGTGTTAATGCGGTTGAAAACAGTAATTATTTACCTGTTGCAAACACAATTAACAATAAAAACATACATTTGTTTTAACAATATCGATTCTAGTCCTCTTCAATTACATGCAAATTACGATCTTTAGGCGCACAGTCTTCAAAAACACTCTGGACTCTCGGTCTTTTTTTGCTCAGATGACTATATAGGGGCCAATAATTAAGTCGTGTACTATGCTATGTACATTATACATCTTTATTATATGATTTGACAAGCCATCTAGATTAAATAAATAAACTTAACTAAAACGTCGCAGTTTTCCCCCCAATCTTTTTATCCAATTAACATTGTAAAAGCGGCGTTGGTCAGATGAACAAACCGTAAATGTTGGAATCTACTCAATTTTCTTTTCGCAAGGGTAATGAGTTTAATTATGAAAAATATAACCCACAACTGGGTCACAAAATGGATTAGCACGTTATGCTATATATTTCATGTCTATTGCATCAACCATGTTCGAATACTGACTGAATAACGTTCAACAGGGAAATGGGCTCGAAATATGTTTCCAATCTTTCAGTGATTAGTAAAGACATTACATTTTTTATAAATTGGGGTTTTTGTTTGTTTTTTAGTTATTTGTTTTGTTTGTTTTTATTTTTTTTTTGGGGGGGGGGTGGTTTAATTATTTAGCATAAGCTTTCTCAGGACCTTCCGCCTTTTTAGTAGTATATATATATATATATATATATATATATATATATATATATATATATATATATATATATATATATATATATATATATATATAGAGAATACGTACAGAGGCTGCATCAAAGGGGTATTTGTCGTTGGTGAACAGATAGCACGAGTTATGAAGCTTGTAGAAATTAGCAGGACAACGGTCAAAAGGACGTGGACAGTCTGCAAAATGTAAACAAGAATAGTGAAAATCATAGACTTCATTATCTGAGAGAGAGAGAGAGAGAGAGAGAGAGAGAGAGAGAGAGAGAGAGAGAGAGAGAGAGAGAGAAATAGAGAGAGAGAGGTTTATTGCCTGGATTTGCTTCTGGATTTAACGTTGTTGTTGGCAACGAAGTTGTTGTTTCTGAAAAGAAAAATGGCTTTTTAGCTTTAAAAAAATCATTTTTAATAATAATAATATTACACTATCAAAGATGGGTCGTTACTTCATCAAAAATAAAATTAGCATTCCCCATCATTTCACGAACATTTCTTAGCGTTAACTATGACCTTCAGCTGAAATATATGACACATTTCTTGTCCAAAGTTCTTAACGTTACAAACAGCCAAAAATGCGAACCGAACAATAAACCAGGAGACAGAATACATAAAAAATAAACATTTCAAGTGTCTAGAGGTACAAATCTTCTTGAGTAAAAATTTCCAATGAATGGTTGTATCTATAAACTGGAGCTTATTTGTGAGAAGGTAAACAAGAGGACCATGGGCCACATCGCTCACCTGAGCAACATAAGGCGTGATAAAATCAGCTTAATGGAATCATAATACCAAATATTTAGACAATGTGGTATAATACATGTAGATCCTGTATTTTAAAAAAATCCATTTTTCCCCTTGGACATTTTTATGATTATAATCAAGTCCCTTTTCTAACAGGGTGATTTTATAGTCATCTCACATGTTGAGCATTGCAGTTCTAAAAAGATCCTAAAGAATTGTGTATATATGGGATATAAACCTGCATCAAACTCTGAACCCCTTGTGAGGCCCAAGAATCGTGCAGGGGCCAAAGTCTTAAAAAATTTTATTAAATCACCAATATGTCAAAATGCTTGTATATAGTTAAAACCATATATGATTAAGGCGGCGTGGAAGGGCCAGGTGAAAAAAAAATTATTTGTTCGGACGAATTACGATTTGTTCGGACGAACTAGGATTTGTTCGGACGAATAAGTTATTTGTTCGGACGAATTAGCTATTTGTTCGGACGAATTAGTTATTTGTTCGGACGAATTAGGATTTGTTCGGACAAGTAAGTTATTTGTTCGGACGAATTACGATTAAGTTATTTGTTCGGACGAATTACGATTTGTTCGGACGAACTAGGATTTGTTCGGACGAATTAGCTATTTGTTCGGACGAATTAGGATTTGTTCGGACAAATAAGTTCTTTGTTTGGACGAATTACGATTTTTTCGGACGAATAAGTTATTTGTTCGGACGAATTAGGATTTGTTCGGACGAATTAGCTATTTGTTCGGACGAATAAGTTATATTTATATAAAACAGCATTTTTGATGAGAAATTTATAAGACTATCTGATCTGGCAATGATATAGATGATGAAGGGGGAGAGGGTCTGTGATCAAGCCACCCCTTTCCTAGAATGTCGTTTTTCCTTCAAATGATAACACCTCAATGTTATACATGTACTAGTCACTGATATTTTAAGGGTGTTGGAACAGGGGCGGCAGAGGCGGTCGCCGCCCCAATAACTTTGCCAAAAAATGAATTCTGAAAAAAATAAGACCGAATTGAAATTTAATAACGGTGATCTGTTTTAATTGGAGCGGCGATGATAACGGCGATTAATGTTCAATGGAGCGTCAAAGGGTAACTTCATTGTTTACATAGTCAAACGTTGGGTTTAATCATATACCTGTTTCTGACGTGATTTGACAATCAACAGTGAATTAATTAGAATGGTTTGCTATTAAAGAAATATCGTTCTTCAGCTTTGATGATCAATTACAAGTTGTAAGTTAGAAACAACTGATATTATATTATGGGCTATAAAAATATATAATATGTCACCACATGATTCACGGAAATCCATTTAAGGATTTTTTGGGCGGGAGGGGGTTTGTAAGGGATATCTATGTTTGTCGAGGGGGAGGGGGGGGCTAAGCCTTTTTTTGGTAACTTTACTATGTAAAGTTAAGAAATTTGAATTTTCCAAGCTCTAGATCCGCGCATGATGCACGTAAACTTCTTTAATATAAATGTGAGTTGCTTTTTCTTGATACACATTCTATGTCGTCAAAGGTAAGAAACAAAGATTAAGTGTAACTTTGCTTGGTTTCTTTTATAGTGCCATCAAAAAAGCGACAGTATAATTTATCAAATTCAAGAATAGTTTGACAACTTACATGTAAATCTGGTTCACCCCCCCCCCCCCCAACTTATCGATAAAATTTGCCGCCCCAATATTAAATATCTTTCGACGCCTCTGTATACAATATCTGTATTTGTTATGGCATAGCGCGAATTATTTTAGTTACTAAAGAAAACCTGCGTTGCCTAAAATGGACATCTAGACGGGGGGGGGGGGCGGCAAACAAAAATGTCTTTCAGACTTCTCACCCCCCTCCCCAACCGGGAAAATTTCGTGGATCTGCGCATGAGCTTGTAAACTGATTTAGACTTTTCACATCTGCGTAACCATGATTATGAAATCTCTCTCTCTCTCTCTCTCTCTCTCTCTCTCTCTCTCTCTCTCTCTCTCTCTCTCTCTCTCTGTTCTAATAATTAACTTATGCAGACCAAATATCTTATTCGTCCGAACAAATAGCTAGTTCGTCCGAACAAATAACTTATTTGTCCGAACAAATAGCTAATTTGTCCGAACTAATCCTAATTCGTCCGAACAAATCCTAATTCGTCCGAACAAATAACTTATTCGTCCGAAAAAATAACTTATTCGTCCGAACAAATAACTTATTCGCCCGAACAAATAACTAATTCGTCCGAACAAATAGTTAATTCGTCCGAAAAAATCGTAATTCGTCCGAAAAAATAACTTATTCGTCCGAACAAATAACTTATTCGCCCGAACAAATAACTAATTCGTCCGAACAAATAGTTAATTCGTCCGAACAAATCCTAATTCGTCCGAACAAATCGTAATTCGTCCGAAAAAATAACTTATTCGTCCGAACAAATAGCTAATTCGGCCGAACAAATAACTTATTCGTCCGAATAAATCCTAATTCGTCCGAACAAATCGTTATTCGTCTGAACAAATAAGAATTATTTATTTTTTCACCTGGCCCTTCCACTCCGCCGCATATGATAACATTTCAGTTTTTGTGAATAATTGAAATGTTTTCCTTCGTAAAATTGGATCCGCAATGTGGCTCTACCCTACTCATCAAGATTTTGATTTTAAGGAATTTAAATCTATACTATCTGAAATTGCTTTCACTAAAGTAACAACTTTCTAGGCAAATGGTTTTTTAGAAGAAGATTTTAAAGATTTTTCTCTTTATATTCCTATGTAAAAATTTGCCCCCCCCCCCACGTTATGACCACATCCTACCCCCGGGGGATCATGTTTTTAACAAACTTGAATATACCCTACCCGAGGATGCTTCCACACAAGTTCGGCTTTCCTGGCTGATTGGTTACTGAGAAGATTTTAAGGTGGAATAACACACATGGAAAAAGTCACTCAAATCAACAGTAAATTATTTGATTATTACAGATATAATGACATATGTCAAAAAACCCACTCGGCTATGGAGAAAGCTATATATTGCCGTCGATAAAATCCTTTTAATAAAACGAAATGTCGTTTCGAAAAGAAATCAGCCATTTTGTGATGTGTTATTCCACCTTAAAAGATTTTACTCTATATATGCCTATGTAAAAATTCGACACTCCATCATGGCCCACCCTACCCCCGGGGATCATGGTTTTAACAAACTTGAATCTACCCTACATGAAGATGCTTCCACACAAGTGTCAGCTTTCCTGGCTGATTGGTTTCTGAGAAGAGGATTTTAAAAGGTTTATTCTATATATTCCTATGTAAAAATTCGACCCCCCCCCCCCAATTGTGGCCCACCTTACCCCCGGGGTCATGATTTTCACAACTTTGAATCTACACTACCTGAGGATGCTTCAACATAAGTTTAAGCTTTCCTGGTGATTGGTTTCTGGGAGGATTTTAAAAGATTTATTTTGTATATTTTTATGCAATAATTCGACCCCCATTGTGGCCTCACCCTACCCCTAAGGATCACGGTTAGAACAAACTTGAATCTACCCTACCAGGGGATGCTTCCACGCAAGTTTCAGCTTTCCTGGCTGATTGGTTTCTGAGAAGAAGATTTTAAAGATTTACTCTATATATTCCTATGTAAAAATTTGACCCCCATTGTGTTCCAACCCTACCACGGGGGGGGTCATGATTTTTTCAAGTTTGAATCTACACTACCTGAGAATGCTTTCACATAAGTTTCAGCTTTCCAAGCCAATTTTTTTTTAGAAGAAGATTTTTAAATTTCTCAATTTTTTTCATTCAATTCTAATTATCCACCCTTGTAAAAGGTCGTGGTCCTTAATTTTCACAACTTTGAATCCCCTTTGCCTAAGGGTTCTTTGTGCCAAGTTTGGTTGAAATTGATTCCGTGGTTCTAGACAAGACGTTGAAAATGTGAAAAGTTTACAGAGAGACGGATGGACAGACGGACAGACGAACGACAGACAAAATGTGATCAGAAAAGCTTACTTGAGCTTTCAGCTCAGGTGAGCTAAAAATAAATATTTATATCGTTTTAACGAATAAGTAATTCGTTATTACGAAATAATAATATATTATTTATTTATAAATTGTATCAAATCTCACAGCAAAGCAAATCTTATACTTTATCATTGAGCGTTGCATTTAAATTGCACCGCACAAAAACTCATAATTTGAAAAATACCATAGCATTTTGCAAAGAAAAAAATTATAAAAATAATTTAAGATGAGTCTAACATGAAACATTTAGTATTTTGTTATGATAAATAAATAAATCTTTGTAACAAGCTTAAGATAATTAACTCGTCATAACGAGAATTTATTTTTACAATATCAAAATGAACTTATATGGCTTTCACAATTATATAAGTATTGATCAAAATAAAGTTTCATTACTGCAGTATTTATTATAACCGATATTGTTTTCCTTGATGTACAAAACATAATAGCACATCATGCATATCTGTCTTTTCTCAAGTTCTCTTTTCTCATATTCCAGAACGGAATGGGTGAGGAAGTGTCAATCACTGTTCAAAAGTGGTATTACTGTGAGGCTTTTATGTACCTGGCTCCGGTAGAGGTTGTGAGTTACAATTGGAGGTGTTGCAGCAGTAACCATCGACGTGCCCAGTAGAGGAAGTGCCAGGAGTTTCCACAACCGTCAGATTTAAATGATCACAAATCTAAAATAGTTTAATTAATGTGATTGCCTCCAATTTCCAAAATATATGTAGAACATCCTTCCGATTCAACCATTTACACTGTACTTTGATAAACTTCAAACCACAGGACATGAACTAAAGCTTTGGTTCAAATGTGCTTACCGCTCTACTGACGCAGTCCAATTTGGCCTTCCTCTGGAAATTAGAATTTTGGGTCTCTGTTGCAATACAAACCTAAAAATAAACCAGCATTGGGTATATATAAAACCTAAACCCCAACATTAAGATAGAAGCACTGGATATATACATGTAACGCAAACATTATGAATTAAAGGTCGTTCTTACGGTTCTTATCACTTCCAATTTGCTTTCCTTTTTAATGAGAAAACAGTTGAGTTTATAGGGTAAGGTAAAAGACTATCATATAGCATCTCTACACTTCAAAATCTCAAGACAGAGAGGATATGAGAGATTAAGAATTCATTGTACAGTTGCAATTACAATAGAAATGATATATAGTTAATTTTTATTGGAGAATTGTAGATGACAAAACATTTTGAATGACCCTTACATGATATCACGTGATAAATATCTTATACATTTGATTTCTATTTGTGAAAGACAATTACTACTTACAGTGAACATATCTATATGAGGCAAAAATATCAAAAGCCACGTCCGAGTGAGCATGTGGGAAGTATACATATATAGTAGATAAAGGACTGTATATATCTCTTTGATCCGTTTGTGTAAAGCGACATAAAGTTCTTCTTACCTCGGACTGTTTGCACACTTTGGTGTTGTTACATTCTTGCGCGCTGCTCACTTCCGGGCAACTAAGGCACTGCACTACGTACAGAGGGAAAACAGAACTGAACAGTTTGATGGGAATTTCAAAATCATAGTGATATATTACCAAAAACAAGTCATACTAATTACTAGTTGTTTTACATTCGTAAATCCCGCTTACAATCAGAGAATTTAACATCGTTTTACTTAAAAAGGAAAAAAAATTAAAAAGACAAAAATATGATTAATGTAGTTGATTCATTTCAATTTCATGTTTAAACATAGATAATGTCTCGAAATGAGATAATCTCTAAGAGTTTCAAATTTATCGGGAATTTCTAAATTGTGATTTGATCAACCTCCCTTGTGTAGAGTTTGGGTTTCTGATTGGGACTTTTTTCTTTTAAAAGTGGAACGGATAGACAAATAGACAATATCTGTAAATGGTTAATGGTTCCTATATAAACACAAAACATTGTTTTTTTGCGAAAATTAATTTTTTAAAGAAAAAAATAGTTATTTCCAAACAGAATGCATCGTTTACTTACGCGAGCCCTGTGGAACTGCAACAAAACAATATCAACCATTAAAATTTTTACCCAAAATGTGTCTACATTCAAGCGTCTATATGTATATTTTTTGTCTACATTCACGATTTGGTGATTAAAAACCCACATTGACATTAGGATTTTTATTTTTAAGCAGAATAGTAAGTTCTAACCGCATTTCTTGCAAGTTACGGGACACATGTTGGCAAAGCAAGATATGTAACATTCTTTGGTTCCCCCGTAAGCACAGAAGTTGGCATCAATATCACGACAGAGATCCAATGGTGAGGCCACGGGCGTGGTCACTTCCTCTGAAATGATTAATTAGAAAAGATCAAAGAAAGACGCAAATCGTGCTTTATTACATATGATTAAGACTTGCATTATTTTTTTTTTTTTTTTGTGATTTACAGGGTTTCTTTTTTTTAAATTAACAGTTACTATTATTAATCCACCAAAAAGGCAGTAGTTTCATCCCGCAAATATTTTTTTTTTATGTTTTACATCTTTAATGCGTGCAACTTAAGGATGGATTTTGGGAGAGGGGGAGGGCTTCATTAATACCAGTGATTGGGACAACAGTGCTGACATCCGGGTCATGTTTGTTGCAGTAGTTGTGATCGCAACATCCGCCGTCAAATGAAATAGACCTTCTAGATTGAATGCTTCCGTATAAATTCATGCAGATCTGTTAGGATAATTATGACACAATTTATAATTTTCCATGTCAAATTTAATATAGATACATTACGAATAACTTTTATGGTATGCGTTGTAAACTTACGCTTCTGTCTACGCATCCTAACCGGAACTTTTCCTCCAGCGACTGGGTAAACGTTTGCGTCACAATACAGACCTTCATTCATATATATATATATATATATATATATATATATATATATATATATATATATATGCTGTAGACATTTTTTTTTAAATTATTTAGTAGGACAAATATTTTTTTCAGCTTTAATATCTTAAATAAATAATTAAAAACACATCAAAATAATTTAAGATGTAGCACTGTAAGATACCAATTAAGGTAACTCCAGTGTCTTTTGGATCCGGTTCTTTTTTTACACGGCGTGCTAAATTTCCGGTTATAATTTTGGCACACAACAAGTGTTTTAAAATAATTATGGTTTGGTCAAAAAGTGGAAAATTTGTTAAAATATAGCATCTCCGTCGTTTAGAGGGATCGGAGAAAGCAAGGAAAGCAGCGTATTGTAAAAAGTTAAATGAGTGTGTAATATAATTGTACGTATTGTATGCATTCTCCTCCAACAATTACACTGCGTTTATGTAGCTTGACGACCTCATGTGTCCTCCGGGACAAGGAGAGGATAAGTAAGTACTCGTGTAATTAAAACTACATAACACTGATTGGTGTTTAATCTACAGATAAATATGTTAAACAACTGGAATAGAAAGTATTTGACAGAAAGGGGAAGGGGTACTACTGCACTCAAATATATGAGTTTTTTGGCAGTCTCGACCTTAATTTTATATGTATAATACAGTTTCATTGAGTATATCAATTTAAGTGACTGTTAGATTGTGTCTTTTAGGTACATTTCATTTTTTTCCAAAGTTTGCACAAAAAAAAACTTGTAAAATTTACATTTTCAAAATGGGGGTACACATGTTCAAGAGACTATCAAGCAAAAACTAGATGGACGATTTTGATAAACTATGTTTTTTTGTTAACACAATATGTAACTCTTAACAAATATTCTTTAAAAAATGTATGTAAACTGAATAATTTTTTAGAATTTTTAAAAAATATGCAATTTTGTGATTTTTTTGGGAAGGTCTTGGCAAGACAAAATGTAATATTTTTTATATTTTCTGTAGAAAATCAATAAAATTTTTATGATTTAATGATAATCAATTGATTTGCTTAAATTATAACCTAACATGATGTATTTTGGTGCATAATTTAATAAATTATGAGATCATGCATCATGGTGTTAAATTTTGGCTGTTAAATTTTTGGACCTTATGAGCTGAAGCTCACTGTAGGAAAACAAACGTGCAAAGGTATAAATATTTTGGTCTCTATAGTAAGTTTATAAGTTGTTTTAATTATTGAAATTAAAAAATGTTTGGTTTGACACGGATTTCTAAAACACTGGAGTTACCTTAAATCATTCATCTACTTTTAATTAGAGGGAGAAAGACAAACTGTTATTATACCTGATTTGGTTGACAGACGGCCCTGTTGTGGCATTCTTCCGGTTTGTCAACGGCGTCACATTGGTAGCACTTCCTCCCTGTGGTACAATTTTAAAATATGCTTGGAACTAACTGTTATTATTATTGAAAATTATACTGGGGTTTATGCCTCCAAAAGAAACTTAAAAAATAAATAAACAAATTGTTGAATTTTGTCATATTTTGTCATATCGGGGACATTTTTATTTTCTGAATTATGCCATGCACCTATGTAAATAGACAATATATATACCACCCTGAACCCAATTTATTATCTAAACTTTGATGTATAATACATGTACCTCATCGTTGTTACAATTAATTATTTTCCTATTATTTCATTTGATGCTATCACATTTTTTACCAGCATAAGTCGTTTTGATTGGCAGAACTTACGGCACGTGTTGCAGAAGCCTGGGCATAACACGTTGGCCACGCAGTCGTGTTCACACAACTCAGGGGTTAGAAGGGAACACTTGAGAAAGTGGTTGTCAGTACACAATGTGGCAGTCACCCCTCTTAAATCCACTGAAAACATACACCAATAATCCACAGAACGACGTGGCTGTTTCAAGAGGCAGTTACATAATTATGATTGTGATCGAGTGTAAATAAAGGCATTTTTTGAACTCCTAACTGTTTCTTTGAGTCTAAGGTTTGTTTTCTCGATAATGTAACACTGATTGTATTTATCTTCAAGTTGACTTTGTTCTTTGTAGGTAAGATATATTAAGACATACCTATCCATGCTGAAATTGCGAGTAATGCAACAAAGGACGCCATTGTTCCAGGGCCTTATCAGGACAATGTGAATCCTAGAGGTTAGATGTCAAACCGTACACAGCCAGTTGTGTCTAACGTGAATTTCATGTGAAAAGAATATACACACGGAATTAACGTGAAAATTTTCTCGTAGAAACATGGCGTGATTCTTTTTCTTTTTCTTTTTATTGAAAAGAACACACATCATGAGTAATTGTAAATCATGTGCATTAAACATTTATAATTAGTCAAATTGTCATAACTTTAGGTTGATTCTAATGACAATACATCGTCTGTGACTTTTTATATTGCATTATGAGATTGTAGAGGTTTTCTAAATGTTGAACTAATTGCAATTCCTACTAATAAATTGGAATTTCGTTTAAGAGTACGTACGTTGTCTTGTTATCTGTTTCATATATGATTTTAGCGTAAAATTTTGTAATTTATGAAACTTAATTATAATAAATATTCTAATTCCACAAACAATTTTTTTTATTATACTTCCATGTTAAATACTGAAATCTGATTGGTTTAGACGCAGTTGATAATCCGTTCTATTACCCTCCGCGTTAGCAACACACTTGGCAACGAGTAACACAATGAATTGTTACATGCGCGTAAATTATGCGCGTACGGTTCGCGTCGGTTGACAATGGTTTTTTACAAGAAGTTTATAAACAATCCTGTACGCGCCTTAACATTTTACGAATGTTTAAGTATATCTTTGATTAAAGTCTACCTTGCATTCATAAGACTAGTCTTAGAATATGGAAACAATGTATGGGATAATTGTTCTGATCAAAGTTGTAAAATATTTGAAGATGCCCAAATTGAAGCCGGAAGAATTATTACAGGCATGAGATGTAATTCTTCAAGATCAAAATTGCATAAAGAACTGGGTTGGGAGCTATTGAGTGAATGACGTAAAAAACTTAAATTAGTCTTAGTTTATAAAATCATTTTAGGATATGCACCTCAGTATCTTAGAGATATGTTTGATCCTTGTATGTACTTTCATAATAATTATATTTTAAGAACAAGTAATATGACATATAGAATTCCTATTTTAAGAACAAAATCATACTATAATAGTTTTCTCCCATCTACTATCAAAGCTTGGAATGAATTACCACAAGACAACAAAGATTGCTCTTCAGTTGCCTCATTTAAATCAAAGCTCAACAAAAATCTTCCAAAGAAAAACAAACTGTTTGACCATGGAACCAGAAGAGAAAATATTATACACTGTCAACTGAGAAACAATTAAGCAAGTAACTTAAATGCACACTTATATGAAGATTTCTTAAATGAAGACCCATCTTGCCGGTATTGTGGTAATCCATATGAAGATAATAAACACTTTTTTCTCTCATGTCCAAAATATGCCATACATAGGGAAATAATGTTACTTACTATACACAATTGTATCACACCAATATCCGTAGAAATTTTATTACATGGTAGTAAGTAGTAACCAATGTAACTTTACTATTAATAAACAAATATTTGATGCTGTGCACATCTATATAAAAATTCCAAAAGATTATAAGAATATTATAATATTGATATGTAACTGTATTTAATTAGCATAACTTAAAGTCAGTGGATTGTATTGCAGATTTATTTTATTACTTCTTTAAGTCTCTTTTGTGTGTGTGTGTGTGTGTGTGTGTGTGTGTGTGTATTTCTTTCTATTTTGGTTTTTTGTGTTTATTTTATTTTCACTTTTTTGTATTTTTCCTTTCTCGTTCTTTAATTTTTGTTGTCTATGCATCTTCTGTTTGAACATTATTTATTTTCATGCACCATACTTATATTGTTAATTTAATTACATAATGTTATGTTGATCTTGTTTGTAGGGAGAGGACAAAAATAGGCAATGCCTGCTGTCCAATCCTATTTCATCTTGAAAATAATGTTTAAACTAATGGTTTTCGAGGGGTATCAATTTCAAATTTCAAATGTTACCCTCCCAAACAGCCACTGTTTATAAAGTGTTGTATTATCTCAAATTAAAACCCACTCTATCAGTTTAATTTATATCCATCACTCTAAGTTCTGCCTAATGAAATGGGTACTTTTTCAAGTTTATAAAATATAATGACTATACAATTATTGAAATTAAAAAAAATATGGCCATATACGAGACACAACAGATGTTGCAACATTTTGTATCTTTTGTTACACAATATCAAGTATCATACGCAGGGCTTTTGGCGAATTCCACATAGACGTTAAAAACGCTATAAGGTATCCTTTTCAGTTTCTGCCTAAGATTACAGAATACATCTCACTTTTGTTATAGTATAATGTATACCCCTTTGGAAAGCAGTTGTACAATACGAAAATAATTTCTAAATGACAATTAGAAAAACACTTTTTATTCCTTCTAGCTGCAGGTTTGTAGCTTCCGGTCTGAAAAAAATTCGGATGGACGAAAAGGTCACCCATCCGATTTTTTCAGACCGGGAGCTACAAACCTGCATCTATATTCCTTCCGTATGTGTAAAACATCATAAAAAACTGCAAATAGAACCTGTACTTCTATTAGGTGCAACAAAGGTGTACCACGATAGTTTATATTTATAACACTTGTATTTGATGCTAGCTAAAACATGCTTCTATGATACCTGTATTTCTCATTCCTACGTAAAGGTAGGGCGTTTCCGTATAAACCGTGTTCATAAATTCATAAGAATAGCGTTTATTTTCCGCTGGATAAAGTATTTCAAGTTTTATTTTACGAAGTTCATAGTTCACTTCTATAGAGAAACGAAGCTTTTTCAATCCGTGGTTTGACCTACATGGAATTCGTTCAAATTTCGGAGTAGAATTGCCGTAAAACATGTATATGAAAATGTGGTTTTCCAAAGCAGCAACACCAAGCACAAAACTATTCTCCGGAGACTCAATTCGTATTTGAAATGGAAACTTTTGTTCTTTGTCAGAATAAATACTCTTTTCAAATTCTAATTCAAAGGAGATATTATATTTCCTATGTAGTAGAAATGGATTGTAGCTGTACAATTCGCGATTAGATCGTACAAAAGTAGTGCCCTTTGATTCCATTGGTCCCGACTTTAATCCACATTTCATAAACCCTACTTGCTTTGAATTAGATACGGACTGTCCATTCTCAGATATATAAAGGTTCTTGTTGCAAGATGGTTCGTGAAAATGTTTTGATGACATGACAACATTAGCGCTGGATCCGTTGTAAACATTAAACACTGGCCACACATCCTCGAGATTGTTATTGATATTGTCAAAGGTATGTATGTATATTCCGTCTGGTGCAAGTAGGTTCGGTAAGTCCGTAGAAAAGTAACGTGCTTGTCTTTCACGGTATTTGCCGTCAGAATTATCTACCTTTAGGTACACAGATATGTTTTGTTTCAGTTTTCGTAGAATCAATTTCCCAACAAAAGTTGAACCATTCTTAATTTCTGATAATCGTTCTTCCTTCATACTGGCTCCGAAATAACTAATGACCAATCGCACCTCATTGTTTTCACGAACTATAGCAGTTATTGCTAATCCCTGTTCGTAAATGAAACGATCTTTATCCATGTACTGTGTTGGTATAAACCCAATTTCCAATATAACATCCCCGATTTCCATATTTTTGTTGATGCTATACTGTATTTCAACTTCTATGTCTAGAGAACCAAGGAAACGGACGGGAACCCTCCCTGCGACTCCGTTCAAAACTTGAAGTTTGTCATTCCAAAAATTGAAACCAGAATTACGTATGCATTTACCGCCATTTAGGACTTCTAGTTCAGGATAATCAAGTGAAAAGGACACAGAATCTATAAATGATAAATATGAACCCATGTATTTAAATCATATTGTAAGTCGATGAATATAAAGGGAAAAATCCATTGCAAATAAACAAATTTTATTATCATACTTTTACGTTAAATACTGAAATCTGGTTTAGACGCAGTTGATAATCCGTTCTATTACCCTCAGCGTTAGCAACACATCTGAGGCGAGTTAAACAGAGCGAACGCTCGCCAAAATTCCCTATACCCGCAACACAAATTTTGGCAAGCGATAACGATCGCTTGCATGCTCTGTTGAACTCGTCTCTGGCAACGGGTAACACTATATAAATAGTGCCTGTTTGGGAGGGTAACAGTTAAAATTGACACCCCGAGAAAACCATTGTCAACCGACACGAAGCGGACATTGACAATGGTTTTCGAGGGGTGAAAATTATACTGAGTTTATCAGAGACATAAATAGAACCATTTTAACAAGGCCTTGGACTTTCAGTAGAACGTTACTGTCTATTTCTTGCGTCAAAACAAGTTGAAAATGACGCTGGTTTCAAGCGAAATATACACCGGTTGCGTAGTCTTAGCTCAAAAGCCAGACAAATCTTGTTGATTTCAAAGAGCCATGGCTGAGTGGACAACAGTGAAACAGACAGGCTTCGTCAAATTGCTGTTTGACACAACTACCCAAAGTCCAAGCTCTTGTTAAAATGGTTCTAACATTTAAATATTTATGTATCTGCGTTTATGTAGAAATGACGTGAATTTAACGGCGAACCGTACGCGCATAATTTACGCGCATGTAACAATTCGTTCTATCGACCCGTTGCCAAGCGTGTTGCTAACGCTGAGGGTAAGAGAACGGATTGTCAACTGCGTCTAAACCAATCAGATTTCAGTATTTAACATGAAAGTATAATAAAACGAATTGTTACATGCGCGTACATTATGCGCGTACGGTTCGCCGTAGAAATCACGTCATTTCTACATAAAAGCAGTAAAATTTTATCTAAAATAAAGACATTCAGTATAATAAAATAAAAAGTGTCTCTTTGGGAGCATAACAGTTAAATTTGACACCTCTCGAAAAACATTGTCAACCTCCGCTTCGCGTCTGTTGACAATGGTTTTTTCGGGGTGTCAATTTCAACTGTATCCCTCCCAAACAGACACTATTTATATAATGTTATTCCCGGGGATTAATAATATTTTGAAGGAAAAAAATAATTGTTCACGCATAGTTTTACCATTCAGCAACTTTTTCATGTATAAACTTACCAGGAAATATTTTCATCCATCCATGAGTAGCCGAAGATACAGCCAATAAAACTAGGGATAAAATGGTCCATGCTTTCAGCAGAAAATTCAGTACTGTATAAAAGGGTTTACAAAAAGACTGATATATAGTTCTATGATATAAAGAGGTATTGTTGGGGGGGGGGGTGTCGATTTTTATTTAGAAATAAAATATGCTTGTGTGTTACTTTTTACTCTTAAAGAAAACATTGTGGGAAGACATTACCTATTGTAAATATTTATCAATGAAAAACAGGCATATGACAATTGGGGTTTTTTTTGTTTGTTAGAAAACTTACAATATATCCTTATCCCTTCTTCTGGTGAAATGTACGCATTTAACCTCCGATCATATCTTAATTCCCCTCTGTAACGAGGAACTCTGAACCCATTCGCTGTTTCTAAAGATTAAAGCATACATTTATTTGTGTTGATCTAGGGAAAAACTTGGTACACACAACTAGATCATGTTTAAAAAAATATTTTCGATATAATCACCTATAGATATTTTCAATGCTTCTCCTTCGGCAAACATATACTCAAGTATTGCTTCTCAAAACTCAAAAATAAACTCAATTAACGAGATAATTGTAAGTCACTATTATAATAATATTCGCCACAAAGGGAATAACTAGTCGCTTTTAAAAAAAATTAAAAGATTTAATTCATGCATCTGTCCAAACTTGCAAATGGATTATGAAGTGCTTTTACCCAATTTCAATTTTTTAAACCTAATCTATACTAGTAATTTAAGAGAAACAGATTTTACTATATATTATGAATAACCATTGGTGGTTTTAAAAAATAGAGATGAAGATAGAGATGAAATAATCATGCGAATATATGGCAATAAACATACCCACAAACTGTTCTTCGCCGTTTTCACTGTCGATACCACTCTCTTCCTCGTCTCCATTCCCGATCCGCTCCCTGCAGATAGGGCACGTGTTCTTTCTGAGCAGCCATTTATTGATACAATGTGTATGAAATTCTTCAAAGAAAACATTTAATTATTCGATTTTAAATGGGGTTCTGTCATATCATCGGATGATTTGCAAAGAATAATCAAATAACTATACAATATTACAAAAAATTGTAACCTTTACACAACGTTCTCTAGTTGCAAATTGGAGAAAACCTAGCTTGGAAATATAAGCTGTGTTACATGGATTATATGCCTGAACTCAATGCTTAATTATTATAATTTTTTTTTTTGTATTTTTGTAATGATCTTAAGACTACAGAATACAAACCGTGTGCACATTTTAGATTAGATTTGATATCGGCAGCTACAAAGGTTTCCTTACAAATGCTGCATTCATCACCTACATAGTGAAAGGAGAAATCACTGTAACTATTCATAAAGATTACTGAAATATCAACAAATGACCAGCATTGCATGTATTCTTCATTTTATATGTTATCTTAAAGAAACATAAATGGGAGGTGCAAAATATCTATCAAATCATATCACAAAAACAAAAAGTTTAATTTTGTTCAAAATTAAAATACTAAAGCAATTGGCACATTAAATAATAAATAAAAAAGAGACCATTGGCCCTAAACAGCCGTCAAAGTACAATAAATATAGTACAATGACTCCCAGCAACATATCAAAATATAGTAACAGAAAAAAACATAGTTTATCAACTGTGGAATTATACCGGTATTCAGGTCAATATCTTGAATATGGCTGAATATGATAAGTGGCATTGGATATATTTTATCAAGAGGAATAGTACATCGTCTGAAATGCATCATTTAAATGGTCAAGGAATGACCATGGAATAATTTTTCAAAAAAAGAAAAAGCAATGGACAACAGACGACAGTCGATAACGGATAATGAATGATTGCAATAGGTCATATGCCTTTGGTTTCAGGTGTCCTAATAAAGTTAGATATAAATACTTGTAGATATATACCGATATTGGCGAGATTTTCATTTGGTTCCATTATAATTGTTGAAGGCTTATTAGATGTTGTCATACAAATCTGCACTCTTCAGGTTCATACAAGGAGGAGGCCACAAGCGTATGAATTTTTATGCACATACAAAACTAAACAACAAACACATTTTTTAAAAGTTTTGATCACAATAATGCTTTGTTAAACTTATTCTAAAGCTTGTAATGTAGATTACTACTGCATGTATTTTATGTTCAATATGTCACTTGGATACTTGATTTTTTTTTTCATAGCTGCGTACCCTTATGGATTGGGTTTTTTTTTTACTCAAGATAAAAAAATAACATAGAATATATATACACCTTTGTTTATGTTAGTGGTACACATTAATTGACTTTAATTGAATTTTTTTTAGCCCCGCCCACAATCGAACGCCATTTTAACAAACAAGCGCAATTCCTTCAGCTGTTAATGGTTTTCATTAAAAATTATCTATTTGTGAATGGGGAAAAAATTTAATGTACCTCACTGCTCTCATATGTGTTTATTAAAATATATTTGGTCTTCTTATATTAAAAGCAAAGGTGATCAAAGATTACAGAGCTCATCGAGATGAGGCATCGCCTTTATAAGACCACAAATATCATATTATATAAAAATCATAATTAATTATGATCTATATTGCAATGCCATATTGTATGGAATAATAAAAAATTCTATCATATCATATGATACACTATATGTACAATATCGTACTGTATCGTATAATATTTTATTATATTCCAATCAATTTTCCTTTCTCGATACTGTCATTTTTCAGAGTGTGATCCGATTTTCCGGATCACCACACTGTGGTTTTCCGATTCCATATCACTACTCTCCGAAACTGATGGCGCAGTACGTATTGAATAACGTCTGTTTTAAAAGAGTTCATCTTAAGATCGTTTGTTATATTAAGTAAACGTCATACAATTGATTTTAAAAAGATAGTTTTGTAATTAAAACTTATAAATGGACAAGGGTACATGTATATAATAAATTTATCATTATAACATTAACTTGATCCAAAAAGCCAGATCACGTCGAGTTGCCAGGCGCGGATCATCAGATCAAAATCGACGCTTCGCGTCTCGTTTGATCTGATGATCCGCGCCTGGCAACTCGACGTGATTTAGCCCTTTGGATTAAGTTACTGTTTTAATAATATATATGAATCAGATGCACCATCCACACATGTATGCAAGTTTGGTGAAGATGAGACAAGTAATAGTTTAGATATGTCCACTAAATGGCACCTGCTCCAAAACATTTAGCCTGATCAAAAAACATTTTAAACCGTCCTACTGCGTCCACAACATATCGCTCATATTCAGCATCCAAGTCCATTAGTATGCCCAAATGTATGGAACGCCATAGCTGCCTTATGTGGTCATTTCATAAGGAGATGGTGCTTTATTATTTTATGATGTGGTTATTTCATGTGAAGATCGTGCTTTATTATATAGGAAGATGATGCTTTTTAATGTTAAGATGGTGCTTTATTATATGAAGATGGTGCTGTTTTATATATGAAGATGATGCTTTTTTATGTGAAGATGGTGCTTTATTATATGAAGATGGTGCTTTATCATATGATGATGGTGCTTTTTTATATGAAGATGGTGCTTTATTATATGAAGATGGTGCTTTTTTATATGGAGATGGTGCTTTTTTATGTGATGGTGCTCTTTTATATGATGGTGCTTTTTAATGTGAAGGTGGTCACTCGGAACTTTATTTTTGAAGACTGAGTTAAACATTTATTATCTCGAAATTTTGAAACTAGAGCAAAAATTGATACAATTAAAATCCATTTAATACACCATTGCTTGTTCCTCTTCATTAGCATAATAAGTATTTAAGTTACGAGATGAACTGTACGACTTGATTTCAACTAAATTGATAAATACGATTTATAGAATAAATAAATACATTATTTTCTCAGTATTTCTTGACATTTTACTTTTGCCGTAACCACCCGTAAAAGGGCCGTCTTTGGGCTATATTATAGTATAGTAGACCTTTCCCTCTGACTTTCCCTTACTTTTTTTCAAGTCAAATCCTATCACCTAGGGCATCAATCTGTTTAAAATCAGATCCTCGATCCGCTCCTTATTTTTTTATAATGTTTTGTTTTGAAACCACTCAGAATGTGAACTATTCCTCCAACTCGCCACTTAGGTTAGAGAGGAACGGTCATCAATGCCGAGGATCGGCTGGGCGGTGACAATAACAAAATTAAGAGCGGATCAAGGAGGTAATTTTAATTAGATTGCTAGGACATTTACGCCTCATCGAAAAACCTGTTCTTCGCTTAAACACAAGTTATTATTAATTTCAATTTTCTGCTCTTCAAATTTCAGGATAACGTTACTATTTTTATAGGCTTCAATTCCTGTAATATTCCGTCATTATATAGTTGTTACTTAATAGATGCAAGTTCGGTTGAGGTGAAGTCATACACAGATCATCTCGTTAGCTTATATACTAATTGTGCTAGAAAAAAGAGGAACTACCAATGGTGTATCAAATGGATTTTGATTGCATCAATTTTTTGTTTTAATTACTTTCAAAATATCGAGATAAGAAATGGTAAACTCAGTATTCAAAATAAGAGGCGTTCCGAGTGACCACCTTCACATTAAAAAGCACCATCATATAAAAAAGCACCATTACATAAAAAAGCACCATCTTCATATATAATAAAGCTCCATCTTCACATAAAAAAGTGCCATCTTCATATAATAAAGCACCATCTTCACATAAAAAAGCACCATCTTCATATAATAAAGCACCATCTTCACATAAAAAGCACCATCTTCACATGAAATAACCACTGCATAATATAATAAAGCACCATCTTCACATGAAATAGCCACATAAGTCAGCTATGGCGTTCCATACTAATGCGCAATCAATGCAGGTTTAGTGAAGATATGACAGTTATTAATATCTTAGATACAGGACCTGCTCCAACAACTTTAACCAGGTCGAGGGTAAAGCATAAGTTCTCCCGGTTTCGTGTCGGTGGGCTAAAAAGGATGTTGTTTTGGTTGGGTTTTTTCTAGGGTGAGCCTGCTTAATCTTTCATTATGTCGCTTATCTTAACCAATCTTGTCACGCCAAGCTTTTTTTATCACAAAGTGTTTATTTAAGGAATAAGGATTCATTCTTTGAGTATTATGAGGTGATAATTTTGGTCGGGCGTGATAATTCAATAAAGACCGAAGGGCTCTATGATAGATTTGACCACGCTCCGATCGAAATTATCACCTCATAATATTCAAAGAATGATTCCTTATTACTTAAATTTATATAATTTTCAGCAATTGTACGATTAAATATTTGAATGTAAATAAGCCAACCCCGCTTGCGCCCAAATTATATTTGAATTTATTAGACTACAAAATTAATACGTAGTGTTATCACATGCAAAGACACTGACATGTATATATTTGTCGATAAACATTGCACGTGAAAGAAGTCGTGTTCGATTTATTTATTCATTTCATTTGCATATCAAATGTTGTACTAGATAACACTTAGTAAATTTTATTCAGTCTTGTTTGGAAATTAACAAAATCATGGTATTTTTTAAAAAGGGGTATCTGACATGTATATTTTGGCACGCCAAATTCACAAAAATGAGCTAATCATAGTTTCACAGTCGATAAACTAGGTTTAACGGTTGTAAACTACTGCAGTATAGTTTACGGACAGAAAACTATAGTTAACGACGATAATCTATAAATTTTCGAGAACATGGAAGATGATCTAACATTTTTAAGCAATAAAGCTGAAAGAAACAACGAAGACAAACATCAGAATGCATATGGTAAAATTCTATTAGAAATGTGCAAAGCAAACAAGATGCTAATTGTAAATGGGCGCATTGGTGATAATTTACCAGGGAGGCTAACATGTAAAGGTTCGAGCACTGTAGATTACTTCCTCTGTGATTATTCTACTTATAAATATGTGTCGAATATGAGAGTACTTGAACAAAGCAAACTTTTTTCTGATTGTCATAAACCTATTGTATTGTATTTGAATCTACAGCGAAATACAAATGTAGCTGTGTCTCAATCGAAGGTTGATTGTTTAGAAAAAATTAAACCATGGGATCCTTCTAAAGAAAATTTATATGTACAATCTATTGATACCGAACATCTTAGCAAACTTTTATCATTGTTAGATAACAGTTGTATTGAAAATACCACAGATGATAATATTAATGGTATTGTTGAAATCCTAAATAACATATATATAGATGCTGCTAAAATTGCCATAGGCTCAAGTATTATTGGTGGAAAAAATCAAATCACAAAAACACATACTAATTCAAAACCTTGATTTACAAAAGTATGCCAAAAAGCCCGTATAAAATATCGTAATAGCAAAGTTTACTATTATAGAAAACGTACAGTAAATGCGCTTAAAAAATATAAAGAAAATGAAAAAAACTACAAAAAAATCATTGATAAAGAGCAGCTGAAGTACAGGAACAAAATTAGTAAATATTTGAAAGATATTAAAAACAAAAATCCTAAAGAATATTGGAAAGTAATAAATAAGTATAACAAAAATAAAAATTGCCAAGATCAATCGGCAATCGGTATTGATGATTTTTATCAGTATTTTAGAGACTTAAACCGGTCTCCTGAAATAAGCGATGAAAATAATCACATGGTCGATAATGAAATTGCTAATTTACAGTATGAAGATTTTAATCACGGTCTAAATAATTATATTACCCAAGATGAAATAAAAAAAGCAATTAAGAATCAAAAAAATAATAAAGCCAGTGGGGAAGATGGGATAAGAAATGAATATATTAAAGCAACACAGGAGCTAATGTTGCCAGTTTATGAAAAATTGTTCAATTTAGTTTTTTCGTCTGGGAAGATTCCCTCTATTTGGTTGGAAGGAAATATTATACCAATATACAAAAACAAGGGTGTTAAAACCAACCCACAAAATTACAGACCAATTACTATACTAAGCTGTATTGGAAAACTTTTTACCTCCATTCTTAACGAACGATTGAATACATTTTCAGATGAATTTGACGTATTACATGAAAACCAAACAGGTTTTAGAAAAGAATATTCAACCATTGATAATATATTTTCATTACACATTCTATTTGAACTTTTAAGAATGAAGAAGAAAAAGCTTTATTGTATGTTTGTAGATTTCGAAAAAGCGTTTGATAACGTCTGGCGAAAAGCATTGTGGTTTAAACTATTATCCCATAATATTTGTGGCAAAATGTTTAATATTATTTTCAATATGTACAGTCATATCAAGTCAAGAGTTGTATATAATAATGAAACCTCTACTTTTTTTCATTGTGAAAACGGAGTGAGGCAAGGCGAAAATATGTCAGCCTTCTTATTCTCAATGTACCTTAATGATTTACATGACTTTTTAAATGAGTCTGATATTCAAGGTTTACCAACTGTTACTGACATGTTTGAAAATAAGTTGAATATTTTTTTCAAATTATTTGCTATATTATATGCAGACGACACTGTACTGTTAGCAGAATCTCCTGAAGAATTGCAAAGACAGATAGACTGCTTTCATACTTATTGCATAAAATGGAACCTGAAAATGAATATCGATAAATCTAAAATAATTGTATTTAGCAAAGGTAGGCGGAAAGAAAACATACAGATAAAATATAACGATAAGCTTATTGAAGTTGTTACTGATTTTAACTATTTGGGAATAGTATTTAGCAGATCAGGATCTTTTAAATTAGCAATACAGAAATTAGCCGAAAAAGCTACAAAAGCATTATATGAAGTGTTAAAAAAGGGGAGATTACATAACCTTTCAATACAGTGTCAACTAGATTTATTTGACAAAATTGTCCAACCTATACTGTTATATGGATGTGAAGTCTGGGGTTTTTCAAATATTGCAATTATAGAAAGAGTTCATCTCAAATTTTGTAAACTTCTACTCCATTTAAAACAATCAACTCCAGATTTCATGATATATGGTGAACTTGGTCGATACCCACTTGAAATTCAAATTAAAACACGCATCATTTCTTATTGGTCAAGAATACTTACCGGAAAAGATACAAAAATTGCAAAATTAATATATGATCTAGGAATCTGTATGAATCACGAAATTGGGGGGAAAATGCTTTGGTATGAAAACATCAAACATATTCTAAATATCTGCGGTTTATCTAATATCTGGATTGATCAAACTATACATAACTCAAAATGGCTAAAGGCAAAAATAAAACTTACGTTGATAGACCAATTCAAGCAAAATTGGCAATCTATTCTGCAATCATCCGCAAAAGCTCTAAATTATAAGATTTTTAAGGTAACTCCAGTGTTTTAGAAATCCGTGTCAAACCAAACATTTTTTAATTTTAATAGTTAAAACAACTTATAAACTTACTATAGAGACCAAAATATTTATACTTTTGCACGTTTGTTTTCCTACAGTGAGCTTCAGCTCACAAGGTCCAAAAATTTAACAGCCAAAATTTAACACCATGATGCATGATCTCATAATTTATTAAATTATGCACCAAAATACATCATGTTAGGCTATAATTTAAGCAAATCAATTGATTATCATTAAATCATAAAAATATTATTGATTTTCTACAGAAAATATAAAAAATATTACATTTTTTCTTGCCACGACCTTCCCCAAAAAATCACAAAATTGCATATTTTTGAACAATTCTAAAAAATTATTCAGTTAACATATATTTTTTAAAGAATATTTATTAAGAGTTACATATTGTGTTAACAAAAAAACATAGTTTATCAAAATTGACCATTTAGTTTTTGCTTGATAGTCTCTTGAACATGTGTACCCCCATATTGAAAATGTAAATTTTACAAGTTGTTTTTTGCAAACTTTGGAAAAAAATGAAATGTACCAAAATGACACAATCTAACAGTCACTTAAATTGATATACTCAATGAAACTGTATTATACATATAAAATTAAGGTCGAGACTGCCAAACAACTCATATAATTGAGTGCAGTAGTACCCCCTCCCCCTTTCTGTCAAATACTTTCTATCCCAGTTTTTTTAACATATCTGTAGATTAAACACCAATCAGTGTTATGTAGTTTTAATTACACAAGTACTTACTTATCCTCTCCTTGTCCCGGAGGACACATGAGGTCGTCAAGCTACATAAACGCAGTGTAATTGTTGGAGGAGAATGCATACAATTATATTACACACTCATTTACCTTTTTACATTTCGCTGCTTTCCTTGCTTTCCCCAATCCCTCTAAATGACGGAGATGCTATATTTTAACAAATTTTCCACTTTTTGACCAAACCATAATTATTTTAAAACATTTGTTGTGTGCCAAAATTATAACCGGAAATTAAGCACGCAGTGTAAAAAAAGAACCGGATCCGAAAGACACTGGAGTTACCTTAAGGAAGAATTAAAATTTGAACATTATTTTGATACATTATCAAAAAAAGATGCAATTACTTTTTGTAGATTCCGAACATGTAATCACCATCTACCCATTGAAAGTGGACGTTGGGCAAATATCCCTAGACACGAAAGATTCTGTGCTCATTGCAATAAGTGCGAAATAGGAGATAAATTCCATTACATACTTAGCTGTAACTCGTTGCAGCAAGAACGCAGTCAATGTTTATCAAACTATTAGTTTTAAATTTATAATGTCTAGTACAAAACACTGTTCTTTAAGGAAATTATGTGCTTTTATTAGAAAAATAAATAAAAAATGCTCCCCAGGTTAGAACCCCCATACTTCACATTTGTATTGACGAGTCAGCGTGGATCTTGTACATGTTTTATTTTTTATTTTCTCTCTCTCTCTCTCGCTTACGCATGCGTTGTTAATTAGTAAGAAATACCACATATTGTATTATTATTATCTCTGTGTACCATTGTACAATGGTGTTGAGATTAAAATAAATGAATGAATATTTTACATCTGTAAACCATAGTTAACGCGATCATCTATGTTTCAGAAGTGTAAAACTATAATTAACACTGAAAACAACCATTTGCGATTGCAAAACATAGTTTATCTGATAAATATAGTTTCACGATTGTGAAACTATGATTAACAACTCTAAACTATAGTTAACGAATGTAAATCAAAGTTTACAGACGTAAATCTATATTTATCAGCAAAATCTGTCGTTAACGTTATTAACTTAGATTATCATTCGTAAACTATAGTTTACAACCGTTAAATATGTTTTTGCGGATGAAAATTATAGTTAACGGATCGTTAATTATAGTTAACGAATCGTTAACTATAGTTTACGGTTTGTAAACTATAGTTAACAATAAACTATTGTTAACTATAGTTTAACGTCCGTTAACTATAGTTAACAGTCGATAAACCTAGTTTATCATCTGTGAAACTTTATTTAACGCCGTTAATCTATATTTCACATCTGTTATCCATAGTTAACGCGATCATCTATGTTTCAGAAGTGTAAAACTATAATTAACACTGAAAACAACCATTTGCGATTGCAAAACATTATTTATCTGATGAATATAGTTTCACGATTGTGAAACTATGATTAACAACTCTAAACTATAGTTAACGAATGTAAATTATAGTTTACAGATGTGAATCTTTATTTATCAGCAAAATCTATTGTTAACGTTATTTGCAGACAGATAAACTTAGGTTATCATTCGTTAACTATAGTTTACAACCGTTAGATGAAAACTATTGTTAACGAATCGTTAACTATAGTTTGCGGTTTGTAAACTATAGTCAACAGTCGATAAACCTAATTTATCAAATGTGAAACTATGTTTAGCTCAGTTTTGTGAATTTGGCGTGTCATGATATATAGTATGGAATCTCATTCATTTATTCAAGGATAAAGAATCATACTTTGAGTATTATGAGGTGATAATTTCGGTCGGGTCGTGGTCAAATTCAATAAAGCCCGAAGGGCTCTATGATAGATTTGACCACGTTCCGACCGAAATTATCACCTCATAATATTCAAAGAATGATTCCTTATTACTTAAATTTATATTTCCAATTTGTACACTTTAAAACAACATTATTTTAAAACTACTATTTTTTTATGTAACTACTACGCGGTGCAGCCAATACCGTTTCTCGGTTATGCTATAAGACACGCCCATTTTGTGTCACTCATGTTTTATAAAGTTATTGGGTTTTAGGGTTCAAAATTGATTCGTAATGTTATCACAGACAAAGACAGTTGAAAATGTAAATATTTCAATTTCAAATTGTCAGGCCAATGAGGCCATTTCTATCTTTGAATTGAATGTCACATTTGAGTCTATTATCAGTAATTAAAGTTTGGTTGTAACGCTTCATGTGATAATCATCCGTTGAATTTTCCCATCAATATAAATACTGTTACAGAAATCGTCTGCTATTTTGAACAGCACATCAGTTCCACAATTTTATAGAAAGTACAAGTATAAAATGCATTTATCTTGAAAAAATATAAAATGGAAAATAAATGATTTAGTATCTACATGTACATGCATCTTTCATAATTTACGCGATGACATGTGTGTAAAATATTATAGTTATTCTTTCATTTATCATCTTTTTAACTTACTTTCGATTTATTTTTGTCGAAAAGACGTATTTTCTTTTTGATCATTCATGAGCGTCAACAATGTTGTAATAAATCAGTTTTAAATGTATCTCTAATGTACCAGGTATAAAATTAAATATTCCTCATCAACACTTTTAAATAAAATCAATTGAATAATAGCACAAACCTTTCCGCTGTGCGTCTTTCCTTTCTAAATATACCCCATTTTTAAAAGGTGTTTTCCAGAATGATACGTGTATGATAATCAGTTATTTTTAGATACACGTCATTTGCGAGAATGGGAATGGGTCAGTCAAATATGGTGTCCGGATAGGGCCATTTGCGTTAGCGCGACATCGCGTTCAGATAAACAAGACATCGCGCTAACACACAACACACCGTCGCGCTAACGCAAGTTTGCACAATACGCCGTCGCGCTAACGCAACTTTGCACAACACGCCGTCGCGCTAACACATCTTTGCACAACACGCCGTCGCGCTAACACAAAACCCGCCGTCGCGCTAACACAACTTTGCACATCACGCCATCGCGCTAACGCAACTTTTTAAGTTTCACAGTCTAGTAGGAAGTCGTGTCCGGAAATATCAGACTGCGCATGGACTTTACCGACCCCACAAATCTTTAAACTGTTAGTAACAAACCTAATAAGTGTTTTGTTTTGTCGAGGACCTAAAGTTTGATATGTAAACAAACGTTTATGTAAAAAAATTAATTCTAATAACGTTACGTCCGCCATGTTGCCCCATACATTTTGACGCTCGCCTTTTAAAGAAATTTGTAAGGCAATCACGTGACGCGTTTCATCCAATGACGTCGAGACATTCTAGCCCGAGGCAAAACAACGACTTTTTTTTTCTTTTTATATATATCTATGCATTATCAAATGTTTGAATATATATGAAAACTTTTGCGAGTTCCACAATATTTTCGAAACTTTGTATTTAAAAATCTATAAAGAGATTTTAAAATGTTCAGGTAAGCGATGTGGCCCATGGGCCTCTTATTAAGTTTGCAGACTTATTGTTTTTGGACGGTTCTTCTTCTTCTTCTTCTTCTTCTTCTTTCCCGCTCTGAACCTGTCCATCGCGTTTCTCAGAGATGGCTGAACAGAATAGTACAAAACTCTAGGATACGATAGGCTTGCATATCTAGTTGTGCACCCTGGTTTGATTTTTCTCATTTGGGGTTGGCCACTATTTCTGGGGGGGGGGGGGGGTCAAAAGGATGTGGGGTCTAACATTGAATCTAATGGTTACCGGTATAACTTGAAAACGAACAAATATAAAAATATAGGGTCTAGTGGTTACCGGTATAACTTGAAAACGAACAAAGATAAAAATATAGGGTTTTCAGAATCATATATTGACTGTTACAGGTAATATATAGGGTTTATTAGATCTGACCCGTAGGGTCGTCCCCACCCCCAGCAATTGGAAATGACCATATATCTCAGAAGCTGTTAGAATCCTGACCCCTAAACCATATATATTCTTGTTTTGTGTGTTAAGTGGCATCAAATGGTAAGTAGGTAATGGGACCCGGGGGTGATGCTGACCCCCCTCGAACAGCAAGTGTCCAAATATCTTGAAAACTTTCGAGATCCCCACCAGTAAACCATATATATTCTTGTTCCTTGTGTTAATGATCATCAAATGGTATGTAGGTCATGGGCCCCAGGGGTGGTCCTGATCCCCCTCGAACAAGAAATACACAAATATCCTGAAAATAGTTTAGATCCCCATCCATAAACCATATATATTCTTGTTCCTTGGGTCATGTTGGTTCACCTGATATATAGTATAAATGACCCCTGGGGAACATTTTTTTTTATATAAATATTTATTAAACACAATACATTTGAATGTGAGATAATACCTCCGCAGAGGCTCTCAAGATATACATCACGTGGGGTGCCTGGGGCCCCCTGGATCAGTAATGCTATTCAGCGGTATAAATAAATCATACATCAATATATATTATGTACAAAATATATATTTTCTTTAGTATTTTATAATTGTATTTTTTAAAGCATAAATAGACGTAAATGTGAATTAACACATGATATATATGCATACATGTATATATTATGATAGTAATGTAAAATAAGAGTACTATTCATATAAACGGGGAAATAACATTCAGTCGTTGATATAATGTTCGTATCAATATTATACAAATATATAAATCAAAATATATTTTGAAATTTATATATATATACACACATATATCAGGAAAAGGAAAAAAATAGTAATACAATTATAGTTGGTCTGCTAGTGTTTCCAAAATTTTGTAACTGGATTTGACACTTTTTGCACTCACTGTAATAAAGTAATAATAATAAAGAGATGATTTCAGAGTATATAAAAGCGCATTCTCATTTGGAATTTCGTTTTGTTGTCTACACTTCATTTTATATTTATATATTTTGTATCCTACAAAAGATATGACATTATTAAAAAATTTTGTTGTGTCTGTGAACTGGTAAAAAAAACCTACAAAAATTGTGTTCCATGTTATATTCAACTTTAATATTCTTGATACTTTTTCCCATATTTTTTTTTGTTTCAGAACATCCATATACTAAATGTTCACTATTTTCAATTTGTTCACAACTTATACAGTTTTTTTCCAACATCTTTATTCCATTTATTTAGATTATAATTACAGTTCAGCTGATTGTGTAGAAGTTTATAGTTAAATTCTGCTATTTGCTTATCAAATGCATTTATTATCTTAGCCGTGTATATATTGCTCCACTGATCATTTGATGTTTTGAATTCTTTTGATCATTTTACTTCCATTATTGTTTTTTGTGTCTTTTTTGATAATAAAATTTTATAATAGAATCCTGATTTCTCAAGTTCTGGCTGTTTTATTTTTCCACAAAAGATTTTGAATTTTAGTATTGTTTACATTGGAATAATCTACATTCAACTTTCTAATAGCGTTTTTGATGATAAGATATTCACACAAATAATTTCTCTTTGATTTCAGATTTTCTGTAATACTATTATTTAAATCTTTTATACCATCTATTGTAAACATATCTTTAACATAAAGGATACCACTTTTTATCTCCGATTCTAGGAAAAGTGGTTTTTCCTTACATGTAATAAAATTATTCAACCACAAGTTCTCGGTGAGCTGATTTCGTGATACATGTGGGGATTTACATTCATTAAAACTACAGATAATTTCATTGTAAAATTTTGGGAATTTTTTTTTAGAACATTTAGATCATTTGGTTTAACAATATTGATTCTCAACAAATATTCAAAATCTATTCCGTTAATTTTCAATATGTCTTCTATATATATTTTCTAAGAGAACTTTTCTTATTATATAGTCTTTTGATCCATCCTGCTTTTACACTTTTTAGTTTGCACTCTACATCTATAAGACCAAGACCACCCTCATTTATTGATCTTACAAGTGACTTGCGTTTAATCCTCTCTCTCTCTCTTACCCCATAAGAAGTTATATATAATTATATTTAATTTTTTTATGAATTCAATATTTGGGTTTTCCAGAACTGTAAACAGATACAATAGTTTAGATACTATTAGAGAATTTATAACTGTGCATGTTCCCCTGGGGAACATCGTGAAACTTCAGAAATAGAAATAATCAAGTTTTAAATCTTTTTGTCTGTAAAGTTTGACTCATGTGGGTCCTCCCTACCCCCAATGATGGCCTCGTTCGTTTGGGAGACTTTACATTATACATCTTGTTCATTTTGTGTTCATATTCCCTGTCTGAATAGGCTATATGTAATAGCAGCTGCGCCCCTGTATGTTTAAGAGAAACTCACCTGCAATAATTTAAAGCTAACAAAGAAAGATCTTAATCTTTTGTTTTATTGTATGCAGATGATACCATCTTAATTATTGTCAGAAAATCCAGAAGATTTTCAACACTTACTCTATGGCATGTCAAACGTTGCAATTTTCGATCTTTTCCATTTGTATTGTATAATTGGTTTCTAATTATAGACCGGTATCTTTGTTATCTTGTGTTAGTAAAATTATGGAAAGAATAGTTTTTAAACATGTGTACAACTATTTTCATACGAACAATTTATTTTATCGATATCAAGCTGGTTTTTTTACCAGGTCATTCCACTGTTTATCAACTACTAGAAACGTATCACAGCATTGTTCAAAATATTGATGAAGGTAAATTTTCATGTATGATTTTTTGTGACCTGTCAAAAGCATTTGATAGAGTATGGCATAGCGGCCTTTTATTCAAGTTACAAACCTATGGAGTATCTGGTGATCTTCTTAAGTGGTTTTCTAGTCAAAGGTCCCAAAAAGTTATGTATAAAGATCTTCTTTCAAGCAAATCAGAAATTTCTGCTGATGTACCCCAGGGATCTGTATTAGGACCTCTTTTATTTTTTATATATGTCAATGATGTGGCTGTTAATATGTTATCTATGTGTAGATTATTTGCTGATGACAATTCGCTTCAATATTCAATATTCTTCAAACAACATACTTAACATTGAACATATTTTAAATCATGACTTAAAAATTTTAGAATCGTGGTCCAAACGGTGGCTTCTCAAATTTAATTCATCAAAAACAAAGGTTGTTTTTTTTTACTAAGAAGCATAACTCTGTTTTACCTAAATTAATTTTTGAAGGCGATAGACTAGAGTTTGTCCCTACTCATCGCCATTTAGGACTTTTATTATCACAGAATCTCAGCTGGTCTGAATACAAAAAATTAGGACTTTAAAAAAAACTGAAGTATAAAATGAGTAGAGAACATCTCTCTAAATTATATATTTCATTTATTAGACCAACCCTTGAATATGCTTCAATTGTGTGGGATGGCTGTTCTGTGCATGATGCAGACAAACTTGAAAAGGTTTAACTGTGTGCTGCTCGAATTGTCACTGGGTTGCCAATTTTTGTATCAAGGGAAGCGCTTTACTTAGAAACAGGGTGGAAAATTTTACAAACCAGACGCTACAAAGCGTGCTAAAGGATGCTAAAAAAATCTACCTCACTCAAACTTGCTTGATAGATGTGTTTGTTGTTAAATGATATTTAACATGATTCCTATGATTTAGTATTATATGATATGATACATTATTAGGAATCATGTTAAATATCATTTAACAACAAACACATCTATCAAGCAAGTTTGAGTGAGGTAGATTTTTTTAGCATCCTTGATAATGGAGATCAGGCTCTGCATCTGAAGCTACCTCTGTGATTCATTTATATTATAGTTAAATCAACTATGCAAGTTTGAAATAGTAATATTATTTATAAAACATGTGACCTGTTCCAAAAAACTAAACCTCATCCAGCATACAAAACCTATGGCTCAGATTTAGCATTTAAGCCTGCATGTCAGGTGCATCTGTGAGTGAGTGAGTATCATAAGACGCACCATCCATCAAAGTTGGTGAAGTTAGAACCAGTAGTTACTAAGATATAATCATCAGAGGGCACCTGCTCAAAAAACTTTAACCAGCTCCAAAAACCTTAACCTCCTCCAGCATCCGAAACATATGGCTCAGATTCAGCATTTATGCATGTCAGGTGCATCAGTATCATATAAGAACAACCATGCACACAAGTTTGGTAAAGTTAGAACCAGTAATAACTAAGACATTATCATCAGGGAGCACCTGCTCCAAAAACTTTAACCAGCTCTAAAAAGCTTAACCTCCTCCAGCATCTAAAACCTATAGCTCTGCATGATTCAGCATTAAAGCCTGTCAGGTGCATCAGTATCATAAGATGCACCATCCATGCAAGTTTGGTGAAATTAGAACCAGTAGTAACTTAGAAATTGCTATCAAAGGGCACCTGCACGAAAAACTTTAACCTGCTCCAAAACCTTAACCTCCTCCAGCATCTAAAATTTATGGCCCAGATTCAGCATACAAATCTTTCAAGTTCATAAGTAGGTCCAGATGCATCATCCATGCAAGTTTGGTGAAGATAGGACAAGTAATAAATTAGATAAACCTGCAACAAAACTTTAACTAGGTCGATCCGGACACCGACGCCGACACTGATGCCGAGGCCGAGGGTAAAGCATAAGTTCCCCTCGACTTCATCTCGGCGAGCTAAAAATCACTAGATTTTGAAAAATATTTTTTGATTTTGCCAACAAAACTATGTAAAAAATATCGTAATTTTAGAATGGGTAATGCTAAATTACCTATTGAGACAGATATATGGTTTAATATTCATAGAGAAAACAGAATTTGTAAATTATGTGCTTGCAATGAAATTGGGGATAAATTTCACTATCTCTTCAAATGTACTGCAGTATGTATATCCAATTCAAGGGTTTACCAAAATATTTCATAACAAATCCAAATGTTGTAAAATTTGAAACACTGTTAACGTCACAATCATAAACCAACTTACCAATATTTGTAAACTATTAGATACTATATTTGAGAAAGTTAGCTCTCTTGGCTAACTTGAACCAATTATCTGTTATCCCTTCATTATGCCTGTACCAACGATTTTCATCTATTATATCAATTGGCACATACTGTACATAAGTATTTTCTCTACACTGTAACTTCAGTTATGAGAATAAAGTTCATTGTCATTATAATTACATTTATTACTTTACTACTTTTTAATTACTTGAAACCCTATGTTATATAATATTGCTTTCACTAAGCAGATCAAAGAAGTGAAACTTTTAAGGCACTACTTGCAGTAGAAGCATTCCCTGAACATAGCTAATTGGGTGTTAATTTACCATTAAATGGCATTTTAAAATCAGAGATATTAATGTATTCAGACATGTGTGTTACCTTTGTCTAAAAATATTGAATGCATTTAATTCTTGTTTCAAAAGCTGCAGTTTCTTAATTTATTATTTCAATCACGCAACATTTTGTTATAATGCCATCGATTACTTATTATATTACCAATTCATAATTAAAACTGGACTTTTAAATAAACTCCACACCAATATGTTAAACATACTACTCCAAAAGACATTGTTGTGTTAACAATCCATTAAGAGACAGCCTGATTAGCAAGACGATTACAGGTGAATGAATGTGTCATCAACCAACCAGTTTTGATCAATTCAACTTTTCTTTTCCTCACTTTGAGATTCCTTTTAAATAATAAATCCTAGTTTATATGCGTACATGTTTGTGAAACCTAACAAAGAGGAGTGGAATTACAAGGCCAATTTCATGAGATTGGAATAACAGTTCCCCATTGTCTTGCTTCTTCAAAGAATTATTAATTTGACTTTGCATTTAAATTTACTTTACCTTCTTCTTGTATAAAAAAAATAACACAATAAATAAATTTTAGGAGGATTAACAGATAATTGAAATTTAGTATATAATTTTCAATGTAACAGTTGAAAGAGTTTGTAGAATGAAGCAATCATTTTTACCTCCCATTTGACTGTAAATGTGTAAGAACAAACAGGCAAAGATGTTAAGGCGAAAGAGAATCTGAGAAGATACAAGAAAAACAAAATTAGTATTGCTCCTTGGTTATCCTACTTTCTTAACCTTTAAAACATACCGTACTACTAAAATTAATTCTATGCATCAAGTGATTTGGTCAGTATTCAACTCCAGCTATAAAATTTCTTCATCAAATGCAAACAAAACTCATAAAAACATTTGATTCTATTTTTAGTGGTTTCAGAGCATCTAATATCTTTTGAATTGCTTTTGTACTATACCTAAAAAACCCCAAGAGGGCACATGGGTCTCTTACGGAACATCTTAGTCATACAAATACCATAAAAAATATTTAATCATTAATACCCTCTATATACAAAAGGCATTTTGTCAATGGGATATCAATCAATGCATAAGATTTTTTAAAACTTGAATCAATCATAACTATCATTTATTCTTGGCTTCATTTGCCCTTTAAAATGCATTCAAACAAATTTGTGTACATGAAAAGAAAACTCAAACTTTTGATAAGGTTATCAACAAATTTGGAACATTTAATCTTAATTTGGATTGCTTCAATCTGTGCACGAAGATACAAAGATCAAATGACCTCTAATGATATCACATAAATTCTATAAAATATTATTTAACAACAAAATCCCCCATAATACAAATGCCTCTTTCATCAATGTTGTACTAATCAATACATTTCAAAATTTGAATCAATCATAACCATCATTTATTTTTCATTTACACTATAAAATCCATTCAGACAAAAACATGTACATGACAATATTTAAAGAAAAAACATACATTTTCATTTTACAACTTCTGAGTAGTCCTCCAGAACACCTTCCAAATGCTCATTGTGCTTCTTAAATGTTTTTCTTTTACCTCCGCCTTTCTTGCGTTTTATCTGTGAAACCTTTTTCAGCCCTACATCTTGCATGGATGAAATTCCCTGCTTTTCCAAGTATTCTTCAATCTTCTTGTCATCTAGTCCATCTACAGAAACACCTCTCCACATCTTCTGAAATTCCTCATCAATTTTGTATCTGCAGTACTTGTCATTATAGAAGAGAATCTCCTTCTTGTCATTTGGTCTCACTATGGTAATAATATGCTCCCCCAGAGATTTAAGAGCCCTCTCTGCATTTGGAAGTGATTCCTCTACATCCTCCTTCATCACACCACCCATGCCATGCAGATCATGATTCTTCAGTAATTTCATTAAACTGGTTTTATCACGAATGTCAAATTTGGGCTTGAAGGCATATTTCTGTCCATTTTCTAGCACTCGGATTTTAGGATTGTTGTTCAGGGCTTCAGTGATAAGCCAGTGTTTAATCTTTGTACCCACATCTAACTGATTTGTCTCGTCCAATATTTCGTCAATAGTCAGTGGGTGTGTGTCCCCATTTAGGTGTCTTGATTTCATGTATTTCACAATTTTGGCCAATATTGCAAATTTATACTGAGAACTCCCTGATGATGATTTATAATCAAATGGAGTTGAACTTGATTCATTCTTTGGCTTCGATGAAGAGCTTGACTTTGGTCGTTTGGATGGTTTTTCATCAGACACATCTTTTCCTTTCTTTCTTTTCTCTACCACAGGCTGGGCCTTCGCTCGATCTAAGAAAGCCTTTCTTTCTTTTAACAAAGAGGGATCCATTTTTCACTGAAAAATAAAATTTGACATGAAATTAACCATCTCCAATCCTCAGCAAAGTTTGATAACTCTAAATTATCCGGATTTTTTTTATTTGTACCATAAATCTACCTTTTTTACAAATTTCATTAGTCATGAAGTGTTAATATTACCCTTAGACTTTCAACGAACTGTTTGGCTTAATGGCTCCATGGAGACCTACAACCTAGAGGTAAAGGGGTTCGAGCCACCGATGCACCGGTATATCCTTTTTTTTCTAATGTGATCTCAACTTGTATACGTTATTTATTCCATTATATTCATCGTTGCCAAAATTGCAATAACTTCATAAAATGCATGGATACCATCAAAAATTTTCTTTTTATTTTATTTCATTTATAAAGTTTAAAGGATAAATACCGGTACATGTAACATTTTTATGATGAAAAAATACTTTGAGATTGGAGAACCTTAAATTACATTGCCTGCAAAATTCCTAAATTATGTCATCAGTTTAGGTAAAAGCCATCACGGAATTGAAATTACAGTGATGCATAATAATAAGTAGTATACACTATCCGAAGATATCTTACTGTATAAAATTTAACAATTCCACTATCTTTTGAAAATAGAAATAAAATCTTGGTGCAATTTAAACATGTAATTGAATGATTACCAGCATATAATTGGATTTTTCTATCTCAACCCTATTTCATACTGTCAAAAAATGTTATTTATATCGTATGATGAATTGATATGAATTTTATAAAATGTGAATTGCAAACATTATCATCAATAGTAGATGATTCTCATTTTATTGTGTTTAAATGTTCAGTAATATATAAACCCTAAAGAAGGCCCGGTACATGACTGTTGTGATCTATGAAAAGGGCTTATTAAAGCAGTGAAGTCTACTTGCTGGAATGAGGTAAACTAATTCATATTTAAACCTTTTAAACGATCAAATTGTTTCTGTCAGTAATTTGTCCTGAATAGATCTGATGAAAACCCAATAATGTTTGTGAACTCAATGTCTCCTGAATAAATATGTCTCGAATCCAGTACTATGGATATAAACTGTACTGTTTAAAGTCCGTTTTCTTGCCATATATGCTTCTGAAAGAAACCTGCTTGAAAATTAAGGTCTTTCAATGAACTTTATAATTCCTTTATTTGTATCAAATGTAAACTTTGTACAAATAAAGATATGGAGATTATAGATTTATACTACAGATTAATTAAGGCAACATAATGAATATTCAATTTTGAACAAATCCCTACATTTTGCCATTACACAGGTTATTCAATCAATGATTGATGGGGGTATTTAAGTACTTAAAGTCAACAGGCCTTAAATTTACAATGTTGTTGGTGAATATACAAAGAAATTTTATGCTTTCATAGTGAATGAATGAATGAATAAAATCAATATGTCTTTACCAACGGCTTGAGTTAACATATGATAAAACATATACTATTGTGACACAAGCATGACCTTTAGTGTATATATTTAACATTTTACTTTTTAAAAAACAAATAGAGATCATAAAATGAACAAATAAATACAGAAACTGTGCACATACCGCTATTTTACCCCAAAAAGGGCATTCAACATGTGCCATGCTTACGTAGGCTTATTCTTGTTGTAAACAAAAAATAATTCTTACCATTTAACAATGCTGATTGAGATTCTTGATTTGAAATGAAGCAAAATAGACCCAAAAATCATTTAACAATCAAGATAAACTCACAGTTAGTAAAGAGTAATATAACATTACTCGATTGTGATCGAATAGAGAGATGTACAAGTTGTTATAAAATGTAAAACTCGACTAAATCCGGTAGTCGTTCCGGTTATCTGTAAGCAGACGCCAAATATATACCGCGATGGAAGAGGATGAAATAGATAGATTGAGACTCCCTGTGGCTCGTAAAAGAGCAAAAGACGAGAATATTAACATTTCAAATCTTAAGAACATAGGAGAAATTCGATGTTCTCTGAAACGTCACTTGCTTAGAGATCGAAAAACTCGTGATGAGGTAAGACTGTATGGACCTTATTCTACTTTCACTTTGTTAATTCAGAAATGTAAGGAATATGTTTGACTTTATCGGACATATTTTATTTTAGGTTATCAGAGGCCTTTCCTCTGATGCTGAAAATGACACAATCCTTCGAAAGACACTTGGAGAAATATTCACATCAACTATTCAGGCTCTTCATGATTTGAGGCAGTCTGGTGACACGCTCTTGGGTCATTTGGAACAATGTTTTGACAATCTTTCTCCAAGGCTTGTAAACGAAGAATCCAACTTACTTAGCGAGAGTATAAAGTGTCCAATTATGGTACTAGGTAAGAATTGTGTTGAAGGGAAACAAGGGGACATAGAAAGAATAATCTTTACTGTGACAGGCTATGCTCAGGCCACAGTAAGAATTTGTCCCATATACTTGCAATGTAGCAGCCGCAAAGCGGATCTGCTTCGCGTCAATTTTAAGTCAGTTAAAAATAATCTGCAAAAACACATTTTTATACCTTACAAACCTTTTTGAACATGCATATGAGTTAAGTCCACAAAATATTCATTTAATGGGTCGTACAAAGGCATTTTGTTAATATACATGTTTGAATTTGCCTTCCGGAAATTGCACTCGGAATGTCTCGGATTTTATCATTAACATGGTGACCTTAAACAGAAAATTTTCAAACGTGATGTTTAAAGTGGCAGTGATTACGTTGAAAACATTAGTTAATGTGGTAAAATGGGATTATAAAAGAGCAACATTGTAGGTATTTGAGACCAATCATATGAAAATTTAGGCGAGATATACAGCACGATATATTTTTATAATTTGCTACGAAGCAAGTTTATGATACAAATTAAACCTGGTCAGTAGGACATCTGTCATTTTAACGATAGAACATTCTATCTAAAGGAGGCAGAGAAAGATCATAGTGCATATTTCTGCTCTGCCCACATGCTTTTTATAAGTAGGTCAAATCTAGTCTATGGTGATATGTATGATTGTGACAATTGTGAAAAATAGTATTACTTAACAGTAACATGAATTTAAAATTGGCCTCAATAAAATCACTTCATTATATGGTTACCAGTAATTGGTAGATCACAATATCAATCTCTTCAAAGTCTATAATTGTGTACATTGTACCTGCAGAAAATACATCTCCCAGACCATATTTTCTATCCCATAAACCCAATCTGGCTCATACTTCACCAAAAGAGTTCTTTAGTGTTGGTAAAGCAATGACCCGATATTTTTTTTATAAAAAAGGTCAAGATCATAGACTGTGTAGCAGATTTATTTGAAATCTTTGTGTGAACCATATTATTTTCTACCTTTGGCCCATCTTGCTAAGTTTTACCAAACATTAGCTTATTTGTAGAGGGTGAAAGTGACCTTGAACCAAGTTTCTATTCAAGAGTCAAGCCCAGGTCAAGGTCATAACATGTATATATGGAAATTTTCTAGTCCACAGTTTCCCCCCTTTAATCTTTAAGCTTAAATCAAGATTGCTCATGGGTAAAGGATGTGCAAGACCTTGACTTCAGTTTCTAAGTCAAAGGTAAAGGTTAAAGCATGGTTCTTTAAAACACTTTTCCTTCTAATGCCCATCACTAAAGTGAAGCCCTTTGAGATGGTTTCCATATATCAAATACAGGTAAATTAGAAAAAAAGTTCCATGATAAAATGCATATGTGTTACATGTCATGAGAAACGACTTGATATTTAATCCTTAAAAGCAAACTTTCATGCCAAAAAAAAATGCTATTTTTATCTTTTCATCCCTTCAGAAAATGATATTTATTATAAACTTATGAATGTATAAAGTTGACAAAAATTTAACATTTTTTACAGAAAATCACTCCAACTTTATCAAGTTTTTTGTAAATGAATCAACATAAAATTGATCTTTGTATCTAATTAATTTTTTTTTATTTTAAGGAAATATTTAACAAATGTTGATACTTGTATAACTAGGAGATAAAACATTGCACAGATTGTTTACCGGTAATCTCAAATTTACATGTATTTTATGGACAAACCTATAAACTACAAACAGCAGTAGGTCTCTGCAGTCTTGCAACAACAGAACCCAAAACACTGACAGTTGGTGGTCAATGAACTTATATGAAACCATATTACAATACATCATGTCAATCTGCATGATGTGTTGATTTTTTGTCTGTTGAATATTGTTTTATTCAAAGAAATTTGAAAAGATCTTTCAATTTGGAGATGTGGCCATTAAGGGTGTAATTAACATTCTATTGATACATCGGTGTATTGTGATGCAGGGGGTGGTCTATATAAAACTTAAATGCATGAAATGAAGAAGCAGTATTTTTAATACTTTCTGGAACAGTGTGCATGCTTTGGATTGAGTATTTTATGATATTTTAAAACAGGTTAAATTTGTATTTTAGTTCTGCTTTAACCTTTATTTCAGCTAGGCAATTGAATATGTTGAAATTAGTATAAACAGTAATGGTATCTCAATCATTTTAATGTATCGTGAGCTTTTTTTCTCAGTCTGTAGTTGAGGATTTCACTAAATTGGTCTCATTGTTGAGACCACCAAGCTTTGATTTCTTATAGGCTAGACCCATTAGCAGTCATATACTATGAGATAAACCAGTGGATGGTATATATTTGCATCAGCATGTAATTGTCACTAGTGAACATTTTAGGGAAATTGCACACCACAAAAACCAATGAATAAGATCTCTTCTACTTCCTTTTAAAGAGACCAGTCATAGTAGTTTTAGTATGTTCATATTCTAAAATGACACATGAAAAACTTAATTGAATGACCTAGATTGATAAGTGTTGATTTTCAGTATATGATATTAGACAAGTATTTTATTGTAGACCTGAGGTCTGCTTCATTGAGAAATCCCTGAAACAAAGATATACCGGTAATATCTTACAGGTGCATGAAGTACTACTGTGGAATCATCATTGTTTGTGGGGGACCATGTTCTTGGCTTTCGTGGGTAACCCTTGCCCACGAATTTACATCCCCACATATATACCAGCATTTGCTTAATATTTGTTAAAATTAATAAGAGCTTTTTACCAATGAAATTACGTCCCCACAAACCAGAAAAAATTTGGCTACCCACGAACATTGACCCTCACGAATAAAAATGATGCCACAGTATTACTGAGAAACACTTCAATCAAACATACATTTTAAGAAAGAGAGACATTGACTGGTTAAAAAATTGTTGTCTGATCAATATCTAAAAATCTGTTGCTTGACAGACACCAAGATTGATACATGTATTTAGAAATCCCTGAAGGAGAAGGTGACCCTATATGTTTTGAGGTCACAAGATCAAAGTTCAAGTGTATAACTATTCTGGACATTGACCCAAAGACTTATTCTCTGTTCAATACATATCTTTAGAATCCTTGACAAGCATCAAACTAGACAAAATGTTATCCTTTAAAGAGTAAATGACCCTAAATGATTTTGAGGTTGCAAGGTCAAAGGTCATGGAAACACTACTCAGGACATTGATATGTAGAATAAGTGTACAGCAATCAAAATAATTATATCAAGATCCCTTTGCTCGAAAGAAATCAAACTTAGTGCACAGATTCTCCTAAGGAGTATATTTTCACTATGGAATTTGAGCCCATAAGGCAATAGTCAAACTACTCTGGACATTATTTTGTAATCTACCGGTAAGCATTGTTTGCTAAATATTTGAAAACCCTTTGCATGACAAATATTCAACTGAAATTATTTTCATTGGGTTTTATTTTGAGTTCGATGTTGTAGGTGAGACTGGATCAGGAAAGTCTTCTTTTATTAACCTAGTATTGGGATGTGAGCTGTTGCCCCATTCTCTTTTAAGCAACACCAACACAATTTGTGAAATACAATATGGAGAAAACTTCAAAGCTTGTTTTCATCTCACTGGGCTGTCC
Organism: Magallana ariakensis; assembly: GCA_020458035.1. Lineage (NCBI taxonomy): Eukaryota > Metazoa > Mollusca > Bivalvia > Ostreida > Ostreidae > Magallana > Magallana ariakensis. The sequence continues at coordinate 49,432,418 of CM035817.1, read as the reverse complement.
AAAGAAGAGCATTCTTTTGAGAGCTTAGAAAAAATGCGACGATCCCTCAGTGATAAGATTCAGAAGAAAGGAGAGCAGAAGTCTATGTATAAAAGAGTGGAAATTTTTCTACCAAGTGATATTTTGAAGGTACTCAGATACACTAAATAGTTAAACTTGTGCATCAATCAAAAATTGCTTGATCATGCTTGATCATGATTTATTTAAAATTGTAAGTAATACATGGTTGTAGCATCTTGCAATATATAAATAAAGCTATTTTTGTACAGACAGGTTTGCTTATAGTGGACAGTCCTGGGATCGCTGACACAGGGGAAATGACAGACATTGTACTGGGTTATCTAATCAAAGCCTGTGCTTTTATCTATGTCATCAACAGTGAAAATGCAGGAGGAGTTGCTCCAGATAGGGTTATTCTTTATTTTATAAAGTTAACAAAGCATTTAAAAGATTTTGAGGTTATGATGAAATAGAATGACTTTAAAACAAATATTAAGGTTCTCCCTTATACCTATGCAGATTGAAAAATTGTATTGGCTTGGCTAAACACAAAACAAGAATAGTGAAGACAAGGTTTTGGGGGAAAAGGTCAGGATAACATAATAAGAACACAATTTAAAATGCTATCACAAATATAGATCTTAATGGTATGGAATTTCCTAGAAATATTTTGAACAGTTTTTTTTTTTAAATCTGAGCAAAAAGGGTGTCCAACATACCTGCAGACACAAAGACCGACCTGTTTTTATGCCTCTGCAATAAAATGGCGGGGGCACACACCGGGGTAGTGGTACTTGTACTCACTTCCGCTATTCTGTCCTTCCGTCATCATTAACATTCCGCTCATTATCTCTGCAACAGTAGCACACCTTCAACTCAATTTTGATATCTGGATTTGTCATAAGAATACACAGGTCAATCTCAAATTTGGTCCTGGTCAGATGACTTTTAACAGAGATATGCCCCTTTAGATTTGAAAAAAAATAAAAATAAAAAAAAATTCAGTTTCCACACTCCAACTTTTATGAAGTTGAAATTGCATATACAGGTCTTTTACCAGACAATGCAAATCAAAATTGAATTTGTTCCTGGTCTGATGATTTTTGCCAAAGTTATGCCCCTTGAATCACAATTTTCAATCATTATCTCAGCTAAAAATGTACTTAGAAAGAAATCTTCTGTGCAAACAAATGTGAAACTAAATATTTGACATTTGAAATTTGGCTGCCTTCAGGGGCATTCTTGGCATAATGACACTTCTGATAAAATTTAATTCATACTTTATAACACTTCTGATAAAATTTAATTCATATTTTATAACAATGTTCAACATTTCATTTCAGCTACAACATCTCTTTAAGAAAGTTGTGGAAAGGGTTTTTCGTGATGAGCAAGACTACAGATCTACTTGTGCTATGTTTATCTGTAACAAATGGGACCAGGTAAGCAATACATATATGTTCAAGTTAAAATATGGGCATAGTCTCTACATACATGTACATGCTGTTGATAGAGATTGGATTTAAGCAGTTATTAGATGAGAGGTGTTTTCGAATGTACCTGTAATTCTAAACTAGATCAGAACAAGATGTAGAGCTATACCATGAATTTTTACCAGGTGCCATATGAAGAGAGGAGCAGGGTTTATCAGGACACAGTCAGAAAGCTGTGTTCAGAGTCCACTGGCTGGCCAAATTGTACAGAGGACCAAATATTTCGCCTTTCAACAAAGGAAGCTATGTTTATCCAGGACACCCCAGAGAGATATATTGTGGGTCACTTTGCTGCTGTCCTACAAAAGATCAACGGCCTTATTCCAGAGAGTAGGCATATTCTTCTGTTAAACTCAGCAAGGTTTGTCTGAGTTGAAAATTCACTTAAAATAAAACAGAACTAAATGTTATTTACTTTGTTTTTCAAATCAAGAGCAATGCAAAAACATGAATGAGAACACAGATACAATGGAGGGGGACAGTAAACTTTCGGTTTTGTTTCATGGAAAATTCAATTAGGTCTTTCATTTTTTTTTCAGATTTTTGCAGCAGGTATTGGATAAGGCAGCCATGTTCATAGAGACAAGTCTTTCTGATGTGAATTTGTCCCAGGAAGAGAGGATGATAAAGAACAAAGAAACTTTGGAGGATCTAACCAAACTAAGAAAGGATGTCAATGAATTCTTTGAAAAAGAAAAGACCAATTTCAATAAAGGTCTGGAAAAGATTATCAGAGACCTGAGAGATCATTTACGGAGTAAGGAGACTGTGAGTGCTCTATGTGATTTCACTCATTCCATGGATACCAATGGTGTGAAGTGGAAAGAGGCGACAATCAAGGTCAGGATCAAACTGTACGACAGCATCACAGAGGAGATCCAGAGATGGGAAACTCAAAACAAGAAACTGGAAATACTTGGCTCAGGAATGGCAAAACAGTTTCAACAAAAGTTTCCTGATTTTGATTCCAAATTGTTTAATTTGCAGAAGAGATACATTCAGCATAATAAGTCTGGGAAAATGGTTGCTGAAGATGAAGAACCGTTTGTACCTGTGATAGTAGCCGAAAAATTTGACAACATAAATTTAGGACTAAAAGTTTTGATGGGAATTTCCATTTCACCTGTTTTATTGATTGGTGCTATTGTTCGCTTACCAGTTTGGGGAATAAAAGAGTTGGCTAGAAAGGTCAAAGGTCATATGTTGGAAAAAGAATATGACACAGACCCTAAGGTTTCCCTAAGGAAGTATGCAGAGAGCATTCTTGAATCCACAAGTGATCCAATCAAGATGAAGCCAATTATGGAAAATGAAGTTTCTCCAATGTTTCAGTACTTAGAAAATCAGAGAAGGAGAGTTTTACAGCAAATTGAGGCCGAATTAAATCTGTTAGACAAAAGAAAGGAAGAGAAAGAAACCAAAGAATTCATAACCAAAAACTGCTCTAGCCAAAAAGTCAGATTCGAACGACTTAGAAGGAGGCTGACATATTTTTATAAGATTGAGTTAATGAAAAACTCATACAAGAAGTTATCTGAATTTGAACTTGGGGAGACTATGTATCAGGGTTTGTTTGGAAAAGTGTGCAAAGTTTTGCCCAAAGCTGAAACAGATGGTCATTCAGATGTAGTAGTTGTAAAGAACAGGCATATGATAGATGGTGTAAATATCATGGAACACATGAGAGTTGAGGAAGCATACAGGTATAAAAGGGATAAAATAACAGGGCTTAAATTTGAAACTGAAAAATTACATGTATTTACAGTTGCCAATTTTTATGCTATTTACCGGTAGACAAGCAATTTTAAAAAGACCACATACATCAGCCAACATCAAAATTAGATTTGACATTAGAAGTTGATCTTATGTGTAGGCCTATGGGTACCGGAACTTTAAATTAAAGCTGACCACCACTCCTAAATTGGCATCGTCACACAGGTACCTGGTATATAAACCCTTCGATTTCGTTACACCCGATTGCACACCTGAAACTCGTGGCTGACATGTAGTATTCCTTTTGGATTTTATGCATTTATATCTTATTCTATGTGCATATTCTGTTTGTAAATAATGCATTGACCAGTTTATTTGATGTTAATTATATTCTCCTGGCTTGAAAAAAGTGTGTAAAATTTGATAATTTCATCGCCACCGAGTAACACAGCGAGGCAAGACGTACACACTGTACGTCCCCACAGGTGAGACCTCTACAGCTAAGTACTTTGAACTGTTTAGGCCATCATTAAAAATATCTTTGTTTCCCCTAACCCGACCCTAAATTTTGAAGTTGGGTAGGTAGGTAGGTAAATAATTTTTTTTCTGCCAGGGCATAATTAAAATTACATTATAAATTAAAAATGAAAAAACAATCAATTCTTTAATTAATTACAAAACTAAAAAAATTTGATCAGTTGTAAAACAAATTGTAATACTTGTACTAATGGAATGTAAAACAAATTTAATATCGAACTCACGATTTGATATTGTTTATCTTAAATTTTAACATGTTTGATTCAATGACTAGATGTGCAAGAATAGATTCATTATCATTTGTATGTTGATGTACATGTTAATCTATATTTAAATATCATTTTAATGATAATGTACATACTTCAAAGTATCAATTAGTTTTTCAAAATTTGGTTTATACAATGTCTAAAAGCATATTAAAACAATAATATTTGACAAACTTAACGTAATGTACTAAATGTAAATGTTTGTTAAGTCATATTTAATGATTCTAGTTACTATAATATCAAGTTTACACAAACTCACTACACTTGCAGACAATATCCTTCTTTGACAAGGAAAAAGGTGTCTGTACAAAGAAATATTAACCGAAATTTGAAACAATTTGGCAAATTTGGCAAAGTTATTAACTACATGTAATTACAAGTTACCAACTAATTGTCATATCAACACTTAAAGTAATAAACATCAGTTGTAATTTTCAGTGCACAGTAGGCTATATGTTGCAGCACCAGTATTCATATTGTAACCCATAAAAGATAAGACAATTGCAAATTTTTAATCACAACAGTGGTTAACTGAGGCTATGGAAACGTCTTTTGAATTAAATGATTATCATTTTAATGTATTTGGGGTTAATTTACACGATCTTGAACTCAGAATACAAGGCGACTTCAACTTCTCTTTCGGAGAAAATTGTGGCAAAGTTACCGATCATAAAGCGAATATTCCGCCCATGTTGATGATCAAGGCTAACAAAATGATTGTAAAACGAAAAAAATGTGGGTCTCCTAAAAACAAATTTGGGTAAAATTAAGTTTCTTTAAAAAAAAATCTCTATTCAATGTGGTTAAAAAAAATAATTCAGTCGGCGGGATTTAATTGGGTCGGTCGCGTTAGGGGAAACATAAATAATTTTAATTTTGGCCTTAGAGGTTTTCACCTTATATAGGGGTTGTAGGGACAGCAGTGATGAAAGAGAAATATGGCAGACAGTGCCTATTTACGAGAGGTGTTCAGCTTTAAACATCTTATGAATGTTATTTCTGAAGATAGTTCAAGATAGCAAATAAGTTGCCAATGAAAAAAATTTGTTTTATGAAGCTTCCATGTAATTGTCTGTTTTAGTTGAACATTTTTCTCATTGAATATTTAAAAAATACTGATACTTTATTCTCAGTTTTGTTTGCAGATCAAAAAGGTTTGTGTACAACATGCCATGCATTTTCATGATATTAGAAAGCTCTTCAGAACACCACTTTTTCTGGCCAGTTCTTTCACTTCCAAAGTGCAGCTTTAGAAGCTTTGTAAAGTCAAAATTAATTGACCCAGAAGAAAAAACACAGACCTTGTATACCTACATTGAACCAGTTATCAGTGGTTTGGACTTCTTGCACACCAAAAAACTGGTCCATGTGGATGTCTCTCAGGATTCTGTTATGGTAAGCTACCATTTTGTAGCATGCACCAATTCGTTTTAATCCAAAGCATTCATGTGCGACTGTCATGCCATAATAGTTGACTGTTGAGAAAAATATTTTCATTGGAGTTGGAAAATATACCTCAAGCAAATTTAGTTGGAGAACTTTTGTTTTAACCAACACTTTCACAGAAGTAAAATGACTAATGTATGTATGTACAATATATGTTAATTTGAAACAGTTAAGGAATTTCGAGCTATTAATTCAGTAGACAACACTATATGTATTGTGATACATTCATCAATATTCCAATTTTTATTAGAATTTCATTAATGAGGTGATCTGCAAAATTAAATGTTCAGTGAAAAGCAATTTCACATATTAACATGGTACAGTATATTGGTTGGATCATTGGCCACACATTTATGAACCATTGAAACTGTAATCTCCACTAAACTCACGAAAATGGATGCTAACGAATGTTAATGAAACAACAGTAAATAGATTGATTTGTCAAATCGTGAATGTTTTTCTATTGATGGCTTTTATCAGGTTGATCAATATGACAGAGTGAAGCTGATGCACATCACATATCCCCAGAAGTTGGATCTCAGCCTATTTCCAGAGGCTTCAACAGAACTAGAGCAGTATGTCCACTTCCATTGGGAAACCATGTCAGCATCATCACAAAGAGAGTACAGCTTTCAACATGACATGTATGGCATCGGCCTGATGATGTGGGAAATCTGGACAGGTCAGAAGGCATTCCAGGAAGTGGTTACAGGGCTTGAACCAAGGACTCTGCTCCAGTTCATCAGGTTTTTAATCACGAACAAGAACTCCCTCACTTTGGGTGTAGAGGATGGTTTGGGAATTCCTGCTGTCAACACCTGGAACGACGGCATCACAAAGTGTCAGAACTTGTCAATAACTGCAGCAGATCTACTCAAAGCCTTGGCTCCATGCAAAAACAGTGACTTTGACTATTCACAAGCTCAAGTTCATATACTAGGCTAGAGAGAAGGTGAATTTCAAACCCAGTATTTATCAATGTAGCTAATGGGCTGGACCCATTCTTTGACCTTACATGTTGTGTTTACATTATTTGTACTGTATTATATACTTATATTGGGAGAGGGCGGTCTAAGTTTTTGAACTGTGCCCAATCCCAGTTGTAATTCTGGACAAAAATATTCTTTGGCAAAATGGTGGCCATATCAATTGTTGTCAACTGCTCTATTGATACAAAGAACCACATACATGAACTAACTTTGGAAGAATTTTGTGTGTTCTGATTTTACATTTTTCATACACTGTTATGTATATTTTACATGCAATAAATTTATTTTTACTACACAGATATATTTACCTAGCTGGTAGAATTCCTCTTTTCAAGAGTGCTTTTCACGAAGTATTTGAAAATGCAGGTTTCGAGTCTGCTCAACTCTCGTCTTCCCATGGCCACATAAAGCATAGTAAACTTGAATATTTTTATTTTATATGCCCCAACTTCATCAATTTGTAAGTAAATTGCGATTGGATAATCAAAGGTCAATTTCTGAATATATGCTTTGCTCACAGTAGTCAATATTCTAATGAGTAACAAGATATTCTTTTCAGGATCAACTACAGCCTGATGGAATAGAATCATATAAATTGGCAGTTGTATGCAACCATAAATATTTAGGAAATGGTCTCGCTCCTTAGCCTTTACCAGTAAAAAATCTCCCACTAAGTAAAGTAACACTTTAAGACCAAAAATGATAGGATACAGTACGTATTCATCACAAGTCATATGTGGCTTACTAGTAAATGAACGAACAATTTGAAGTCTTAAAAGCAGGCTTATGAGGAGGCTATTCTATTCTTTATGTGGTACATTTGTTTAAAAATATTTTCAGAGTTTTACTATTCAATATCTATCTCCCTGTAGAGTGAAGATTATAATCATGTGAAGTACTGTAGTTTCATCATCATTCAATGAATACCAATTTTCAAGGATTTCGTTGCTCTGTTAACGATCTCCGATCCTAAGCAATATTCAATAACTTAAAATTATCCAGAATTTTTTTTATTTGTACCATAAATCTGCCATTTAAATAGACAAATTTAATTTGTCTTGAGTGTTAATATTACGCAAAGCCATTCAATGAACTGCTTGGCTGAGTGGCTTCACAGGGACCTACTACCTAGAGTAAAAGGGGTTCGAGCCACCGATGCAATGTACGGTACAACATTTTTTTTTATAATTTGATTTTAACTTGTATAAATTATTTACTGTATGCGGTATTATTTTCGCCCCATGTTATTTTTGCCCTTTTTAAAGGGGCATGGTCACGATTTTGGTCAAAAATTATTTTCCCGATTTTAATGTCTACAATGCTTCAGTAAGGCATTTTTAATAGGCAACCAAAATTTAAGTGTCATTTATTGAGTTATAAGAGAGTTACAGAGCTTACAATTCTTTGCTATGTAAACAAACCTTTTGTTTACATTTCGAGCGTTGAAGTGAAAACTCCAGTTTTAGGCCGAAAATGAAAGTTGTAAACGTTAAGATCTGTTTATTTATGCTTACAATGATTAAGAAGATAGAAAAATCAGCTTGAAAAAGACTTTTTACGGGTATATTGAACTAATGTAAACAAAAACAGGGCACGAGACTTGTGAGCCCTGTATCTTGCTTATAACTTCACTACTGACTTTCCAATTTTATTTGGTCACTGGAAATGCATTCCTAAAGCATTGTAAATAATAAAAACAGAAAAATAGAATTTGACCAAAATCGTGACCATGCCCCTTTAAATTGCAAACAATTCAGCCCCATCTTGAATTTGCCCAAAGTTGTGTTTAAAAGATATTATTTAAATAATTAGAGTTCGCCCAGTCTTAAATACGCCCGCTGACAATGAGGGCGAAAGGGGCGAAAATAAAACGGGGGCGAATATTTCCCTGTATACAGTATTCCATTATATTCATCGTGGCCAAAATTGCAATAACTTCGTGAAATGCATGGATACCATAAAAAAAATTTCATTTTATTTTATTTATAAAGTTTGAAGGATAACATTTTCATGATAAAAAAATACTTTGAGGCTGAGGATTGGAGAACCTTAATCTGCAAATAAAATCTTCACAGCAGCACAATATCTAATTACATATTAACATCACTGGCAACAATTTTACTTTTTCTTGTAACTGCTTTTCACTAAATCCATGAAAATTGATGCACATGAATATTGATGAAACATTAGCAATTTATACAGTACTACATGGATAGTATACTGGTAAGTAAACTGACATATTCTGCCACACAAACCCGATTATGAATAGAATTTAATTACAAACATAAACTGGTTCATCTCCATTCACTTTATTAATTAAATAAACAGACACATGATTTGCATATGTGACATGTATCTTCCAGTAGACATATTTATGTCGATATAAGAACAAATATTGCACAGTAACAACCTAATAATAAGTACATGTATAATAGCAGCAAACATTGTCTACATGCATGTACTGTAGCACTGCTTAATTCAAAGTAATACTGGGAATATTTGTTCTGTATTGTATCATTTTAACAAAAGAATTTTGGCTAGTGACATAAGAAGCTACAATATACATCTAATGTTATAACATTTATGAAGATATTTTCTTTAAAATTAACTTAAGCTGTTAATGAGACATCTGAAAATCTGTGTTGCTTCATATACTGTGAAATACAGAAATTTAACAACTACAAATAAAGGAATGCATTAAAAGTTGCCAAAACAATGCATTTTCATTTTAAGAATTGCACCTTTTAGACTTTGATGCTGCTAAGTACACAAGAGAAAATTGCTTATTAAATAAAAATGATTTTAAACATGCTGCAGTCCTATGTAACACAATGTGCATGTACATACACATGGTAGTTGAATAGGGTACACTAAATTGTAGAGAAAAGAACACACTGTATGACTGGGAACAGCAATGCTGCATGGAAGAGGACTTGGAGCAGCAAAGTTCTAAAGCTACAGGACTTAATACAGCATTGCTGTACAGTAAACAGTTCAAAGATGTACATCAAATATCCAAGAACACATTTGCCTTATCACCGATTATTTACCCAGTACACACATTCTGAAAAAAAATTGGTAAATGCATTCAAGTGACCTCCTTCCCCATAGTTTTATTCTCTACTCAATAATGCTTAGGCATAAGGTTACTCAAAGTTTAAATTGTGATCAAATGGCTCTAATGTTAAAATACTTCTGAATCATTGAAAATTTATTATTGTTCACAATAAGCTATTAATGCACTGGAAACATTTTACTTTAAAATGTAAGAGTTCAATTTATGAAGTAAATTAGCACAACCAAAATATACATGTAGTTATGCCATTTAATATCCAGACATCTTGGGGATACTAATAAAAGGTGGTAGAATAGCATGCATTGTGGAACAACTGATATCATCTCTACAATGAAACTCCAAACAATGTTAAACACTCATAATACATTTGTAAACAGAATTTAATTAGTTTGAAACATTCATAACATATTCATGACTTAGAAAGATAATGAAGAATGAGAACAGTGGAATAAAGAATCTGTTCCCTGGTATGAATCACAGACACGGTCAATGTTATCCATCAGTCAGCTGGTAACCCATACAACAGTTATAAAACCTTTGTGACATCCAACTCTTTCAAGTAAAATCAGGGCTAAACTAGCATCGTTTTTATTTCATCAAGCACATTGGATAATAAACTCCCGTCTGTACTCTTGCCATCAATTTTTATACTATCGTTAACCTGGGGAAAAAAAAATCATTATGATTCATAATACATGCGTATTTCAGTTTTCTTTAAGATTTTCAATTTTCTCTGTTACATGTACATGTATATGTTAATTGCCATGACATACCATTTTGACAAGAAGACATATATGATGACCTTGCATGGATTTACTATACACAGAGGCGCTCTTTTCAACTTGTTCCACAACTGTTAATAAAATCAAAACAATCAAATAATATGCAAGAAAACATGCAATAAAGAAAGTGACATATTATTTTCGTTATACACATTTAATAATAGGAAATTTAATTATAAATAAGTTTTGGCACAGACAACTCTTAAAAAAACTAAAATTTTAATGGACCAGTTCATACTATTCATGTTTTACCTCTAAAATGATGATAGAAGCAGACTTTAGCTAAAACGACTGGGAATTCAGAATCCTGCGGTGTGAACTGTATGGACGATTTTTCTGTGAGATCCCCACTCTCCAAGAGGGAAGTGAAATTAGATCTGTGATAATAAATAAAATCTTTACATGACACCATTTCTACCAACATATTTTTGCAATGACACATGCACATATATATACATTTACATAAATCTCATTTTCAGTGAATGGTCATCAACTCACTGCGAGTTTACTTTTAATTCAGTATATTACAAGATGGCAACTTCAGTGCACAAGTTAAATTGTTCATCATGGCAAATGCACAATGGGTTGTTATGAGTTTATTTTAAATCAAGTAGAGTGTGTTTGACCACCCTAACTACACTTTCTATGGCAAACCTGCCAAAATATACAACAAGTAAATCGCCCTTACCCTTTACATGGTGTTGCGACTAGGAAGGAGCTACATGGAAAGGTCAATTTAAAATCTATTTTTTCATGAGTAGATCCTTCATCCATCTACATAAAAAGTGTATTAATAGAGATGAATGAACAGGTACCGGTAGATAGAAAAATAATCATATCTTCAAAACTTTCTTTGATGTGTCTGAAAGACTTAATGACATAAAAACTATTTTTATCAATTTATAAATGTCATATATACCAGTACCTTAACAATATATGTCAGTGTTCCTTTCAGCTTTTGGGCCACCTTAATCTCTTGAATATTAAAAGCAAACTGTCCCTCATTTTGAGCACTGGGCAGCAGAATAAAGGGAACTTTAATGGCATCATGATGAGAACTACCCATCTACAAAATAAACTTATCTCTTAAAGCTTGTAAACTTTATATTGAAATTAGCAATAAAGAGACTTTTCAAATTGATGCTATTCTGACAAATAAAGCCACTTAAGAGTATATCACTTGAATATGAACTTACAGATCTTATTAACTTTAAGTTCATGGTGTCCATGACATTAAATTCTAAATCCTTGATGGTGTGGTCAGTAAGATTGGAAAAGACTACAGAGACGATGACCTGGTCTCCTCTCTGGTGACTAGCTCGAATGTCACAAGTCTGCAGAAAGAAACATTAAATTACAGCAACAACTAGAGGTACTGTGAGCAAGCTCACAAATGATACCCCTTGCTAAGAAAATATAATAACTCAAATACCGGTATTTTTCTATTGGAAAGTAATGGATGCACCATTTTCTTATAGTGACCTTGAACTTGGAAAAATGGCCAAAGCTCACAATCAAGACAAATTTACAGGTCACAAGCAATCTTTGTGTCAAATTTTAGCTTCTAGTCATTTTTCATTGCAAGATATGGCCTAGACAAGAATTATGCATTTATTTTAAACAATGACCTTGAACTTGCACAACTGACCCTGGGTCAAATTCATGACACACCCTCAGGTCATAAGAAATCTTTATGTGAAGTAGGATCGTCCAATACTTCTCCATAAGAAAGGTATAGACCTGACAAAATTATGAACTTTTTCTTTCCAATTACCTTGAACTTGCTCAAATGACGTTTTGACAAAATCATGACACACCCTCAGGTCTTAAGCAATCTTTGTTTAAAGTAAGAACTTTCAATGATTCTCCATTAGTAAGGTATAGACTGGACATGATCTATGAACTTTTTTTTCATTGACCTTGAACTTGCTCAAATGACCCCTTGGTTCAAAATCACGACTATGCATCTTCGTGTAAAGTAAGAACTTCAATGATTCTCCATAGAAAAATTTATAACAGACCAGACACAAATTTTGCACTTTTCCCTTCCAGTGACCTTGACCTTGCCCAAATGACCTTGGGTCAAAATCATGACACACCCTCGGGTGATAAGAAAATCTTTGTGTGAAGTAATAACTTCCAATGTTTCTCCATAAGAAAGATATGGACTCACACGATTGCACAGACAGACAAGCAGATGGACGGACAAGGTGATTCCTATATATCCCCACCAAACTTTGTTTGCGGGGGTATAACAAGCCTTCCAACAATACATTTGGTATTTATCATTGGTAAATTTCCACACAAGTATTTCAAGAATGATATCAACACATACCATTTTTACGGAATTATTTTCTCCTAAGGTTACATATGATGACATAGGCTGCAAAATAAAAAGGTAGCTTCACTTCATAATAATCAATTACACTCATCAATGCAATATCTTCATGAGAAAAAATTAATTCATGAATTGCCATTATATTTATCACATCAGTCTTTACTTTAGAAAATAAATAACTGGTAAACACAACACACATTTCAGAGCATTAAGTTAAAAGTTGAGTACTTTAAAGGTATATGTACATTTATAGTCCTAACAATTCATCTTAATTACACACAGGATCTCAATTCTGATAAACTATGTAAAAATTCTTTCACTAACCGGAAGCTGAACTGCCACAGGTGTTTCCGCCTGAGAAGGGGGCACTTGTTCCTTAGAGGGAGTAGTGATTCCTTCAGCCTCCTCATAGTCCGCTCTCAATAACTTCTTGTCCTTTTTACTTTTCTTTTCTTTTTTAGCCTTCTTCTCTTTCTTTTTCTTTGTTTTCTGATAACAAAGGGTAACAGATATAAATAGACAGTCATACTGTACATAAGGGGTTGAATTCCCTTGAAATGCGTTCTTGCTCTCCACTGAAGAATGATCACATCCTTGTTACCTTTTCCTTTTGACTGTCCTCCTCACTTGACACATTTGCATACTCTACATTGACTTCAGGAGTTTTTATTTCAACTTCTGTTGATTTAGCAGCTGATGTAGAATCATTATTCATCCAGAAATCTAAATCATTGTCCTACAAGACAAAGCAGAAAAAAATTATCCTTTTTAATAACCAAGCACCTCTGGCAAAGCTTCAATATTATATACATCTCTAGCCTGCAGCGCAGTTATTGTTACCTTTTCTTGCTCTGTTTTTTCTTGTTCGGGAGACTGTGGAAGACCATTGGCGACGGGGGCATGCTCTGGGGAGCCATCATCCTCCATGAGGAGGTTGGAAGCGGAACCTGAGGCTTCTTCACTTTTCTGCTTCTTTTTAGACTTCTGCATGGTGACATGTAAATGGGTTTGTAAAAGGGAAATTGGTGTGTATGTTTAAATCACTTCAGAAACAATAGATGAGTTCAAACATTATTTCATGAATACAATATGGTGCACTAGTATGTATGGTTAAACTAATACAGAAACATTGAAATGGATTCAAACAATATATCATGAACATGATTAGGTGTACTGGTAATGGTATGCACTGTAAAACTAGAAAGAAAATCAAAGGCCTGAAGGGCCACAATGGCGTCGAGTTGACATTAATTTGAAGAGTAAAAACCTGAATATTTTTTTTTAAAATTTCAAAATAAACCCGACTTAACAAAAATGCATATTTTTTTTATTTGTGTTGTTTATGGTTCTCCTTCATTGATCACACATACATGTAGGTACACTAAAGATTTAAAAAATTCTTAAAACAAAGTATAATTCTATATGTACTTAACTTGAGATCAACTTTTCTTATTGTTTTGCTGGAGATTAATGTTCATAAAAATTGAGTCGGATGGTCAATTTGAACAAAACAGATATTTTATATGGATTTATGCAGTCAACTTAATACGGAAAAATCAAAATGAAGTATGATTTTTTTTTTCAGAAATCATTCTAATTTGGTTATTGACCCTTCATTTAGAAAATTGGTATCAATTATACTTACTTTTTAAAAACAATTATAAAGACAAATACATTAGTTGACTACTTTCAATTAAATAAAAATTATGTTTTTTATCACATATTTAATTAAATTACAATTCATTACAATTTGACTCATCTAATTCTTAAAAAAATTTGAATGCTAGTTAAAAATATCTTAGAAGTTAAAATTTTTTCAGATATTTTTTCTCTATTCAAATAGAATATATTTGTATATCAAAAGTATGATTGTATTTAATTCTTTATATTGTATACTGCTGATAAACACTCTGTTTCTTATTATCAATTTGATTTAAAATTCACATGGGTCCAAATGACGCGGGCCGAAAAGAACAGGGGTAGAAATAAGAAAGCACCCATTCCTGTTGTTTACGAAGTGAAAGTAGAGGGTTTAGAATTACTTTTGGTGTAGATATATCACCGTTGTAGGAAGTTTTGTTTTTAAAAGATCAACATCTGTGCATTGTTAACATTCGATTTGGAAACAAAATAATCTGTTTTGCAGGCAGGTATGTTTCAAAAACAAATTGAGTATGTAGGCCTAACTATCGCATGTTCTTCGGTAAAAGTGTATTCATCCGCCGAAACACAGACATATTGTTTACAATAAAATATTAACATTATCAAAGATCTCAACAATTTTTGTATCTGCCAACTTGTTTTGTTGACGTATAGTTCTGCTCAAAATGGAAGTATGTCATCTTTTTTTCTTCGAACACATAAGAAAACTTTGCACTCATTTGAGTTGTTTGGCTCCTTAGCATTGGCAACTTCCGGCCGTACGATCCCTAGATGGCTTTCGAGCTTTGCTCGACGCCATAAAAAAAACTTCTTTATACTTAGTATACATTATCATTGTTAACAAACCTTCTCTTTCCCATCTTTACGATGTTTCTTTTTATCTTCCTTGTCCTTCACCTTCTTGTGTTTTTTCTTTGGTTTGACCTCTTCACCTTCCACATCCGCCATATCCCCTGATTCCAAGACTATTCTGTGTGTTCGGACAGGCAAAACCTCATCATCTCTTAAAGGCCTGTCAAACATTAAACAAACATAATTTTTAAGTTACACACAGATTTGAACGACAATGTCCATGTGAAAAGTTTAACATTAGGTATATACTTTTCCAAATGGACAAGATATATAAATTTAAGTTTCAACCTTTTTTTTTTTTTTTTTTTACAAATGCAATACTTCATCAGTAATTCAACTTTCATGATGCATAACATCATCAGAGTACCGTATTTTAGGGAATTTAGGTCGATCCTGTTTATAGGGCGAAGATTAGCAAAAATTTTTAAAAAGTATAAATAGGTCGACTTCGATGAATTGGTCGAAAAATTATCACTAGATTTAATGAATAAATGGTTTAAACCAATATCGTTATCATAGTAGCCTTTTATCTTATTTTACAGTTTAAACAAAAGGGAAATAAAATGCATTCCATAAATTTACACATCGTAAGAAAATGTCTGAAATTGCAAAATTTTTGTAAAATCAATTTATTTAGTACGGCCGGATTAATGGTTAAGATCGTTTGTTTAAATCACTTCCCTGCCATGTGTACAAACTGCATGGTGTTAACCAGGGGATAGTAACCTAGCCTGGGGGCATGAATACGGTAGCACATGCAACCTTGTGTTTTTGTTGTTGGTTGAGTAGTTCACCGGAGATTCATTTCACCCGGTTGTGTTACCGCTATAAATGTTACTGTTCATCTATCGTCATTGTAATTATTCCTCAAGATTTTTTTATATATCCTACCGTATGGCTTAAACAATGTGTACATAATCATGATAATTGTTCACACCTCTGTGTGACTTTTTACTGTGTATACAACACATGGGTCGAACTCTGATCTTATCGAAGCCTGCGGGCATGAGTAGCACGTGCCGAGAGTTCAACTGTGTATAAACAAAGTAGGCCCTACCCAGACTGATTTCAGAGACACCTGGTTTAGATTTCATCAAGAGTTTTATTTTGAATCAACAGAAAAATAAACTTGTACATGTATTCTATTATAAAAACAAATCGTTTTTTTTTTATTTCAACCCTTATGATATTTTTCTCCCGTAATTACCCTTTGTACAGTTCTCATTCTACTTTTACTGCGCGAAATCCATTTCCTGTTTATCGTAAGCACACGATCAAAATGCATGACAGCATGAAATAAAGATCGAAAGATGATTCAGTCTGAACGATAGAAGTAAGAAATGTAAGAAGAAATAAATTTATTCACATTTGTTTTGATAAGTTACTACAAAATATTGATAAAAATTCATACGATTTTTAAACAGAACTTAAGCGGTATTATAGTGAACTCTCTCATGATTTTTTTGGAGGTTTGAATGAATTTTTGCAAAATTTCACATCAAATTAAAAAAAAAAAAACATAAATAGGGCAAAGCGATGAATAGGGCGAGGTCCACGTCCCAGGGAAAAAAAGTATCGACCTAAATTCCGAAAAATACGGTATACTTTTTTCCATTAAATCTTTATCTAATCAGAACACAAGATAGTGACTATTATACATGTATCTAATACCAATGGAAGCATAGAAGCAGCTGTTAAATTGAAATGACACCAGGTTTCTTACTTGTCCAAGTCCATATCCAGACGTTTGAAAGGATCAGATGTTTTTCTGTCATCTTCTTTGTCAGATGTATTGGCACCCTGGCAAACAAAAACAAAGTCAACTTCAATTACCAGTCTGTCATGAGATTTGGAACTATTTAATTTTTCTTATTATTATATGTAAATAGTCAAGTACAAATGGCACATCAAAAAGGGGGTTCCAGAAGGGTTCAAGTATTAAAAACAAACTGTTGTGCTACTCTGTCAATTCATTAACCTTTCAAGAATGAGACTTGTGGATTTTATAATGCAAATAAGGTCATTATCCTTGCATTTCATCACTCCTTAATAGCAGTGGGCAGTGACCCTACCAGCTCTCTTATCCATTACTTTCAAAGAATGGCAAGGCACTTGGGCAATGATCTACCCATAGTGCTCCTGTAACAGGAAGCTCACCTCCGGCATGTCCACCAGTGTGCTGACTGTGTGTTGTACAGGAACGTCCTCGTCCGACTCTTCCACCGGCTGTCCTTTCTTCTTCTTTTTGGTTTTACCATGCTTTGTCTTCTTCCTTGACTTCTCACGGTCTTGTGAGGCCAGCTTCAGATATTTGTCTGATGATGCTAGTCCTATGGAAAAATAAAACATTCAACATACATGTATTTTAAAGGCATTATTCAGTATCTTGGTAAAAAAAAATTTCTTATACACTGTAACAGTTTTGTTGTGATGCATAAAATCTTTTAAACCAGATTTGGTTTAATGAAAATTATATACTTAACTTTTATTACAATAAAGGATTACAAATATCGGTTTAATTATTGTGAATACCTGGAGGAACTGGTCCCCAAACACTTACCTGGTACATGGAGAGGAACAGTTAGGTCAATCTGCATTACAGGACTTTCTTCTGCTTCTTCAACAGCAGAAGATTTCTACAATCAACAAGTCAGTCGGTTTTATTCATGACAAAATAATTAATATCAATTTCATCTGATGATGAACATGTAGTTTTCAAGCATTCAGTAATTATCGTACCTTTGGTTTGTTTTCCATTCTTAAATAGTGTGGATTATGCATTTGCTCCATCTTTCTCTGCTCTCTTCTCTAGAATTAAATTACAAAAATAACAAAACAGGAAATGCTTATAATACATCTGCCCCTAGATTTCAGTGTTAAATCTCAAAATAGGAAATGAACTTATATTTTATAATGGATTATTTTATACCTTTTCTAGTTCTTCTTCTGTAAGCTCTGGAACATTCTTTTTCTCTTCCTTATAGAAAGACCTGTAAGCGAAAACATCTGTGTCATTTCAGAGCTTAACAAAATAATGATGCATTTTCAAAAGTTTAGAGACATCAATGTCGGATGAACTTCAAATCAGTACAATAAATTTTATTTTTGGACACAAATCTTTATGCTTTATTGTGTTTCATAATTGGAACACATACTTGGAATCATCGTGATTGATGGCAAAGATGGAGGTAGTGGGCTCCTCCTCTGATGAACTCTCCGACAATGGCTCATTAATCCACTTGTCCAAGTCCAATCTGTGAAAAATAAGAGTTCAGCATAATCAGCTTTGTATCTACTGGATTTTTATCCCCTCTTCTGTAACTTTCTCCACGAGAAATTATAAAAGAAATTATATAAATATGGTACAGTGATCCCCCACTAGTTTGCCCACTACTATTACACTGCTATCCCCATATGTTGACAAAACATTTTCAAGTCTGTTTTCCCTTACTGTGAAAAAACTCATGCAATCTAATTCCCAACATACATCAATCCACCAATGTAACCTATTTCAGGTATACAATATAGTTTGAGCATGATGGACATAACAAAATCTAGCATGCGATCTTGATCATAAAATAAAAATGAATACATGTACGTGTATCTGAAAAAATCTTTTTTTTCCTTTCAGCTGTATTTTTTCATTCATGACAATAAAATATGTCAGTCTTACCCTTCAGGAACTGGCACTTTACGCTGAGCTTTAGGCGCCACAGGATTTAAATCTCCGGCAAACAAGCTAGACACCTCATCTCCCACTTTGGCGTCCTTCTCTATCAGTTTCTGAACATACTTCACTAACTGTAGCATGCAACATGCCTGAACAAGAAAGATGAATAAAAATGAATTGAGATTATGTTGCTTTCATGGTGCAGTTTAATGTCCATTTTGGGAGAGGAGCATGTATTGGTTGGTCACAGTTTATGAAAGCATAACAAAGTAGCTCAAATTTAACACAAATTATTTCAAATTAAAAACTTTGTCTATTTCAAGTTTTGATGACCATACATTCTACTCCAAACTACTTTCAATGTCTCACATGTACATATCAAACAGAATGAGACACCAGAACTCACCCTCTCTTGGACCTCCAGGTCAGCACTCTGTATAAATATGGGCAGCTTGTTGGTCAACAGCTGACAAAGCTCCTTCATGGTTTCCTGGTCCTCGCTCTCCTCCGCAGACTTCAGAATGCTGCCAAACAACTTCATGATGTTCTGTACAAACACGCTCTGTATGTGTCCAGGAAGTGTTGTTATTTTGGGTTTTAACATTGCTTCCAATGCCTCCCTTGGGTTTTTCAGGTGCCTAAAAGTATTGTTAAGATATTCAATTCAATGGTTTATTGACATCACCATGTTGGCATACAGTCAAAATGAAATCAAATGACAGACAAAAAAGAAAATATTATTACATAAGGGCTATAACATGCAAAATAGTTCTATACAATACTTCATAGTTCCTGAAAGTGTTAAGATATAATTATTATAATTTCTATTTTCATTTTGTCCAGTTGATTAATTCAGTCTGGTTTAAAATAAGGTTTTTGATAAACATTTGACATTCTTGTTTTTTAAGTGAACATATTAAATTTTATGTAAATTCATTTTTTTGGAAGGGAGAAGGGGGAATCTATATTGTTATACCCGCACTTTCTAAAGAAAGTTCGGGTATATTGTTGTTGTCCTGTTCCGTCCGTCCGTCCGTCCGTCTGTCACGTTTTACTTTCTCAAACTGCTCTTACATCTTATAAACCAGCAAACTGAACTCTTGGAGTTTGATTTGGGGTATCATGTTGTTTTGTAAAAAGGTTTCAAAAATTCTCTGGTAGTCCTGGGGGTCAAATAATTGGTAAAAAATGACGTTTTTTCACAAAAAACCTTCTTCCTCGAACTCCTCCTACATTTTCAACAATAGACAAATCATCTTTTGGAATATGTTTTGGGGTATCCTATAGATGCGCAATAAGGTTTCGGAAATTTCAAATTTGCCCTGGGGGTCATTTGGTGGCTGAAAAATGACGTTTTTTTACAAAAAATCTGATTAAAAAAACGTCATTTTTTTTGGGCAGTAGCCAAATGATCTTCTAGAATATGATTGGGGGTGTCATTTTGAAGTGTGATCAGGTTTCAGAAATTTTTTTTTCAACACAGGGATCAGTGGGCAACAAAAAACGACGTTTTTTTGCAAAAAAAGTATGGTTCCCAGAACTCCTTTTACAACTTTTGGAGTAGCTCTGTCATCTCTTGGGATATGATTGGGGCTGTCCTATAGATGTGCAATAAGGTTTTAGAAATTTTAATTTCATCCAGAAAGTCAAATAGTAGCAGATAATTGATGTTTATCTCTCCTAAACAAAACCTACATCCCAGAACTCCTCTTATGATTTAATGAATAGACACATCATATCTTGGGATATGATAGAGGCTGTCTTAAAGATGTGCAGTAAGGTTTTAAAAATTTAAATTTCATCTAGGGAGTCAAATAATAGCAGAAAATTGACGTTTATCACTCCTTAAAAAACCTAGATCCCAGAACTCTTATGATTTAATGAATAGATACATCATATCTTGAGATATGATAGGGACTGACCTATAGATGTGCAATAAGATTTTGAAAAATTTAATTTAATCCTGGAAGACAAATAGTAGCATGAAATTAACATTTATATCCCATGTGCAGATCTAGAGGGGGGTCAGGGGTCCAGATCCCCCCTTCAAAATTCAAATTTCTTTAAATTACATTTAATTAAAAAAATTGCCGAAAAAATGCTTCGGACCCCCCCCCCCCCCGGCAAACTCAAATAACTGTTGCCCGCCCCCCCCCCCCCTTCCCCTGGAAAAATTTTCTGTATGTATGTATCCCTACTTAGACTTTAAATAAAATGACGGTTTTTTCTCTTAAAATAAAAAAACCTTGCATTTATTTTTGCTTTAAATTAAAAAAAAACCTTACATTTACACTTTTCTTAATTGTTGAATGATGTATTAAAATTAAAATATAATTTGCGGTCTAAAAGTTTTATAAACTGGTAAAAAATGTTTTTCTTAAAAAAAAAATCACATTACACCTTGCATAATTGACAAATGATCTATTGAGATATGATCAGAATTAGTTAAATGTTACACATGGAGAGAGACTCATCACAAGAAAGCATGGAAACACCAGAAGGAAGGGAGAGAGAGAGAGAGAGAGAGAGAGAGAGAGAGAGAGAGAGAGAGAGCTAAAACAGATAACATGTAATGGTTCGGACTGGGGTGGTGTGGTTGATTATGGGTGCTGATTCTGATATGTTAATCAAAGTAACAAAAATTATAAGATATACATTGATAATTAGAAAGATAAAATGATTAGTATTGTAATAGGGTGCATTTTATGATAATAATTAAATTCATGCATTATTCATATTTCATCAACATCATCATCTTCATCCTCCATTTCATTTATATTTTACATGTACATATTTAGAAACAGACTATTATCCCTATAACTCCCTGTCTTTTATGCACCTATCAAGTAATTATTATTTAATTATCTATTCTAGTGGCTTCTGATATTTTATAGCCTTAAGGCATTTCACCTGTATGGTCACTTTAATACATGTGCACATGATCAGGTGGTTTACTATAGCCAATAGAATCCTTTAATCTCTATATCTGAATAAATGAAGAACCCTTAAGTGGGACAACCCACTATCACAGTATCATTCACCTTGGGACTTAAAATTGAGTCTTGTCGATATAAAAAGGTTCTAAATTACAGCATACTAGTATATATACATGTAATACATGTTGTTGAAAAGTAACAGAATTTTAAAAAATGACTGAAAACTGCAACATTGATTTAGGTTTAAAAAATGTGTATTACTACATTTATAGAAACATGCATTTATTTCTTCTGAATTTATGCTAATTTAACTGATTAGGGGAATCCAGGTGGACACAGGTACATTCTACCTGTAACCCCTTAGAGGACCCCATAATTGCCTAAAATAATTAGGTGTTTGTTTTGGCGAGTAGCCGTTCAGGGAATAAACCATCAGAAGTCCTTTTTTCTGCCAATTATACAAGTTAAAATTAATAACAATAAAGGATTAAAATTAAATGTTTATCCTCCACACCCCCCATCGGATTCAGAGTCTTCTTTAAGGTACCTCACTACACCCAGACTTATAATTTTTAAGACACTACGTCACAAGATGGCGATTTAAATGTTTTGTTAAACTGTTAATATCGTTCGATTCGGTTGTATATTGTCGTAGCTCAGTGGTTAAAGTATTGGGTTTCTGAACCGCAGATCATGAGTTTGAATCCGCCTGGAGCTTTTATTCAAGTTTACTGAATTAAATTTTCTAAAATGTAATTTTTCATCCAAAATTGCACATTTTTTTGCCTATTTGACTTAAATACTTCTTATCCATTATGATATCTATCATAATCAAGTAATTTTCTGCTGATTTGAGAAAATATTTCAAGGTGTAGTGAGCCACCTTAATACATTCTAACATGTGTACAGTAGCAAATTTTAAATCATTTCTTGATTGGTATTTTTCTCTAGATGCACATAAAGATTTTGGAAATTGCTTTTTAATTCTTATTGATAAGATAAACAAAATGTTATATGTATTCGGGCCAATTGTAATCCTAAACAAAGCAGGGTCATCAATAGGCTAGAAATTACCAACATGGATCAAACACTATACATATGAATAAGATAAAATACTTTATTATATCCAGTTCTGGAAAGTCAGAGTGTCTTCAAGGGGGCATAACCTATATACAATTTGATGCGCACAAAGAGCAAGAATAAATATGGGGGATCTCAAAAGTTAAAAATTATCAATGTTTATCATCATTTCCTATTTCAGAGGGGTGGGGGTGGTTTAAAGACAACTCCTGGGGGTCATGTACTTGCACCATTTGATGCATCATAATGATTTTAGAAACAAGAATATAGTTGGTTTAGTGGTGGGGATCTCAACAGTTTTCAAGATTAATGGTATTTTCCTGTTTCATTGGGTCAGAACAATCCCATAGGGTCATGGCCTACATTTTATTTGATGCATCATAATACATTAAGAAAAAAGACCCTTTCCTCCCAATTAAATAAAACTCATATAGACATGATACGTCTCTACACTTATTTAAATGTAATACACAAATTTAATACAAACTGTCACAGGGTCAATATGGGGTCAACTTAATATTTAAATCTGACAAATGAAAAAATAACTTTTGCAATTAAAATGACAGAAAATTAACTGTACAAATGTGATAGGATATGTTACAATGATGAGCTTATTTAGATATTTTAAAAAAGATGATGATACAGTATGCTGGCAAAGGGAGATCACTTATTTAAAAAGTGAAAGTAATACATATGTATACCGGTGTCTCATAATATTGTGCGAGTACTACATGTATTATGCTTACCTATATTGGTCAACATCATAATGGTAATCCAATTAGAGCACAATATGAATCCATTAATTAGCTGATCATCACAAAAGAAATGTTTATGCATGTTAATTAATCCTATTCTGCACATGGAAAACACATACCGTTATGTACACAACGTGAAAGCCATCTAACTGAAGAGCTGGGTAAAACTAGTACCCGGTAATGCGACCTGTAGACCTGTATTGTGTACGTAACTTCGGACAAAGATCATTTTCTTGTAACATGCATGTATTTTCATGACTTTATTCTTTTAAACCCCTTGTACTGTTTTATTCGGTAAAAATATGTAAAGCACACATTTCAGCTTTAAGGTGGTATGTACAGGACACCTGCATATTGTAATGAACTCCCTATTGCAGAAATAAACAATAAAGTATAAATATAATAATTCCCCCAAAAATAATGTTACCTAACAGTGAAGTGCAATGGGTTAGAGCGTTAACTACATGTCTGTAGAGAGTTCAAATGCTGCTGGGGGTTTTCTATATTTTACTTCAGATTCCAAAATTTTAAAAATTTATCTTTTTTTGCTACATACCTGTATTGTAAAAATTTAAAATTATAAAACGGCACTGTGAAAGAATTTTGATTATAATGCACTTTACTACATGTACAGGCTTTCGTTGTTATCAAAATATTCTGATGTTTCTTTATCCATAAGGAGTGTGTGTGTGTGTGGGGGGGGGGGGGGGGGTGGCAAAGTAGTATGTAACTGTGTTTGCAGGGGGTGGGGGGATTGGGGTCCGAGGTGTATTGTTTGGTAATTTTACTACATGTATTAATATAATGTATTAATATAAATTATTTTTTTCAAGGGTGGGAGGGTCTGGACCCCCCACCCCCCACCCACTCCAATCCCTTCTCTAAATCTGTGCACGCGATGATGTTTGCACCTAGAAGCAAATCTAAATTAAGCCGGCAACCGCCGAGGGAAGGGGGCATAATTTAATTTTGTTTGTAATAATTATATAGACCATACTTTCTATGAAATGAAAAGATTATTGATTAACTGAAAATTCACATGCAAACAGTTCAACCACAACTGTACATAAAGGGCCGCTCATGTGTATTATCATCGTCGGAACCCACAGGTTTTCTATCCGTTATACTGCATGCAGTGTAACGGATAGAAAACCCGTGGGTTCCGATGATGGTGTATTATGTGCACGTGGCCTTTGTTTTTACTAAAACTGGTACAAAACAGTGTTATTTAGGGGCAAACACTTGGTGCGGGTATTACTGTCTAATGACAGCATCTAGTTATTTTTGCTTCCAATAACTCACTGAGAAAACTCTCCACAAATCCATGCTGCTGCATACAAGACTTCACATATTCCATTCCTCTGAGAATTATTGGCTAGGATATGTGAATTCTCCAGCAACAAGGCCTACAACATATATCCATTTTTTAAAATTTCATATCAAAAGCTGTACTACAATATATTTACAATTACATTAAATTTATTACAATGAAATTGCAACATGTTTCCAAGGAAGGAAGCTTGTCCTTACCATCTGTGACACAGCAAATGGTCGTATTGCCTGCACCCTGATGGCTACATCCAACATCTGTGAGGCAATCATTCGACCGTGTCTAGTTCCCTCCATTCTGGTCAACTCAACCAGCACACTGACATACCTGGAATATATATGTATAGAAACCATAACCTTCAATGAAGCATAAACAAAACAACTTCTAAATACACCTGTGCTATAAAAACATGTAAGAAAATAATTTCTCTTTCAAATATTCACATATAACCTCTCTAACTCAATAAAAAAAAAGAAAAATAACCTTCAATAGCAACAAATACATGAAATGGGATGGAATTTTCAGTAAGATAAATAATACTTTTTAAAAGAACCTTTCTGACTGCTTACACAGAGTTCTCTATTTATGACGTACCATTCAAAGTTAGTGATGTACTGGTAGTTGGACTGACTGGAGATCTCCACAATCTTGGCCAGTAGTTCATCCCTGTAGTGGGTCCCTTCAGCTTTATCCATGTGAACCATCAACTTCTTCACTATCTCCATCAGGTTCTTCTTAGAAACCTGTTAATCAAATTCAGTTTTTGTATACAAAAAAAGCAAATTATATCCACAAAATCTTTAGTTCATGCCTGTCTCAAAACTACCAATACTTAGACTACATTCAAAGTTTCAAAGAGACCCAGAGCCATTCAAACATTCGAATATTTTATCTTTCTTTTCAATGAGTACAATTTAATATCTAGAACATTTTGTTGAATTTCAAAGACCCCGTACCATTCCATAAATCAGGTCGAGAGCCCGCAGTCTGATGGATTCATCCTTGTCATCCAAGCATTGCAGAATTAAATCTTTGTGGGATTGGACACTCTTTGGGTGAGTGGCCAAAATCTTTGACATGGCCAAAAGTCCAAGATATTTTACTGAAATAACAACAAATGCTTGATTAAATGTAAGTATTCAAATCTAAATGCATTTTTTAAGTATTACATGCAAAACTTTATGGTATTTCATACTTTATGGTATTTACATGTAACATTGCACTCAAAGTTGAACTGGACTAGATTCTATATTTTGTACCCAACATTTGTTTACTATGAAATCAAAGTTATGGTTGAAAATGACTATTTTTATATTGATGAAATAATCAAGATCAGCTGGAAAAATTGTTAATTCTTTTATATTGTAAGATGAATTATCCCTTGGCTCTTTGGCCATCGAATATTGTTTACATCCTACAGCTTTGATGTTTGTGTCTGACATCAATACTTAAATACAAACAAACATCTTCCTATGTTTTTTACTACTAAACTGCAAATGCATTACATCATAAAATGAGCTTTACTTACAATTTTGATCAGAGTCCTCTATCAAAATCCTTAATTTCTGTACGCAAAGCTATTCAAGAATATACAAAAATAAACACTGTTAATCAATTGGTTTCAAGAAAAACTTTTGTTTTTCAATTAAATTGAAGCCCTGCTTTATATAGAAAGGACTGGATGTAAACTACAGTATATTCTATATACATCTCCCAACATGCATCAGTGTATTTCATTATGTTTATAGCCAAGAAGTGTAACATGCCAAGGATTTCTGGGAATAAGATCTGAACCAAGGAACCAGTAAATGTAACAACTTTTCATTATTTTAAGAACAAAAACAATGAAACTTTAAAATAAATGAATATTCAAAGAATAATTAAAGTTGATACAAAATAAGCAATGATTGTTTGACAAATGAAGATAACTGAAACACAACAGAACAATAAATTTCAAAAGGAGAAAAGTCAGCTAAATTGAAATGTCAAACATTCACTGCTTCCAGAAGCCCGCATTGAGTTACCTGAATTGAGGCGGTGTGATTGGGGATGCCTGAAGATATAGAAATGAGTACTGTAAGTAAAGGAAGAAAAAACAATTATATCTCAATATTGTGCCAGCAGTAGTGTCCCTTGTGTATTCAACTCCAAGCATTTATTGTTCCTGAATGCTCTGTCAAAGCAAACAATAAAGTCCCACCACAAATATAGCAAGCTTAGAATGTGTACTGAATATAAAGTACCGAACTAGTTTTGACTATTCTATGATTAATATATGTACAAGAAAAATTCCAACTTGGAGGAACTGACCTCAATTAAAATTTCAACAAGATTTCATAATTTTTTTTTACTGTCTGCAAACATATATACATGTACAATAAACATTCTTTTTAATGTTGCTTTAAGGCATTGAATACAAAGCAAACGATACAGACTTCATGTCAGTAAGCAATAACATGTATGGAAGGTACAACATTAAATTCAATATGCTGAGCAGTCATATACAATGTTTCAATCCTGATGAAAAACCTAGTTGAGAATTGTCCATGTCAGAAATAGAGTGGTGAGTTAGTTAATCTAGGTGTGAATGCATATGTTAACCAACAAATTGTCTTTCAATTTATTTAAGGTAAAAGTTAAGATAATTACTTATATTTAATTTTCCCTTGTCTTATATACACAAAATATTAATAATATCACCCTGTAAACTAGTAATACATGTACTATGTTCTATAGAAATATTTGACTTCGTATCTTGGACAGGGTTTACATAGGCTATGTCTGTTACCCAATCCATTTAAATTTCAATAATAAAAAGAAAATATGTTTAAATTAGAAATATATTTATATGTGCAATTTTCTACAAATAAAATATGCAAAGCATGCTACTACAGAAATACATATACATGAACATGTGCACTAAAAACAAATATAAAAGACACAACATGGTGATATTCTAAATCTGACAATTGTTTAGATAATGTGAGATACCAAACTTTCTAAGATAAATACTGCAGGCACAATATTTTTTCCTCCATATGATATACATGTAGATCAATACTTTTTTCAAGAGGAAGTTGAGTTTTCATCAATCAAAAAAATGTACATGTACAACCAGAAGTAAAAAAGGCATTTTATGGAGAAAAGTTACCTCCTGACATTTGAGGTATAATCAAAAGTGTTAAAAATGTAAAAAAACGAAAGAGGGAGTAAAAAAAAGTATATAAAAATAAAACTAAGAAAAAAATACACCAACTCTATTAATTTTCCATATTCCCTATATTTAACAAACTGAATGAATGAAAACCAATAAAAGAAAGTGAAGAAATTTGCAATTAAAAACACTCACCTGCTATAACTGTGTTGATGCATTCATACAGGAGAGACATTGCTGAAGTGCTGTCAAAAGAAGGTAAGTCAACTGTGAAATAATTATATTCAGTGTATATTTCCCCTAATGTTGCATTGGAAATCTGCGACGTTCAATTTCCTGTGAAAGCACTTGGCCTATTCACCGCACGTGAGCACAAATTTATATAAACCTCATCACACGTTTTGAATATATTTATTATTGTAAGATTAAATGAAATGTTCAAACTTACATAACCAATTTAATATGTACTTATCAAAAATAATCGTTAAATCATATCTATTCGTTATTAAATTTAAAGGAATTTTTCTCAACAAAGTTTCTGGCACTATATTTTTAGTCGTGGAAGTCTGTAACATGTTAATATGGCTGTTCCATGTATGTTTCATATCCCTGACTAAGAGCGTATATAATGGCTTTATAGCAATGATACACAAATACTTCATAAAAATTAACATCAATATGAATATAAATATAAGCAGCGTGGTATTCAATTTGTCTGCACAGCTTTGATGAGTTATAGGACCGATAACATCCAAAAATAAGCATTCAATGCTTAATTGAATCTGATCAACCAAACAAATTTTCAAACATTTTCATCATCTGAAAACCTTACCTATGGATTAAATTGGTTAATGGTTCTATAAGTTTTTTCCCTAGTCTGGGTTCCAGTGGAGTTAATGCACTAAACTAAAATTTAAAAAATATATATACCAATTTTTTAAATTGTAATTCATAAATGCTCCAATAATTTTTTATTTTTTTTCATATTTTTCATAAATTGCTAACAGGCCACAGTCACAGCTGGCTTCAACATTTCTTTGCATTAGCAAACTGGGCTGCCTGCATGTAGATACTGAACTTACCAGTTTGATGATTTTAATAAGGACCCAGTTGTTTGAAGAACTGGTCATCAGCTTGAAGAAGAGGGGGGCCAGAGAGAGGTAGTTTTGTGGGTTTTTCCTGGCCAACTCACAAATTACATTTACTGCAGCTGACTGAACACCTGTAAAAATTTCATCACATTTTACATGTAGATACACAGAATCAATTTCAAATTTACATGTAGGTCTACTTCTAAGTGATTTTTGGATTGCATTTTCGTGAGAAATTAACATGTCGATTTAAAATATGATCGTAAATGCCACACAAAGGACCTTAATATTTTTCAAAAATAATCTAAACAATGAAATTGTATAAGTGATATAAATGCACATGTACAAAATATCTACATTGTGAAAGTAATCTTGATAATATCATAGCCCATGTGGTCGTTACTTGGCAATAACGATGAAAATGGAAACATTAAGAGACCTCTCATCAACATAGGATGAAATAATATACTTTACACAAAGTGCGCCCTTGGATCAATAAAAGCATATAACCTGTGTCTGGATCCTCCAATTTTTCTTTAAGCCTCGGGAATGCAGGTCTTAATGCCTCAGGGAATTGCAGAAACACCTTATACATGATAAGTACAGCTTTCTTCCTTAAGTAAGGACGAGTGGACGTCATCTGGAATTCAATGTTTGATTTGAATTACATTTGAATCTCAAATATTTTAAAATAAGTGGCAGTATGTATTCAATGAATTGTTATGTAAAAATTTGTCCAGAGAACTATGCAATTTATAATATATAAAACACAGAGACTACATGTACATGTATAATATCAACTTACGAGAGTCATAATGTCATTGGCCAGATCTCTGGCGAGATCTGCAGTAACAAAACAAGCCAGTCCGGTCAGTGCTATCCCAGCATCATACATGTTCTGACTGCTCAGGTCCTACAGTGAGGGAGAAAAACAAGAGTTAATTCACCGAGTACAAAACACCCTGAAGAGTGAAATACTGCCTTTAAATTTACATTAAATTTTTAAAATTTCACCCTTTCACTTACATAAACTGTTTTAACCCATATACAAGGCATTTCATTTAGATGTGTTCCAAATATCATAAAAAAAAAATACATGTATTGATATACTAAAAATGTCCAAACTCAATCACCAAATAAACTAATGTTTTCACTCAAAATAATTTGTATGCTAAAAGTGGTAGTATGGGACCAGTTATCAGCAAACAGAGACTCTAATTTAAAAAAAAATTTCACTACCTTTCTGATCATGTTGGTGGTGAGCATCAGAACATCTGTACTATCGTGAAAACTCTGCGCAGCAGCTAAATATCCAATCCTCTGTTTACAAAGAATATGAGATAAAACTTATTTTTGTTATAGATACTGATATTTAGAGATGTAATTTTTCTTAATTAACATACTGATACAATACACAATTCAAATGAATTTTGAATGAGGAATTCACCTTGAAAGTAAATTTGGTTGAACTCATAACTTCAATGATGTGGAAGGCAGCCCAGCTGATGTCATAGCCCAGCATTTGAAGCTGAAAGGGTAACAGATATAATTTTTAATTAGAACTATAAACAATGTTGCTGGATCATAAAAACCTTAAAGGTCATATTTGACGAATAAAACATTTATAGAATTAGTTTCAATAATACACATTTAATAGAGATACAAATAAAATAACATTTCTTTAATATCCTTTAGATATCAAACTATCACTTTGAAGTAATTTGATTTTCTCCATAAAAAAGCTTTAATTTGGAGATGAAAGGTATGTAATGTGTATGTTATTAATCATGTCATTTTTGTACTTATTGTACAAGCTTGTTGACAATTATAATAGATACAATATAGCTTGATAACTGTTGAACAAGCTACATGTACATGCATGAATGTTGACAATTGATATGTAGTTACATACATAGGCTTGCATGATAATAATTAACAAGCTGTATGTACTTACATATATTCAAGTTTGTTTAGCAATTTCCATTTTTGTGATAGGGTGTACAATTTCTTACATATAAAAGCTTGTTGACTGCATTGGCTTTCACAGCTTGGTTCTCCTGTCTTAGCTCTTGTTTTATCTCATCAATACACTCTGCAATGTACTTTCCCTGAAAATAAGATATAATGTTCTATCAATCTGACAAGAGACACATATACCTGTGCTTTTTGTGGTTGTTGTGTAGTATGACATAATAACAGACCACTGCCTTTGTACCAGCTATTTTTAAGTCTTTCATAAATACTGTTCCATTTGCAGTATTCAATTAACTGACAAGTAAAAGTCTGAGTTGAAAGTCAAAGTGAACAGCAACAAAATTATTTCTAACCTCAGGATTAATGATTAACTACACAGTATCCAGGAAAGACAAGGAAAATTCTTAAGAACAGTCTAAACCACAAAACCTTTATGAATTCATTTCATATAGCAGGGTTCTCCTTAAGAGCCGGCACCCGGCGATTTCTCGCCCCCTACTTGTAGCAAATTCGCCGCCTACTATAATTCTAACTGAAACAAAGTTTTTAACACTTAAGATTTTCTTTCATAAAGAATTAAGTACATAAACGATATTCCACAGAATGGTGAGAGATTCCGTTACTTTTTTTAAGTACATTGATCCCGATCCTGTGCTGCATAACCAATAAACACATCGAAGAGATCCGAAAGCAGAAGATAGATAAATCAAGAGGAGTCTTTTCACGGGTTTTTTGCTCTCTCTTGACTTATCATACGCTTTCGGAATATCTTCGTGATTATTTGAAGAATTTACATTACTCAAAGGTAAACTTCCGTTGCTTTCGATAAGTTTGGCGATCGAGTATCTTGTACATTTCGACACGATGTGTTAATTATGCGGCACACAGACTTAGTCTGACGAAAGGGATAAGTCATTTGATCATTTTTCAATCTAGATCTCGTCTAAAAACGTTGGAGAAATTGGAAAACTTGTTTAACACATACACTAGCTTGAAACGAGGACCTCCTATATACAAGATGGCGAGTGTCGTCTTTACTTTTTTTTTTAAAATGTACATTGAATACACTTTTAAGTGATTGTTAATATTGCAATGAACAGAAAAACACATAAAAAACCAGTTGTAATCCATTTTGTCTCCGGAAACAAATAGTTAAGAATTAATATAACTTCACTATCCGACAACCGAACTCATCTTGTCCATGTTGCCGAAACTTTTGATAAAAGATCATTTAAATCAAAATCGAATAAAGGCTTTGGAAGACTGAAGCAAGATTTTATTGAACTTTTTGGTTCCTAATTGTGTATGGTTGAAACAGATCTTCACCTGAGGAGTAACAGAAACATGCAAAGGAAAAGAAAGAACATGTTCCAACATTCTAATTGTCCTAAAACCGTTCATGCATGCATTCTCAATAAAATGAGTTAGTGAATGGTCACTTCTTAAACACTTCGTTCTTTTTTTACTCATCTGTGTGCTACATTTTTGTGTCTGGAATGCAGGAAATTGCTTCAAATGGCTTCTTATTTTCAAAAATTTTCCGGGGGCGCATGCCCCCGGACCCCCCTATAGTCTAGTCAATATACAAAATGACCTCAAGAAAATTGCTACAAAAGGTTTTATTGCTTTAAGTTATACTACAATACAGTCTAAACAACATATTAAAAATATACAAAAATATAATTTGTGGAAGACGTAAAAAAGGGGGTCTGTTTGTAATCACGAACCGTAAAAATCAACTTTTTTATTTATGCTGCGATTCGTCCTCCATACACAGAAAATATGACGTCATGATGACACAAAATGTGAAAATTGAGTCATTATTAGTTAAGAAAGACATTTAAAAAACTGCAATAATAATATATGTCACATAAATACATTTATATAGGGGTCTCTAAATGTTTTTTTATGTTTATTTGATGCTAGGTGAAAGTATAAAATAACATGAATTCAAGCCAAGTAGGGAGACTCGTTAAATCAAAACAATCGTTCATTGCCCGATTTCAGATATTTGCCAGCAGAAATACATTCTCAAAAATCTTAAATCAAAAATGTATAGAGAAAATATCCGAAATCAAATTTTCTTACTTAGGAGGCAGTCGCCTTCATTCGCTTGGAAAATTAATCTATGGTGAGCCATAACGGTATTTTTTTGGGGGGGGGGGGGCATTCTATACACATAAAAGGTAAAACAACTTTCCAGGCGATTTTTAAAATCTGGTTTTGATTTCATTTTTTTTAAATGAAAAAATTATGATTTCTCAGAGGAGAATTTAAACATTATTTTAGATGATATTCTTAATTTGAAATATAATTTTTAAGAATCAAAGTACAGATTCTGAATCAAAAAAGGGCAATTTTTTGTCTGCTGAATTCTTTGGAGACGAGGCATATGGTATTTCCATCATAATAACTAAACTAAACGGCAAAGAAAATGTGGTTATATTTCGTCAGAATGCTGCAAACATGTTGCATAGTTTCTATTATTAAGGAATCAGAAGTTACTTAAAACATGCCATTGGGTTTCAAAAAGGAAACGTTTCTTTTGAATGGATCAAACAAGCAACGCTTTATCAAACTTCTTGTACGAAACTACACGAAAGCAATATTGAAGCTCACAGAGTTCGGGTGGTGATGCTGATTTTTAAAAACCGTTGATAAGGCAGACGATAACACAGTGGTATTAGTGGAGAAGACACTGATTTGCTGGTTCTACAGTGCGATTATGCAAAAGAAGGCTGACGCAGCATTTTTTTCACTTCTAACAAACAGAAGTCAGCACAATTTCTGATACACTGTATATCTAAAACACAGTCAGTTCTTGGCATTGATTGTTCTCTTCAATTCCTTTATATTTATGCTTTAACATGGTGAGACACAACTACTCGCTACTCTACTGGAAAAGCGCAACAGTTGCAGATCGCGCTCTTGCGGAATAGGGTTGACTCTGAAACTTGCAAACCTTACCTACTGAAATGTCTAAAAACAGCCTTATTTTTGTTGAAAACCATCCACAAAATTTACTGCGACAATAAGAAATGTAGCTGTCAGAAGAATAACATAGCATATTCAAGTCGATATGGAGAAATCAACTGATGTAATTCAAGTAATACACTAGAATATGATGATGACATTGGAAACAAAAATTTAACCTAGATTTGAAAATTTGTAATACTCCATAATTCCATATCTATTACCTTTTGATCATGTTTATGTTGTAAACTATTTGCATCATTTGCTTACAAAATAAGTTATACCAATTACTGATTCTATAAGGTTATTGAATATTTCCAGGTTCTCGAAAAATCACCCTAATTTGTTTAATGTTGAAAGTAATTATTTCAAAATGGCAAATTCTAAAGTTAGAAAAAGCACTTAGTAAATTAAATGATTTGATATCGTTACATTTTTCGGCATTTCAAGAAGTTTTAATGACAATAATGATTAAAAAGAAATATTTGACCCAAAATTTTCTTTAATATTTCTTATGAAATTGTTATGTAACTCGGACAATTCTCAATAAATTATAAAATTCGAGTCTAAAATATAATAGTACCAATTTATTTAAAAGACATGGTCACGACTGGAACTATAATGTACTTTTTATTGTTTAGTGTTAAAAATGCTTTGTAAAGGTATACAAATGGGCATCCGATATTTGAATGTCGGCTGTCCACTTATAAATGAGATACAGGCTTCGCAATTCTTAGTTTTGAAAACTAACTTAAAGCTTGTGCCATGTTTTTGTTTACTAGTACATCTGTTGCATAGTTGTGAAAACTTCATTTAAATAAGATTTTTTAAATTAAAATAACATTTTTTTCTTAACTTTGCACATAATTATGCAATTTCAACTGCTTTTCACAATTTAGAATAGCTTTGTTATGCATATTACTATTATCCATTAAAATGGTAAAATAAAAATTTAGCCCAAATCGTGACCAAGCCCCTTTACATGTTTCCAGACATCCGCGATTTTTCAATGAAAACCCTATATTTTATCCCCAAATTCCTTCAATAATTGTTGTCAAAGTGTTTAAATCAGTTGTACATATTAAATCCTTTCACGTAAGTTCATAATAAATTGAAAACCGTTTGATTTAGTTCATTTGTGTATTTTTTCCAGATTTCCGCGATTTTTAAAATAAAAACCCTATTTTTCACCCCAAAATTTCTTCAATATTTGTTGTCAAAGTTTTCAAATCAGTTGTACATATTCAATCCTTT
The DNA here is from genome assembly GCA_020458035.1 of Magallana ariakensis. Classification (NCBI taxonomy): domain Eukaryota; kingdom Metazoa; phylum Mollusca; class Bivalvia; order Ostreida; family Ostreidae; genus Magallana; species Magallana ariakensis. The sequence continues at coordinate 49,397,047 of CM035817.1, read as the reverse complement.
TACGTAAATTCATAATAAATTGACAACCATTTGATTTAATTGTTATGAATTTTTTCCAGATTTCCGCAATTTTTTTTAATGAAAACCTTATTTTTTACCCCAAAAAATCCTTGAATATTTACTGTCAATTTTTTTTAATCGGTTGTACCCATTCAATCCTTTCTTTTAGTCCAACATAAATTGATACCCATTTGATTTACTTTAGTTATGAAATTTTTCCAGATTTCCGCCATTTTTCTTTAAAAATCCCATTTTTTACCCCAAAAATCCTTCAATATCTGTTGTCATCGTTTTTAAATCAGTTGTACATTTTTAATCCTTTCATTTAAGATTAGCATAAATTGACACCTATTTATTTCATGTAGTTATTAACTTTTTCCATATTTCAGCGATTTTTCAATGAAAACCCAGTTTTTTACCCCAAAAAACATATTTTCCGCAAATTTTAGAAATGTATATTTTTAATATATAATTTGTACATATAAAAACTTTTGTTTTCAATTGTAAAAAGATTTGTAGCAATTTTCTTGAGGTTTGGCCAAAATATTGATAGATTGACTAGACTACTAGCAGGCTCGCGCCTTCGGCGCTCACTTATGGTGCCTCCTACTTTACTCTAATTCCCCTGCTACTTGTGATATTAAGGAGAACCCTGATATAGGTGGATTTATAATAAGTGTGTAACTTGCATCCCCTGTAATGCATATATACCGCCCTGATACAATACATTTGGTTAGTAAAGGGGTGGTCAGAAAGTGAGTTGACAACTGGAATATGGTGGACACCTGAAGTCATACTCTCTTCACTGTATTATAACTATTTAATATGGCTACATTTATTATTCCAATATTCTTGTATGACCAGATGGACAGTTCTCGGTAACTTTCGTTGGTAACCTACATGATATCTATCTCACTTGACCAATCCATTACTAACTGCTTTTCAAGTCAGTCTAATATATTTTATTGGTGAAGCAAACGCCCCATAATCAAGATAATATTATCTCTATTTGTAAACAGTAGCCAATAATTTCAAGCTTCTAAATGATATCGATTTAATCAACCCACCTCATTCTCTTTGTGGTTGCGAATGCCTCGGACTAAATCTTGGAGATTTTTGTCCAACACCCGCTCTAGAGTGCCCTTTACTTTCTTAAGAGCCATGGTATCGCAGTATCCAGGTATATTAACAACACCGCTTCATGCTTTCAACAGGAAACCAAAATGGATTCAATCTAAATCATGTGAGATGTTGACGTGTGGACTGGAAATATGCACATAATATGTGAATCGGTCACGTCAATTCCGGATTTTGATAACTACTTGTCAAATACACTTCTTTTAAAAGATGAATTACAATATGAGTTTCTGGAAATTGAAAAATCATACAAAAACATATCAGTTTCAATTGACTAAATAAACAACAACAACAAAAAAAGCAGAAAGCGTAATAACGCGAAAAAGGGCGTTATAACGTCAATATCCCATCTTCACACACTGAGGCACCTGGTGACGTTATTTAAGAATATTTACTATTTTATAGTGAGGTAATTTCATGTACTATAATGAAAAAAGGGTGCCTAAATATCTTTTTGTAGTAAGAATATTTTCTGTACTACAACAGAACCTACATAAAACGATATTTTTAACGTTGAGTGCCTGTATAACTTCGCTATAAATAGGTACAGGTGCTTGGGGACGGGACCCCCACATTTCCGAGAGTTATTTTATCATCATTTTTTAAATCATATGTTGATGTATGCTACACTAAATAAATTCAAAATTAACGCGAAATAAGCTATAGTATACAATATATATATATATATATACCACTGGTATAAAAAGAGAAGGAGGTAGAATAGTGCTACACTAATTTAACGAAAAAAAATTGTAGGGGGGGGGGGTCCCATGCACCTGTGTAAATAGGAAGCTTTGTGGACCAGAAACTCTTGGCAAGTGAAGATGCCAATATCCAAAAGACATTATTAAGACAACTTTCAATCATGTTTCAATTGAACACCATAGGCGAACGAATCCTTTCCAAAAGGCACTATAACGCAAAATCAAAAAAAAAAAAAAAAAGAGCAAATATATCGGTTTTGCGAAAATGCGTTACTTACCGTCCAAAAAGACATTAAGTTTTTTCGAAAAGTTGTTATAACGCAAAAAAGCCTAGTAACGCATTTCATTCCCGCCTTTTTAAAAGGCATTAGAATGCATTTTCAAAGAGCATAACAATACATACAGTACCTTTCAAAAGGCGCAGTTTATCGCAAAATAGACGCAATATATATAATGCTTTTCAAAATGCCGTATTTTGACACGAATAAAAAAGCGTACTATTGTGGGAAAATATATCGAAATGAAGGGATTATATTGCCCAAAAAACAGAAGTCATTACGAGTGTCCAGATTGCACATAATTACCTTTATAAAAGATGTTAAATGCAAAAAAAGCATAATTGATGCCTTTTGAAAAAGGGGCACTTTATAACGCCCATTGGTAATGCGTTATAACACTTTTTTCAATCACTAGTTTGGAATGGCTTTATAATGCTTTGTTAGCGTTAAGATTTTGCCATTTGACGAGATAATTTAAGATACGACGTTTAAAAATAGTTGATATTTCATTGCGGTGTCAGTAACACTGTGTGAACGTCTGGTTGTCGTAAAAAAAAAACGGAATTCCCTACAGTTAAATCTTAATCTAAGTCTAAATTATCAAGCCCGTGTCGCATTCATAAACGTTATTTCGACGTCAACAGTAAAAAAATCGTATAATTTGTTATAAGTGCAACTGCACTAAATTGAAGGCGATAAAAGTTGATATCGTATCTTTATCACTAACAAGTTTTTTGTTTTGTTGAAGACCAAGCCCTTTTGTAGATAAATCAGTGCGGTGAAGGAAAATTCGTTCCGTCCGCCATGCTGCTGTTAAACTTTGCCACTCACCATTTACGGTACATGTAGACAATAACGTGACGCGCAGTGGTATTCAAGGGGCAAAACAACGTCATTTTGGCGTATGCCTATAGTTCCACAGGAAACTTATTTTACAAATATAAAAAGTTATGACAGCTATGCATGACATTGCATGTCTAGTCAAAACTTCAAAAGTGAATACGTATCAATGTTATTTGGACGTCCTTTTGCGATATTTTGCAATCTTGTTACCTTTGTAGCCACTAAAGTGACTTCATGTTGTATGCAAAATGGTTATCGGGATTTTGGCACAGTTCACGATGCATCACTTATTGAAATTCCTCTTTTGTAATGTTAATCATTCATTCAGCTGTGTGAAACTGTGATCCATACATAAAACACATACTCATTCAAAATTTCGGATGCTGAAGCAAAATCTTCACTGATTTGGATTACTAATCAAAAGGTCTTTGGGTTTAAACCCTTCAATCCCCTTCATCAGAGCTTAAATCGTCACTCATGTTGTTCACTTACGCCTAAAATCTGTTAACGTGCATAGCCAATTAGACATGGAATGCTGGCCAATGATTAATTTTAAATTTCTTTTCAATAATTTACAAAATATTTTTAAACGAATTTTAGGATGCTTGAGAATTGCATTTAAAATATTTTGTAACATTATCAGAATGTCAAAACAACGTACTATACGTATTGGTTCAAGGTTTAATGACGTCATTTTGTCTTCTTGGGCATTGTTCTGATTTTGATTTATTTGCAATGCACAAAAATATTGTGGGCGGGAACTGGTTGTGGAGAGTGCTTATTTCTTCACTTCTTCATTTTTTTAGAACAACAAATGAAATTTGTTTTTGCTGTTGGGTCTTCACGATTTGTCAGTCCCGTTGGCTTTGGTGGTGATACGTCTCCAGAGGTGCTGATCATCTAGAGATGGAGTACCGCGATAGACATTCGATATTATTTTTCCGTTGAAATTATCCATTAGAATAAACCTTTTCAGCATTTTTCTTTTATTCATAATGCGCTAATTAAGTAAAAACTCTCCAAATCTTCTGTATCTTTCTTCATTTTCCAATCGGAACATTACATCTGCTGTGATGATGATATTCATATAATCTATTTATAGTAACTGACAATCATAGATCGAGAACCTTGGAAGGAGAAATTACTTAGCTGGACGAAGTACAAATAATGCATGCTATGGTTTTTAATAGAGCCATTAATTAACCGGACGAAGTACGAATATTGCATGCTACATAATTATGGTTTTCGATCTTTTAGAAGACATCAATTTGATGCATGATTGATAATTGTACTTCTTGGATGCAACAGTTCGAACAGCACTCTGCAGAAGAACATTTCTATAGTATCTGTTAAAACTTTTAGTGAGGCCTCAGATATCATATCTAGTAATTAATCAAAATCGAACAAGGAAGTTGAATTGACATAAACAAGGTGACGAGGAGATTTAAACCCCTTCAAGAGCAAAGTTTACACTGCTCGCCCTATCGAACACTTCCTTCAAGCACTTGCGCCGAACACTCGGAAACGTCCTCTTCGAATGCATCAGAGCTGTAATAAATCATTTAGTATCAGTATCCTGAAAACTACAGATTAAACAATTAAGATAAAAACTACTTCTTTCATGATATTTGTTTGGGTCGGAAAGGGGAAGGCTTTTGTTAAGTTTCACAACACTCTATGATTTTATATAGTACTATATAAGCTATGCGGGTCCTTTGTGTAAACTCAAATGAGTAATTGCCTGATCGGAGAGTGATCAACATCGAGTTATTTTCTGGAAACTTGTCCTCTCTAAAAAGGTAAATATACTGATGACTGCTTTGATACACAACTTGTAAGTCATTGGGGAAAAGAGATGCGTTGTGTTAAGTTCATTAGCCTGACTAATTTCAAGTATTACATGAATATTAAAGACGATTTGAAAACTGGGCGCAGTGTACGGTGAGTACTTTTATCACTTGATATATTTACTTTTATGAACTAATTTCATATTGAAAATGAAAAAAAAGTTCTGCAAATATATTGATAAGTATCATTGTTTGATAGTTCGTATTTTATCATTATTCCAATCAAACGCCACCCTTGTGATGCGAAAGTACGAAACTGTTCCCGGAAAACAGTTCCACGATATTTTGGTTTTTAGATGTGTTTTGTCATTTCCACAGCATGTATGATGTAAACAGGAAATGTTGAACAAATGTTTTTGTGTTATCTTGTTCCTTTCTGAAAGGGGACAAGATGACATTATAAACAGAGGAACTCGTTGGGATGTCGAGAATGGCGTATGTAATTGTTTACTTTCCCTCTAACTCATTAATGGCTAAAATTTAATTTCGAATATGTGAGTACTCATTATTTGGAGCGCTGTGGGCTCGTTGTAGGATATATGTTTGTTAAAGGGCCGATAGTGAGCACGTGAGTTAGTATTTGCTTGAAAATAACATGTGTATTGTAACTATTTATAGCATCTTTTTACGTGAATACAAGGTAAACTCAATTTCGGTGAGTATGTGAGAGGATTCCCCGTAAGGATTTTTAAGAAAATATATCATAATTCAGCCCCCCCCCCCAAAAAACCCCCAAACAAAACTGTCGTTTCAGGATCAAAAACTTACAAATCTTGTTTTAAAAAAAAAGACTATTTGGTTATACATGTAAATAAAATGTATTGATAAGTTACCAGGGTATACCCCCCCCCCCCCAAAAAAAAATAAAATAAAAAATAAAGTAAAAATAAATAATCTCATTGTAACAGATTGTTTTATGATAAATGTGGTGATTCTCTTTCTGCAAGGCAAAATAAAGCTTGATAAAATAAGATGAAGCAAACAACATTAATTTGCTACAAAAGAACAGTATTGCAATTTAACCCAGAATGGGTTAATGCAGGCAAGGGAAAAGCTTAATGCATCTTGTACAATAAGATGCATTGCTTTTTATGCATTGTCAACTTTGGAAATGGACAGTTTAGGGATTAATTATAAGAAATATATGCCTTCTTAACATTAGGAAAAAAAAACAAGAAAAGAGAAGGTGTCCATGGAGTTTTAATTAATCTTTTATTAGATAATCAACCTTGAAAAAATTAACTCCATTAACTGATACTCATAATTCTATTTATAAATGAGGTAAACACATATTTCAAATTGTGAACTTCATTTCCTCAATTTTTTTATGAAGTACAGCTTGATCAACCATTATATGACCAGCAAATAATTTGGTCGTGTATTTTCTGACATCCCAAATGTAGGGATGTAGTCCTGTTTTAAAGTCATAAAAAAAACCAGCCTGTAATTTAATTAAACCTTGCCACTTCACTGATTGTCGACTGTTGTGTTTCGTGGAAGATGAAATTGTTAACCTTTTTTGGAATTGGAGGGGGTAGTTCCTGCTCTCCTCTTCCTTTACTACCATGCCAAAAATGAGGCAGTATATATACATGTATTATTTTTATCATCAAGTATTATTAAGGAGAGAAAGTGTCCATCTATTGCTGTCATGCAGACTCAGAGAGAGCGAGAGAGAGAGAGAGAGAGAGAGAGAGAGAGAGAGAGAGAGATCTAGAATCACATGGATTAACAGATATTCAAATTTTTTGATATGGTCTAACATGTACTAGTATCACTAATTTCTGTGATGATTTATCACTATAATAGTGATACATAATTATGCTGTTGTTGTATTTCATACACTATATGCACTATTTCCCACTATTTTAGAAAATAAGTTATTTAAACAATATGCATATACATGTAATTCTTTTCATTGCAGAGTGAAAATGTTTTCAGCTGCATGACAAAATGTTGAAGGATTCTAGTCATATCAAGTCTTGGAAAAGAGTCATGGATTCTGTTTTGAATGTGCTTTTGCTGCTAATAGTCCTAACAACAGCTTCTGTAAGACCTTGTATCCTGAACCCATCATGCTGCAAGTGTGGAAGTTAGTAAAAAAAATTATAATAAGAGCATTTCAATTTTTATGAAAATTTTGAATACTGGTAATTAGATATATTGTCAAACCAAAATTGTTCTTCAGATTGTCACAGAATGCTGTTTATGGTTTATAGAAGATCTTTCTTAATATTTGAGGATGTAATATATCTGTGATTTATTTTAGACTCTTGAGATAGAACTTTGCCATAATATGTGCCACCAAGAAAATAATAAGTAAAAGTTATTTTAGATTTCAATTATAAGGCATATATAAAAAATGATTTCATAAGTTATTTAGATATGGGACACCAAAAAGCTTAAAACTCATATATATTTAGTAGGTATTGAATAGATCCTTAGTCTTCTAGTCATATGAGAAATACTTATCTTTGCTGTAATTGAAGTATGCTTTACACAAATTTTGGCACCAAAAACCAACAATTGATTGTAAAATGCATGAATATTTACATCCTAATCCATAACTCATCTCAATTCATCAAATGAAGTACCGGTACGATTACAGGTTAACAACACCAATTAGATCCAAGCAGGTGCTCTACCAAGGTCATGCCCATAGATATATGAACCCTCATACTCCACTGCATTAGATACAGCATTGATTCTCTTTAATAATTCACATAAATCTTTTTCCACAGGTATGACACCCAGAGATCCTTACATACTGCTGAACGAGGTACTGGTTTTGAACTGTACAGTAAACGCATCCTTTCATCACGACTCCTCAAGCTTATACTTCACACACAAGCCTAACATGTCTGTTCCGGAGAGGGAGCTGTCCAAGGAATATATCACAACTGTAAACAACACAACAATATCCTTGAGAAAGATGGTCAGGTCACTGGATGAAGCAGGCACTTATTCCTGCAAGATTCGAGATGTCAGACCCGGAGTGGTGGACCGACAGGTCGTGGAAGTGGAATGTAAGTAGACAGTATTCCTTTCCAGCCCACAAACAGCGAAGATCTGATAAATTATGCTGGTATCCTTATTTCCAACTTAATCAAAGAGCGATATTCTAATCTGCTGCAAAGAATATCTTCACATTTTCATAAGGTTTCTACAGTAAAACTGTATAATCTGTATAATCGTCTTTCTATGTTATTCAGACCCTTTAAGGAATGTGACTGATTTCCACTGCGTGATCTATGACTGGGATGTCAATAAGTCATGTACCTGGAACTTGGGACCCTATGTCAATCTGGAGAACATTAACGTCACCCTGTACGGGTAAGTTCTCCACACGTTACGCACGGGGCACGAAATGTAACCTTGTTGTACATGGATGTGACCACGATTAGAATGAGATAGTGTTGTAAATGAAGTCGTAGAAGAATATGAAGTGTGATTGTTTTTTTATTGGATATGTCATGTAGATTTGATGTGTGATTTTTTTGCCAGTTTTTTTCTGGATTTATCTAGTATTACATGCCTTGTTGCTTTTATGATACTATGAAGCAGTTGGATTTTGATTAAAATAAATATAGGTGAAAATACTTATATAAAGTGGATGTAAATATTTTGTAGTTATGGTCATCTTTAGTGTGTGATTGCTGTGTGTATTAATTTTTATGGAATTTCTTGATTGTCACTTGATCAAATGATGAATACCCATTTTCTTTTTAATGTTTTAAGTATGAATCATATTTACATTAATCAGCTTGATAAATGATTCTTTGTTTATCATTGATATAACCATTGATTTTGAGAAATCCAGATGAAATCATTATTTAGATAAGAGGGATGAAGTTTAATGAGTCATACTCGACAACGGCCATTAATTCTTTTCAGGAAGTACTGCTTTGGTCCTAGAACCTGCTCGCGTATTCCCTATGTTGAATGCCCATCTCCAAACCCTGATAGACAAGGCTGCAAATGGGGTTTTGGGTCTACCTTCTTCGATAGTAGATATTTTAAAGGTGTAATATCAATAAAAAATAAGAGAAAAACAGGCCAGGTACTGCAGAATAAAGTCCATTTAAGAGTGGCCAGCCTAGGTACCAGTATATTCCTGATTTTGTTCAGTTGATATTTTTCTCACAGTGATGCCTCAGCAATAAAGTAGAGGCCATTTGTTTGCCCTATATGGCTTTGTTAATTTTGAAATTCACATGCACACAACTCACCAGCACATTTAAACTATGGTATTTTGTGCCTTTGACATTTTGGTAATGTCCATGCCACTGAATTTAAAGAAACAATGAATGTTTCATATGTGACTGCAAATAAAATGTACTGTCATGGATTTAAGGGTACACTGCCCCTCTAACAAGAAAGATAACTCTCAATAAGATAAGTACATGTATTCCCTAACAGAAAATGTCAAGTTAAATAAAAGATGAGTGCACTTATGGGTCCCGGTAAAAAGTGAAAAAAATGATCATTCAACTTGAGCATAATTTTTTACCTAACATCACCTATTGATATCTAATCCATAAGAATCAACAAGTTTTAGCGCTGAATTTACTGTACATTAAAAGCACAAAGCTTTACAACATAGAAGGGGTCAGCCGACATTCGAAATTTTGTGTAGTAAATCGAGGACGGGCATTCATTTCAAAGCCTTTGTTTACTGTCAGCCTAACCGAGTACAAACTTTTGGAAAAGACAAAATACGCATTATACATTTAGAAAACTCCTGTGAAAATAAGAAGTTTGTACTACATTAGGCTGGTACCTAAAAAATGAAAAACGTATGAAAATTTCAAGGTTTTTCCTATAGCAAGCGAAAGCTATTACCTGCGTGACCCATGTTTGAACCCATGCATGGAATAAATTATTTCAAACAATCGTGTGGGTTCTATCCAGGTAGACGTTTGTCAAATGTGCTCACTGTAAAACATTGACACTTTTTAAATCGCTTTCTATCAACTTTGTATGGTCAGGAATGTTTGTTTGATCATTATGGTAATATGCAACTTTAAAGCTTTATTCGATTTTTTTTCAGACATATAAAGTATAATTCAGCAAACGCGCCAATAGATCCACCAACAGAATAATGTTGATTTATCGATAAATGTCTCCTCCCTCTGATATAAATAGACACAATTTAAGTAGGTTCGTTTTTTCCAGATTTAGATTATTTATAGGCATTTAAAAATCCTCAATTTTTTAAACTGTATGCTAATTTTGGTTAATTTAAGCGTGCATATAAATCAGAAGTATCCATCAGTGCTTAACTATATATAATGTTAAAAAAGCAATTTGGCACTGAAAAAGGGCTCATTCTCTACAGCTTAAGTGCACTTGTTCTTAAGACAATTTATGCTGAAACTATGCATTTCATAAGGTTCAGATTAAGTGTGGTACAGAAGGATGATATTCCTTAAACAAAGTCTATAATCGTGGGTTCAGTGATCATTGTATTTACCAGTAGTTTCAATTTGATAGTACTTTCATAAGGCTAAACAAAATTTCCATCATTGTATTAACCAGTAGTTTTAATGTTATAGAACTTACATAAGGATTATCAAAATGTCAGCAATTTTGTATCTCTTTAAAATTTCCAGGGCTAAGTGCTGTAAAGTACATAGAAACACATTCAATTGATGATCTTGAACCTTGAACTAAGTATGTAATGGATGGCAGGCGGTGCATTTTGTCACAGCTTGGAAATTAGCTCAGCACTTATATTACTCTGATATGAATTCACAGACCATTAATACATTGTATTTCATTATGAATAAAAGGAAAACCTCTAGGTTTTATTGATGAGGCTCATTTCTCTGATTTTATGCATTGATTTGAGTTTAATTTTAGATTATTTTTTTTTTTCATTTGTTGTATGGAAACATTATTGTGCATGTTGTTTATTCACATATTTGAAATTATGGATTTTTTAAAATGGTTGATATTAACTTGCACCAGTAGATATTGTAGTAAATCAATCATATATGCAATATGATGGTCTTTAGAGAATTAAGAAATTTACAAAAGTTGTAATTCTAGTTCATATAATCTGTGACCTTTTTTCGCATACAAGTTAGTACTTAGTAGGACTAACTGACTTTGTGTATAACCCATATTTGTACATTCATGAGACTTAATTAGGATGTAACTTTTGAATAATGTCAAATATTTGGGAAACTAAGATAGGATCATGTCATTATTCTTTAGGAGGTGTTGGGTGAGGGGCATAAAGTTTTGTTTATTCTTTGATCTCTTTTTAATCACCTGGTAAGAGAAGACATATCATCTAAATGTTTATAAAGCTAAATTACATATTTTTAAAATTTCAAATTTACTTCAAAATTTGTAATTTTGAAGTAATTATTGGATTACTTCAGATTGGATAAATACCATATGCACTTTCATTTTGACCATTATAGGAAAAATGGTATGCATGGAGTAATCCATCAATGCCCCGTGCAGGGCCCCACTAGCTGTGTGTGGCCAAACCCCTCACAGAGTAATGGCCGAATTGTCATCAATGGAGGGGCCTCGTGGAACTATGTAGTTAGGGTTAAAAATCTCCACAGCCAAGAGGCTGCCATAAGCAATGTTTTCTTCATTCAGTGTTTGAATGCAATAGGTAAAAATTCTATTAGAGAAAAGGTTTGACATGAAGGTAGCTAGATGATATGGAATAGAAATTACAGCTTTAATAATACAGTAAAACTCATTTAGTATCAACACAGACATAGTGAAATCAAGGATACAGTGAAGTTTTATGTGGTCCCTGGCAAAATTCTTAAGTTAACATCAATTCCTTCTAGCATTTTTATGGAACTCTGACATAATGAATATATACTTGTAATATATATAGAGAAATGATTTAGAGTTCCATATGCATGGAGGTGAGGAATTAAAAAACATCGCATATCTTAAAACGAATGGTTAAGAAATCCAATCAGGGTAAAAAAAATTGAAGTAAATCCACAGGTCCCCAAGTCTTCACTATGACTGAGTTTACTGTATTTGCTTGTGCTTTTAGTTTTGAAATAAGAGCTTAGGTGTCTTTCCTCAATTATGTTGTCCATGTTCTTCTTTATTTAATTTACAGTTGTTTCATTTTAGGTCAAAAACTTCCACACAAAAATTGCACCAATGTTAATTATATGTACATAGATTATTAAAAGGTCCAAATTTGTTGCACAGTGTAGTAATTATTATAACCCATGCAACAGGTTGTGAGGGGTATACATGTACCGGTAATGTTTTTGACCTAGTCAGTGTGTAGATGTGCATATTACCAGGAAATTCCGATTCCATTATTTTTCTGGGAATGGAATTGGCGTTTTTGAATGTTGTTGTTTTTAAAGACAAAAGTATAGATGTGCATATATGATGTGCATATTTGCAGGAAGTTTGACATGATAATTTTTTGGGAGTTATGACCCTTTTAAAATCAAATTATTTTGTGTATTTAATGCATACCCTGCTGTTTATTATGTGTATCATTGTCAAGTAATGGTGGAGCATGGGGAATGTGAGCTTGCTCACTTTTTCAATCCTTTATAAGGTCAAGTCTAACATAGTAATTGTGTTTAGACTAGTTTTGGTGTTCAATGCCTTATGACATCACTTTCGATTTAAATTATATTTTCTTTCACTTGTTTAATGCTTATAAGTAAATAATGTAGGAAATGAAACCTTTCCTTGGCATACTCCATATGGTCTACTAGCTCAGGTAAAAAAAAAATCATGACAGTGAAATATGATAGGCTTGACTATGAATACAACGTACAACAGTGACAGACATCTATAAATGAGGAAGTCAGCAGAATAAGAATAAAAGCATTATACATAGACTTTTGGTGGTAATTCCCTTCCATAGATTTACTGCTGATTTTTCTTTATTTTTCATTGCGATAACCTAAAAACTACACCCCATATAGTGTATTTGACCAATTTATGCTTATTGTTAATTTATATAAGTATGATTATAAAAATTGTAGACTTGTTTCATTTTCAAGACCTTTACCTTAATACAATGTACATAAACTTTTTCTTGTTTGATTAAAGTTACTTGGAAGTGTGATTTTTACCAAGTTGTTCATGAAATTTTTACTATGTTGTTCACGAAGTATGATTAAATTGATTGTTTTAGGAATAATGGACAATGGTCACCTTGTCCAAATATGATAAACCCACAAAAATGTGTCTGGAAACAAGAAGACCATATTATCATAAATTCAGGAGCGAACTGGATATATGCAATTGTAATAAAAAATGATAGAATCAACAAGAAATTTGAAACAGTCATATACCCTATCGTAATTGACCTGACATCAATAGGTATACCTACAGCACTTCTGAATAATCCAACAATATGCTGTTACACTATAAGCATTGCTTACTATTATGTGAAAACAGCTTGTGGAAACCTCTGGTATCGCTTGCAGTTGAAATACATATGTGTTAAGGCTCATGCAGATATTAATATTTAAAAATTTATCAAAATGATGCATCTATTAAACTACTCCTTAACAACAGGAATCCCTATGTCTTTCTGTCTCTCAGTATTACAATAACAAAATGAATGAACTGCCTTGATGAATGACAGCTAGTTGCCATTTCTTCTTCCCATAATATTGAGGAACTATTAAATATTTCTAATATCATGAATATACAAAAGACTCTTTCTCCTAGAGTATTATATAAATAGTGCCTGTTTGGGAGGGTACCAGTTGAAATTGACACCCCGAGAAAACCATTGTCAACCGACGCGAAGCGGAGGTTGACAATGGTTTTCGAGGGGTGTCAATTTCAACTGGTACCCTCCCAAACAGGCACTATTTATTTTATTATACTGAATGTCTTAATTTTATAGCAAATTTTACTGCTTTAATATAGAAAAGACGTGAGTTCTACGGCGAACCGTACGCACATAATTTACGCGCATGTAACAATTCGTTCTATCAGCCCGTTGCCAAGTGTGTTGCTAACGCTGAGGGTATGGGAACGGATTGTCAACTGCGTCTAAACCAATCAGATTTCAGTTTTTAACATGAAAGTATAATAATTCCTTTTGTTAAACCACTATTGAAGTATTCTCATAGTGAGACCTTCGTGTACCTTTTTTGACTAGTTCCAAATCAAGTGTGTAAAACTTTCAACATGGCATAAGATAAGCAATTTAAAAAAATACAAAATGCAGAGGACAAAAATTTTGTTTTGTTACTATGAAAAATAAATGTATCTAATATTTTAAATAGCAGATTAATGGTACTCCTTGACATAAATTATTTCCCTTAGTGGAATTCCATCGTCTCCGTTAAGAATACACTACATGTACATGTATTTGCTATATTGATGATTGTATGCATTTGAATGATTTCACTGTTTGTTGTTATCAGTTTGCATATATATATATGAGCATGCATCAAATACCTGGTGGTCATTGTTACATATGGAATTGGTGCATGCTTGGCCCTGCATGAGTACAGGTACTTGTACTAACAAACCAGGACTAGATCTAGTCAATGGACTTTGTGATTGGTTCATGATTGGGGAGGGGGTCATCTTTCTACTGTAGTACATGAAATTTCTTTTACTATTTTTACCAAACTTGGAAGAAGTCACAATTTTATCGCATAATGCTACAGTTTAGTCAGTGCTAGATCTTTTCCTGTCACATCTACTTATTGATATAATTGCTTCCATATTCAGGAAGGAAACTACATGGTTAATAACATGATACATTAAAATCTGAATACATTCTAAAAAGTATAATGTCACAATGAATGCATAAAAATGTAAATTTTGAATCATTTTAATCATTAAATTAATTTGAAAAACATGTATCCAGAGTGATAGATAAATTATTTTGAATTGAAAAATTAAATTTCAGCTGTTAAGAATATTTTTAATGTGCAAAATTGTTTTTAGTAAAACCTGCTCCAGTTAAATACATGAATGTGAATGTCACCTCTGACAAGGGGTGTGTAAACCTTACGTGGGAATACACACGTCCGAACAGAATGCAGGCTGTGGAAATCAAATACTCATTGTATGGAAGGGAGAACCCCGATGTTCAGGTACCCATTAAAGTTGATTTTAAAGGTTAATATTAGAGGGGGGGAGAGAGAGAGAGAGAGAGAGAGAGAGAGAGAGAGAGAAAATATTGGTTGAATCATAAACATGAGAGTCATTCATTTTGTATTTTGGTCAGACATTGGTGTTGAAGAACAGTGCTGTCAATACCACCATTTGTAACTTGGCTCAATTTTCTGAGTACATGTTTGAAATTCGAGTAAAGCCACAGAAAGATTCAGGAAACATTACTGGATACTGGAGCACACCCGCCAGGAAGCTGTTTAAAACTGTGGGAGGCTGTAAGTGGCTGATTTTTAAAGTCAAATATAAAAATACATGGAGGGTATGTTACAACGCACTTTGAAAAATTACGCACTTTGAAAAAATTTTTCAAAGTGCGTTAATTTTGGGACCAAGTCAACGCACTTTGAAAAAAAAAAATTTTTTTTCTAAGTGCGTTGATATCGTCGATATTAACGCACTTTGAAAAAAATTGTTCAGGGTTAAGTCAAAATAATATATAATTTTAGATACAATAAATAATTGTTTTAACCTTGTGTAGCTTAATGATATATATATTAGAATGAACCCACTGCATTCTCAGCTAACTTGATAAACAGTTTCTCGATTATAATTTTTTCCCTTTTCTCATAAGCTTAAGTAGTTTGACAATTTACATAGAGAACAACCCGGTAGATTTGAATTATCCAAATATGGCATAAACTGCATCGCTTAGCAACTGCATTTTACTTTTATTGTGTATGTAGCAAACTTGCTAAATATTTGGTACATTGTGCTGTGCAAGAAACAAAAATTATAAAATTATTAAATTTATTTATTGATAATTGAGATAATGTATAACATATTTCAACTGTCTTCAATTGCATGTGCTTATAAACAAACATGATGTAAAAAAAGAATGCATTAGTTATAGTTATCAAAAATAATATGATGTTTTAGAGGATCAGTGCAAGAGAAAAAACTCACACCCTAAAGATTACTAATTTAATGTTTGTCAATGTTCATGAATTTTATATAATAATGAAGTGATTTATTTGATTAGAATTTGAAAAGAGGGTCTATGTTGAAACATTTATAGATTCTTTAACATACCATTGGATAAATTATTGTTTGACCAGCTCGGTTTTTTTTTTCAATTTCCCTATACTTAATTTACAACACACTTAAATTTAATATGTACTGGTAATTGACCTGTATCTTTGGTTAACCGCCACCCCCACCCCCTATCCCCGTTTTCAACGACGGCAAATTATATTCATCAGTGTTAAATAATCATCATACTATCAACAAATAAGGAATTTAATTCCAGAATTTGTTACTTATATATATTTTTTCAAAGTGCGTTAAGTGTCTCGATACTAAAAAATGTTGATGTACCTTCCTAACGCACTTTGAAAAAATTTTTCAAAGTAGGTTAACGTGGTCTTAAATTTTACGCACTTTGAAAAATTTTTTCAAAGTGCATAGATTTTGTCCAAAATTTTATGCACTTTGAAAACATTTTTCAAAGTGCGTAATTTTTTCAAAGTGCGTTGCCACAAGGGTATCACAACAAACACTTACAGAAATTGTGTACTGGACCAGGTATTATTTTGCCAATATTTACACTTTGACCATTGCAACAGACACAGTAACTCTAGAATCAATGAAACTTGCTGTTCATAGAACTGTAGTTCCCTTATTGAAACTGGGTACTTTATTACATTATTCTGCAGCCATTTTGTATCAAATCACAAGAATATAAAAATTGCAAACCCTGAACTTTTATTTTAGTCTTCTGATGGAAAAATGATAGCGAGATTTTAACATTTGCATTGTGGGATGCTATGGAAACGGAAATTTGGCTTATCGGTCAAATTTAAGCGGCACGAACATGAAAGAGTTAAATCCAAATATTTGACTGAGCTGAGAATGGTGAACCCTATGTAAAAAAAGTTTCAGACACTTTGTTTCACTTTTTAGTATTTGTTGTTTTAGATCCCAGTGCTGCTCCAGTTTTAAGCCTCGGGAGTTATGTTAGTAACCATGAACAATGCATCAATGACATGGACTACCGCAGAGTTACAGTGTTATGGAAGGTACCACATCAGCTTCCTCTGCTTCATAACCAAATGGTGTAGATCTTATTCTTTGATACATAATGCAGTTGATTACTATCTGCAGAAGTAATTGATCTCTTTGGGAAAATTCAGGTCTCATGGCACAAATTTTCTGAAATAACTACATTGTCACAACCATATTATATACTTAGTGGTGAATAATTCTTGATGATACACCTTGAAAATTTTGAATTAGATTCGTATTTAAAATTTGACTTAGGGTATACCTTACATGGAGTCCAATGGAAATGATGTATATTATGAAGTCCACATTCGTAAGATAGGAGACACCCAGACAGAAACGATTCAGGTGAAGGAGATGATAAATAAGGTGGACTTGGATCTCAAGTGTAGGAATGGCTACATCATCAGTGTGTATGCTATCAACGAATATGGACCCGCCTCAGTGTTTGAATCTATAACTGTTCCACCCAATGGCAGTAAGTATCACTATTAACCTTGTGAACAAGGCTCTGGGTGGGGTTGATATAGAAATCTCCTTGTCTGTCTATTTGTCAAAGTTCATGGACTTGTCTAATTCATACCTTTTACACGGATCATGGGAAATTGATACTCATTTCAAATCTGATAACATGGACAGGAAGTGAATGTTCTGACTCTTACCGAACATAATTTGGAAAAAAAATGGGAAACTCACACTTGGTATAAAAATTGCCTGTAACCAGGGTGTTACCATGAACATGTTTAAGTGTGACCAAAGTTTTTACGGAGAAGGGAATGGGGGGAAAGAGGAAAATTGGTTTTCCATGCCATGGACTTGTTGCATAAAATTCATCTCATGTATGATGTGTAGTATCGAACCTAGATCTGTTCAAGTATTGGGTACAGCGGGTATTTAGTGCTTGACAATCACACTTTTCTCCCACCTCTTTATGGGATAATTTGTAAATTGATACATAGTATTAATCAAGAACAATCAAAGAAAATATTTAATTTCTAATTTTTCACAAATGAATTACAGAATAAATGGCTGCTTGCTTTCTTCGGTTATTTTGATTGATTCACTGAGTTAAACAATTACTTGTTTCAGCTGTGGAAGTACCGCTGAACATCCAGATAGAGACTGATAATCAAGTGGTGAATGTTTCATGGGACTATAACCCCCAGAAGAATGTGAGCTTTACAGTGTATTGGTGTAGTAAGAGGGGCCTGGTAAGTTCATGGACTGGTCCACTTAACATGTATAAACAAATTGTTTTTTGCCCTCTCATGATTAAATCATTTAATATTTATTAGCTTGATGAGATATTGGCGCTTCTGATTGGTCGAAAAATTTCTTTGATACCTGCATCAATAAAATTTTCGCTGGATCTACTTTTCTCAACTGTTCTGATTGAACACTATTTATAGAACGGGAATTTCCAAAATAAACACTGTCAACAAAATGTAAAGTTGTGTCTGTTTAATTGTCAGCAAACAAAATACAACTTTATAAATATAAAAAATTAAAAGTTTAGCCTTGAAAAATAAACAATACACAAAATTTAATTCACTAAATAGAAAATTAAGCGTCTTCTCATGATTTCGTCTGCTAACGATGAGTTTTAAATCAACACACGTACATGATCGGTCATCAGAATAAGCATCGCGTCGTAAAGCAAAGCTATGGGTAGTGCATCAACTCCTTCGGCGTATTCTAAGTGGCAGATATATCATTTATAAGATTAGTACCTCACAGGCTATCTAGTTACCACAACATTTACAAAAGTTGCTCATACATACTATTATTTGTCGACATATCAACTATTTCGTCCACGATCGCGTCTCCTTGCATCCAGTTGCATATTCCAGCGATCTAATTCACATCAAAACCAGTTTTAACGAATCTTGCTGCATAGTGAATAGCATCACAAGCCATCGCATGTAATTTCCGTTTGTTGTCAATTCAGTCGGTTCAGATTTCAACTTTCTATTTGTGTTTAATCCATTAAATTCAGCTCAATAGCCCTGCATCAGCTGAAGGCGCATCCATTTTGAATATTGTTGCTGTTACTTTTTTGTATTCATACGCGCGGCTTCATTTACATTATTTACATTTTTGATCAATGACACTTCACATTTTATGATTTGAAAATTTTGTATTAAATGATAAGAAATGAATTTAATAATTTTTCTATTGATCGACATATCAAAGAAAAAATTGACCGGAAAACTTTTTCATCAATGCGCTACGCGCATTGATGAAGTTTTCCGGCCAATTTTTTCTTTGATACGTCGATCAATAGAAAAATTATTAAATTCATTTCTTAAAGAAATTATTTTTATTCTATAGTTTCCTAAATTAAGATTAAATAGAATATTAACTGTAAAGTATTGGATTTCCAAGAAAAAATAACAATAAGATTGTTAATAAAAATATCTAAGTCAGGCACTTTTGTCAATCTGTTAGGAGAAGGTAAACAATGTTGGCCTTGATTTGTTCTGGTGGATCACAACTTTTTGAAAATAAAGATATGCAGTTATTGTCATTGAAGAGTTACAGAATTGATTATTTGCAATAAAAATGTTTTCAGAGAAAAGAAGCCAGTTGGGTGAGGGCTGGGTTTGGGAAGCGTTATTTGGTGTTTAATGCCAGTGAATTTGAGGAGATTAGTGACCTGAAGTTTGGGGTGTCGGCCGACTCCTTTGCAGACAATATCAGCAGTGGATTCGAGTGGAATACCTGTGTGTACAAAACCACTGAAGGTGAATTTTAAGTTTTTTGATTCAATCATTAGTCATTATAAATAACTAGGAGCATGGTAGTTTAGCCAAGCTATGTGCCAACTTTTCCTATCATGACCAAAGGACTTGCAGGTGCAAAATTTGATCTACAACTCTGTATAAATTGATTGAAAAATGGATTTATTGAGGAAAAGATAGTAATGGGGTAAAGGATGCATGCTGCCATCACCATGTATGTTAATTGGTGTAAAATATGTCACCCTACATTAAATTATTAATAAGTACATGTATTACCCAGTATATTGTTTTGTTGTTCATTGAAGGAAAATCTCAAAAAATAATTCTTGTATTGTCAGTAATTAATTCCCTGTTTTGATGTACTGCTCTAGAAATTAAAATAATTGCAATGAATAATTATCAACACACTGTAATAATTGTGTGGAAATTATTAGTTTTGATGAAAATTATTCAATGGTTTCCTTGGACACAATTGCAAATTTAATAATAATAAAAAAATAATGTGACAAAAATGACTGATGCAAAAAAAGTTTCATACATGTGTATTTACCAAATTTGTGGCACATGAATTGCAAAGATATATGGTATAAGATATGTTTTAAATCCCTCCCCCCCCCCTTTTTTTTTTGCAGCACCTGCTGCACCAAGGAAAGTTTCTATTTTGTCCAACAAAGACGGTTTGGTCATTAACTGGATTCCTCCGACGTGTGATGAAATGTCGTCCAAACCGGTCAAGTATCAACTGTCCTGGTGCCGTACCGATGGCAAATCCAACCATTGTCAAGGTAAAGAATGGAGGAGAAAATCACATACAGGACATATACTGTAAACGTATTACATTTGGCTATGTATTCTATTTAGCGTCCGCTAAATCAAGTACATCGCCAAATGTAAAAAAAATAAGAAGATAAATACAATGTAGGTACATTCAGAAATGCGCTAATTCAAATCCACGCTAACTTGTTGAAAAATCATATTCCGCCAAATATCGTACACTCTAAATATAATACGTTTACAGTATTTATGCAGCATTTTACATGAAAAATCTATGAAAAGCTAAACAAATCTGAAAAGACTTTGTAAAACTTTTATATTTAGCATGTATGGTATTTGGCAGATATTGCCTTTTCAGCAAGTTTGTATGGATTTGATAAAGCTTATTTCTGAATCTGTATACTCATACATGTGTATACATAAAATTGGGTTAGGTTGTTGAATTAGCAAAAGCTGAGTTCCACTGAATACACAGCCAAATGTAATACCTTTATGGTATTGCAGTGCATGGCTTTTAAAGCCACCTTTAAGCATGTACATGAAGCTGAAAAATACACTCTTCATTTGTAGGCCCAGAGAAAACCTGTTATATCCAGGGAGATGACTCGGTGGATTATGAGTATAGCTTGTCTGAAGGAGATGTAGAAATGTCCCAGTGGTACGGAATTGTCATCAAGTCCATCTCCAGTCTGAACAAAACATCAGCTCCTACAGAAATGTTTCATGGTCAACCTGTTAGGAACTGTAAGTTATATAATCATATCAAGGAACCAGACTTTAAAATGCATAAAAGAATCATACAAACCAGGAACAATTCATCAAAAAAGTTATCAATTATACTTAAAGGGGCATGGTCACGATTTTGGTCAAAAAAATTTTTTCCGATTTTAATATTTACAATGAATCATAAAGGCATTTTTAATAGGCAACCAAAATTTGATTGTCATTTGTTGAGTTATAAGCGAGTAACAGAGCTTGAAATTCTTCGCTATGTAAACAAAGCGTTTGTTTACATTTTGAACGTTGAAGTAAAAATTCCAGTTTTAAACCTAAAAGGAATGTTTTAAACGTTAGGAACTGTTTATCTATGTTTAAAATAAATAAAAAGATAGACAAATAAGCTGGAAAAAGATGTTTTACTGGTATATTGAACCTATGTAAACAAAAACAGGGCACGAGCCTTGTTTACATGACAAAGAAATGTGAGCCCTGTATCTTGCTTATAACTCTACGAATGACTCTCAAATTTTTATTTGATAATTAGAAATGCATTTCTAAAGCATTGTAAATAATAAAAACATGAAAATAGAATTTGACCAAAATCGTGACCATGCCCCTTTAATATACACGTTGCAGCATTAATATCAGAATACATTGTACATGTACGTTATTAAAAGCAAGGTGGAGAGATACATCTTCAAATTACAGAATATTTCTTAAAATTTTAAACAATGAATGTGCTAATTTTAAGTTTAAATCGAACAGAGAGTTTTAAATAGCTTTCAAAGCTTGTTCTGTATAAATTACAAGACTATTAAATGGAAAAGTGTACATGTTCATGTATTCACGCACATGTAATAAGCTGTACTCGGTATTAATGGCCATGAACCTCTGTATTTTAGATTTGCTTGTGGAGGAGATTATTGGTATAACCTTTGCCTCTGTGGTTGTTCTGTTCATCATTGCTGCTGGTGTCATGTGGTCCATTCAGTAAGTGATCATTTTGGTCATTGTTTTAAGTTTTTTGCTTTGTTGGATTTTAAGTTATTGCTTAATTTGTTTAGAAAGGTCAAACTATTACTATTCAGACATTATGAAGCAGATATTATGAATGATGCAATATTTAATTTCCTTATCATTACAGGTGGTGTTATCGCTTCATCAAGAATTATGTTAAACCAGATCCAATTCATCTCCCAACAGTCCAAACTGTAAGTCTGATGTACCAGTACTTGTAATCAACATGGCTAGACACCAACAGAAAAAAATACTAGTACATGGCAGTCATGGCTAGACACCAACAGATAAAAAATACTTGTACATGGCTAGACACCAACAGATAAAAAATACTTGTACATGGCTAGACACCAACAGATAAAAAATACTTGTACATGGCTAGACACCAACAGCAAAAAATACTTGAACATGGCTAGACACCAACAGATAAAAAATACTTGTACATGGCTAGACACCAACAGCAAAAAATACTTGTACATGGCTAGACACCAACAGCAAAAAATACTTGAACATGGCTAGACACCAACAGATAAAAAATACTTGTACATGGCTAGACACCAACAGCAAAAAATACTTGTACATGGCTAGACACCAACAGCAAAAAATACTTGAACATGGCTAGACACCAACAGATAAAAAATACTTGTACATGGCTAGACACCAACAGCAAAAAATACTTGAACATTGCTAGACAGCAGCAGATATATAGTATCAAAAGAACTGAACTATTTCGACCTGTTAGTCTAAGAGTTTTAAGAGTTGCATTAAAAAAAACCACAGTATTTGCACTAAACGCCTGATTTTGTCTATTAGACATGTATTGTACTTGCCTCATCTAACAACAAAATTGATATGTTTGCTCCTTCCTTATTCCCCTGTTATCGTCATACATCTTGTGTGAATATGAGATTAATCATCTTCCTGTAAAATCAACTTCCTGTCTTTCAGGCCAATCAAACACGAAGAGGTAAAGAGCACTTAATATACAATTTGGCCTAAAATATAGCACTTTTGCAAACATCAGACATTTTAAATATTATACAATACATGTATTTAGTTTAAATATATTCAAAGAAATGCAAATTACACAATTACCATGCTCTAAGAGTCTTAATCATCTTACATGACATCGTTAAAAAAGTCAGGTTTTGTCAGAGATATATAGGAAAATAGATAGTATGCATTAAAAAATGGTATATTTGACTATTTAAACCACTTTAAGCCAAAGAAATCCTATTAAAATTATGTTCTACAGGTATTGTAGTAAAAATTTACATATAATAAATTTTGGTTTAATGTGATCTTTGTATTGAAAATTATTTCATTTCAATTAGTGACTTTTCTAATACAATCATGTATATAGCTATGTATACCTTATTTAAAAGACATCCAATTAAAGTGTTAGATGTGTGGCCTAGTGGTAACACGGAGGTCTTTTTGATTTCCTGGTCAATGGATCAATTCCACCAGGTAGTAACAGTTACTATTTTTTCACTTGATTGAAGAATGGAGGAATATTTTAAATTACATGTATCTAATCTGCTGGATATTTTTCAAATTATCTTGTTTAATTCAGCCTGGGTATGAGCATAATGCACCCAAAACAGATCTCTTCAATAATGCTATGCATTTATTCTATATACATGTACAACTGTACACTTGGATTCACGGCATTTTGCTGGAAGTTATCACAGTTCAGAATACGAACTGACATTTTACACAGAGTTCTATATATTCATTTCTCGATGCAGGTTTCTCAAATTTATGACAAATCAGTTGTTACAGACACCATTATAAAAGCAGTATCTGGTACCTGAAGCTATATTTAGTAACAGGTACTTTCCGTCCAGACACAGGTGTAAGCGAAATAATGGGAAAAGGCGCTATACCTTTCACGAAATGTCTTGTACACGTATATGTGATTACTGGTAAACATGTACCTATATCCACCGAGCATTTCCCCCTCTATTTCTTAAGAAATCTGAACATGTTCATACTGCAATGCTAGCTACCTTCATACTTGAACCACTAAAGAATTTTTGTGTTTGATTTTTTATGCCCCCTTCAAAGAAGGGAAGGCATATTGCTTTGCTCCTGTCTCTCTGCCTCTCTGTTGGTCAGTCCACCAACAGTTTCTATTCATTTTCTTTGCAGAGATTGCACATAATTTAATATACAGATTTATTATAATAATATTTAGATGAAGTTTGATTTTGGGTACAATGGAGCAATTTTCGACAGAGTTATGTTTCTTGGACTTAGAAAAATTCCAATTAGTAGTTTCCATTCATTTTCTTTGTGGATGTTTCTAAAGGAGGGAACATAAGTGTTTCACAATCATCTCTTGTTTAAATTTTGAAGATGTTTTAAGAGTTATACATTTACATACAAATTCCTTGGTTTTTTTTTCAGAATCATGTTGCAGAAAGTGGAGTGATGTCAGCTTACAAAGAGAGTTCCTCTGGGACAAGATCCCACAGTCCAATACAAATACCACCCCCCTCCACATCACCTCTGATCAGACAGGTAAACAAGTAACCTGGTCCTTCACTCCGCACCATCTAAATCAAATACAAGTCAAAAATCAAATCCTCTCTTTCAATTAGCTCTTAGGTAAACCATAAACCCAGTCCTTATTTTGAAGCAATTGCAGGCCCCGACTGAATTCTCTTTATAAATAATTTTAAAAATTCCTAATATCTTGTATACAGTTATCTTAAATTACCGCTTTTGTCAAAGTATATTCAGAGTCCCAAGCACAACTTTTACCTGAGTTCTTTCAAAACAAAGTCATATTTTGGGGTCTGCTAATTAACATGCTTACACATGTAATGTTGTTTTCCCCCTCATTTATGCATGCTGCTTGGCCCAATCTGGTTCACACTTCAGTCACAGGGTGCCTTTTGGTACAGAATGTGCAGTGACCTTGAACAAAGTTTGTAGGTCAAGGTCATATCAGACTTCTGTAAAAAAATCCTTGTTCAGACAATAATTTCTCTCCCATTGGCTTTTTCTGGCTTCAAATAAAAGAGTGCTTTTGTATAAAGGGTGTTCAGTGACTTCATCCAAGTTTCTAGGCTAAAGGTGAAGGTCATGATAAATCTCTTTGAAATCCACTTTTGAACCATAATTTCTCTGCCCTTAGTCCAATCTTGCTCAGACTACCAAAAGGCCTCTAGTAGGTATAAAGGGATGTGCAGTGACCTTGAATAAAGATTCCATATCAATTATCAAGGTTATAGCAGCTAGACCGCTGTGTAAAACTTTTTCTGAACCTATTTTGCTCCTTTTGGCCTTATCTGGCTTATATTATCTGTACACCCATAGACTGATTGTAAAATAAAGAAGAGTAATGACATTGAACCAGACATCTAAGTCAGAGGTTAAGATCAATGCAAAGTCTTATAAAATGCTTTTCATCCAAATATCCTTTGATATGGTCACCATATCAATGATGCTTAATTTTTATTTATTAATTTTATTCAATTAACAAACACTAAGACATTTTTTTTTATTTTGCAGAATGGAGTCCCTTTCCAGTTTCAATACAGTATGGACAGTGGCAGAGGCAGTCTGCCTGTGGAAGACGTTCTTGATCATGAGACCCACCCTCCCATACCAGAGTCTGTGGCCCTGGATGGAAGCGAACTCGATAACCCAGTTCTTTTTGTGCATCTTCCCTCCCCCAGGCCAGAAAGTTTCCTCTACAGTGATGCCGATAACAGCTGTGTTGGAATAAGTAGCTCCTCTCTGACCAATTACCGGGCAATATGTCAGGCCACCGAGTCCGACTCGTCCTCAGACGAGACTAGCAGTGTGATCAGTGAGACACAAGAGGAAGATTTAAGGCCCTATATCAAAGCTGGGTCCCATAGTTCCTCAGACAATATGGGGTCACTTCCTGACTATACCAATGATGTTAAGTCAGGTTAGTAGCTCCTTGCAAGTCTGACTTCTTGATGGAGATATTCTGACAAATTTCAAATTCCTTCTTTAGTTGAATTAACTTGTCTTGCTATATTCTGTAGATAATCAAAACAACTCTTATCAGTATATTTCTAAACTCTGATAGCCGATATTAACATCTGTCTTATGCATGTCTTTAATTTTAACAGGACCATCTATACCTAAAGAAGAAAGGCATGCAAAATTGTGTCTGAAAAATAGTGTACTAACACATTCCTGCCTAGATATAACAAAGTCTAACCTCAATGAACGGCCAGGAAATGGGACTGAAAACTCTCAGTGTAAGCGAGGCCCCAGACCTTCAGCCTCTGTACCCAGGGTACATGTGTTATCAAGTAGCAAGCATACTAACCCTGTGTATGATGACAGCATGGTGACTCTGTCTGCTCTAGAAATGTGTAAAATTCTGATATCAGATTCTGTAGACAGCTCTCTATCAATGGAGAGACGCCTGACAAATGAGCTGGACACTGTGTCGGTGAACTCAGTGACCTCCAATGATGTGGAGGAGGTATCCATACCCGGGCTGGGGAACTCTGAGGGGGATTTGTCCTCCAGTGTAAATATGATGGCCAGCTCCGACTACCTTCCCATTGATTCAATGCAGTTTACCTCATCATGCTTCTCAATTTATGATAGCAGTAGTTTAGTGTCATGATTTTTAGCTTATTATTTTGTAGTTTGTTATTGTTTAAATGTTGTACAATTTAAGAGATATCATAGTTAAAAATTGTTTTATGTAACATTAAGGTGATTGTATTATTTTTTTTTACAAATCCTGTATATGGTCAACTAGTGTCTGCCATGGTTCCTATTTTTTTCCACAAAATTTGCTAAGAGGGTTTATCATAGCATAAACACTTGATATTAATTATAAATGTAAATTGTAACAGTACAAAAAGTAAAGACATGTATTTCATAATTGAATTGTGTGTTGATATAATGGTTAAGAGCATTGTTTTTTTTTTTAAATATCAGACTAATGGTACAATGAATTAAAATACAAATGAGATGCTTAATGTCTGCTGCAGACTTTTCTACATGTTACTGGTTTGTGTTCTGTTTAAGACTATGATATATGTGTTGTTTCATGTGGTTCTTTTACTACATGTAGATCAGTGCCTCAGGTAATCAGGTAATCACATGCATTTTTTGTCCCAAAAAAGCCAAATCACAAACATTTTCTTATTTCAAAATTGAATTTTTAAGGAAGCTATTTTTGTTAGACTCAGTTAACTCAGGGGCAGATCACTTAATGCTTTTAGCTGTGGACTCAGCTTCAGTTAATGCCATTTTAATCTAGTCAAGTATTGTTTGAAAATACTACTGTTTTTTTTTTTCATTTTGTGTTACAGGGTATGCAATATATTATATATGCAATATTAAAAAATCCATTTTTTAAAAGTTTTTCTCTTGTATAAATGAGCCTTTGTTATTTTTTGTTGTTCTCCCTCATAATCTAAAATTAATTTTAAGTTAATTTTATAGTTATTTCTTGTAGAATAATACAGTAAAACTCGGTTATAGCGAAGTTCTAGGGACCAATGGATTTAGTTTGTTATATCTGTATAAGGAATTCATAATAATAACTATAGCAAATTCACTGTATACACATTTTCTTTCACCAGATTACAATTTTTGCTAATTGATGCTTAGAGAATGAAAATGCATCAATTTGATAACTTTAATAATCGGATTGTGAATTGAAGAAATTTATGTGAAAATAAATGCATTCAAAATTTTATGTTACAGGGTAAATGGTAGTGCAAACTTTTTTAACTTTAAAGAAATTTGTTATGAAAGTGTTAAGTTTCAATATATCATAAACTTATAGAAAATAAACCCTTTTCCGCCCTGTGCGATATAAACCGAAAATTCACCTACCCGTGTGATATAAACCCTAGGGGTGTGATATAAGATTTATATCACACCCGTCTCCGGCAATCTTCGGATGTTATATCACACCCCTTTCCGTTAATCATCGGCTATTATGACGCAGAGTTCGGTATGCGTCGTTCAACTCCGATCGCCTAGTATGACGTCAAAAAGTACGTCGACGTCAAGTTCGTATACCAACAGCTGGCGCAAAAAATTCATAGAAGTTTATTAGAGATGGAATATATAGACAAGGAGCGATGTGTTAACAATAATCATTCATTACATGTTTTTTCATTGTTTCTTTGATATTTTCTATAAGTTAGATATATAAATTATAACATGGCAATTTTTATATCGCAACCTATATTAGCCCTCGGTCGCTGTATAAGCCCTCGAGCCTGACGGCTCTCGGGCTGATATACAGCGACCTCGGGCTAATATAGGATGCGATATAAAAATTGCCATGTAATAATCTATATATTATTCACCTCTAAGGGACTCAAAATCAGTTCGCTATATCTGTAAATTCATTATATCCGAATTCGTTATAACAGTAAAATTTTGCAAAGATTTGTTAAACATCTTACTGGGGACTCCAAAAAAATTCACTTTATCCAAGATTTAACTATATTGGTATTCCTTCTAAACGAGTTTTACTGTAAACATGTTTGACGAGAAGTTACCTTGACCTAGTACATATTATTTTCTAATGCAAGTTAACCGACACAAATTATATGATAACAGTTTTTACAGTACATGTAATCGCTGTCTGTCTAAGTTCTTTACAGCTGATGGTACATTTGTGATATATTTTTTGGGGGTACACAAATATATGGCAATGCCTTTTGCTTCCCGTGAACTTTTATGATATTGAATTGTTGTCCTGTAACAAATTCTTATTTGCAAAATTTTCAAGTGCATAATTATTTGTGATTTGTTTGATTATATGTCATAGAAGATAGGATGTACCTGTTGTATATCCAGATTTGACTTCTTGGTCAAAATTTGTTTGTATAGTGATGGATTCTTTATCCATAGGTAATGGATAATTTTTAACATTTATAACAATATCTTAATATGATCTATTGGTCTATGCTGCTCAAACATTCCATGTAGGTTTATTCTGATCAGATTTGATTAACTACCTCGATAACCATATCACAACATTCCTTACAGAATCGTACACCATCACGAATTCCATCTCCATCAATATCATGTTATATGTCAATGGATGTAAGCCTTCTTAAGAGACTGTAGACCAATTTTTTTTTGTGACAACTTTAATTTGCAATTAACAGGAGATACATGTATACTAGTTTAATTCGCGATTAACAGGAGATAAACTGGTTTAATTTGCTTGATAAAATCATAGCCATGTTTTATGCTTTTGGTGTGCAATACCATGCTTTTTAAAATTTTAAAAAAAGAATGAGTGTCTGTTTTATATAAAAACTTAGTATATCGAGCAATTTTCAAGGAACATTCTGCATAAAATAGTATAGTCTGTTTCACTATTGATGCTATTACTAGGTCAGGCGCGAAAATTAATCCTTAGGGGGGATCGCATTTTAATTGTTGCAACAGAAGAAATAAAACCTATATTTTCTATTGTCACATTTATTTCTGTAACTCATTTTATCCACCAAATAATGAAGATAAAGTTTAAAATCAATGAACGTCTATTTTGTATATTCAAATACAAGTACCTAGATTCTAGGAAATTGGCTATAAACACGAGGCACGATTTTCACTGCGAAACTGAAAGGGTAAAAAAAACCAACGTGTTCTAAATTTAAATGACAATAACATTCGCAGGGGAGATACAGTAAAACACGCTTATAACGAAGTGCCAGGGATGGGCAATATTACTTCGTTATAAGCGTTATTCATTGTATCCATCAAGTTTACAATATTTAATAAAGTCTCGGTGAATGAAAATCACTTTGCTGTAAGCTTCAATTCATTATAAATGTGTTCACTATAACCATGTTTTACTGTACTAGAGACAGTTGAGGCAGGTTCACTGAGAAAAATATTTGCAATGACATTGTTTCTGCGAACCTCGCACAAATTTCTCGCACGCAAATAAAAGTTGGTTTACAGTATATAAGCAATTGTCTACAAAATATGTCTCATTTTTACATGTGTTTTTAATTCTTTTTTTATTTTAATAATTGCATAGATGACAAAAAGATTTAGATTTTGGATTTATTGAAATGCAATGAAATGCTGTACATAAATTGTCCTTGACCCAATTATCAACATTGACTTTGATTTGACATTGAGTCTTATTCTTCTGGTCATGTTCATGACCTTTTGCAATATTAATTGTTTCAATATTTATCAGTACCGGGTATACCGAAATTGAATTACTGTGGAATCGTTTTTATTTGTGGGGGTCAATGTTCATGGGTAGCCAAAATTTCGTTGGTAGCAAGTTCGGGATAATTTTAATAAGTATTAAACAAATGCTTTTATATACATTCGTGGGGATGTAAATTAGTGGGCAAGGGTTATCCACGAAAGCCACGAACATTGGTTTCCCACGAACAATGATGATTCCACAGTATCATCCGACATGTTGTTTAATGAAATCAAAAGAAGTAGGGTAGATTCATGATGACCAGACATTACTCATTATTGTTTTTGTTGTGAGGATTGTTACTTCATTCCCAAATTTATACCCATTTAAAACATATCATTTGGATTACAAACAAATGCTCCTTTTTTGTCTCTAAATTTGATGACATTGCTTGTTGAAGTAGTGTACATACTGGAACTAACTGTATATGTATCAGAACTTAAATGTTAATAAATGAATGAAAATAAACTGCATTATAAAGTTTGATTTCTTTCAGACAAGATTACGACAAATTATTTGTGTGTTGAGGCCAAAGAAATGTATGTTTCCAAGTGAGGGTATGTTGTCCTAGGGCAAAGGGTCTGTTCTCAAGGTCACTTCAAATTTACATAAAATAACATTTTGTTACAACTTAAAAATTTTGCCCACTTTAAGGGGGATGTGCGGCCATCTTTTACATTTGAGAATTTTAATGTCAACATTTCTTGAACTGGCTTGTTTCTGTCCAAATCTGACTAAAACTGTTGTCAAAAGATACAAAATCAATAAATATGACGTTTAACATGTTGTTTTGTATGCAAATTACGCATACAAGGGCAGAACAATGCATTTTTAAATCTCTTTGAACTGCACAGCTACAGACTTAAATTCAAGATTTTAAAATATGAAAGGAGGTCATTAGTGTCTACTCTACAACCATTTGTTGAGAAAAAGGTCAAAGCTTGCTCATTTAAGTTGTAACTTTGTCTCAAAAGAGGGTACCTGGCCATTCTTAAAATGAGTCTCAAATACCATCAATTTGCACGAGATATTTTTGTCTGTGTCAATGGAGGTATATTAGAGTTATATTTTTATTGAAAAATATGATGATATTTTTCTTTAAGGCAATTAATATTTTGGACCCCTATCCTACTTCTAAAAAGAATTTAATTTAATTTATACTCATAGAACTAAAACAAAACAATTGGAACTGGTATAGAGATATCTGTTACATTCAGTCCAGATGAAAGTCCTTTATGAAAATATAACGTCAATGGGCCTCCATAGACACGGGAGTTCTAAGTATAGCCTTGTTCTAAAAATAGATACCATGTCGACTGATAAAAATAGGGTACCCTATTTTGAGGCAAAGTTTCTACATTTATGTGCAAAATTCAACCTTTTTCTCAACAAATGGTTGTAGAGAGAACACCAATGAACCCCCTTCATATTTTTTTCAGATTTTTAAATCTTCAAAATAAGTCTGTAGCTGCACAGTTTGACAGCTGTTTTAAGTGATTAAAAAGGCATTGTCCTGTTTTTGTATGCATAATTTGCATACAAAACAACATGTAGAATCTCATATTTATTGCTTTTATATCTTTTGGCAACACTTTCGGTCAGTTTCGGGCAGAAACAAGCCAGTTCAAGAAATGTTTACACTCTTATGCTCAAATGTAAAAGATGGCCGCACATCCCCCTTAAGGGCTATGATCCTCAAATCTTGTCATTTGATGCATCTTAGAGCCTGAAGATATACTAGCCCAAAAGAAGGTCACACTGACCTAATTTTTAAATTTTGCAGCTTTTCAAATTCTCTGGCAAAGTGATGCCTAAAATAATCAAACTTTGACAGTTGATACCCAGCATGCTGACATAAAAGGAAGTCACTGTTACAAACTTTTATTTTTCAGCTCACTACTTTTTTTATGTGCATATCTTTGGCAAGATGAAGCTTAGAACACAATGATCTACTTTCTTTAGTTTTTTTAACTAAGTATACCTGGTATTT
The DNA here is from genome assembly GCA_020458035.1 of Magallana ariakensis. Taxonomy (NCBI): domain Eukaryota; kingdom Metazoa; phylum Mollusca; class Bivalvia; order Ostreida; family Ostreidae; genus Magallana; species Magallana ariakensis. The sequence goes on along the minus strand of CM035817.1, from coordinate 49,364,628 downwards.
TATGTCTTAGAATCATCAAATCTTGTCAATTAATGGATTTTGCAGCCTTGTCAATGAAAAAGTATAAGCCACAATGACCTACATTCCAAGTTCTATGGAAACTCAAATTTTAACCTTTCTATACTTTGAATAGTGCAACTTTCAAAATCAACACACCATTATAATTGATTCATCTTAGGACATCAAGAATCTGTTCAATTTAAAGAAGGTCACAGTGACCTATTTAGTATTATATAGCAATTCAGTCAAATCTTAAGGTGGTATAAGTCATCTCCATATTGTGACATACTTTCTATCGAAATACACAATAAAATCAAGAGCGTAAACAACAAATCTGCAAGTCATGTGTTTGAACCCAGCTGGAGCTTTTATAATTTTACCTTTCCAGAAATATTTAAAACATATTTTTGGTCAAATATTGTAAAATTTGAACATTCTAAAACAGTGAGAACATTCTGATTATAATGTACTTTTATCCACATTAATATTGACAGGTGCCCCATACCATCTTCCCTCAAAAAATGTTTTTAACAAAACTAGGTCACAGCAACTTAGTTTTTATCAGTTCAAATCTTTATATCTTAAATACATATAGTCCTATGATATTCTGTTAAATTTAACAGTTGATGTGTCTTAGAACTTGGATTAAGTTTTTCCAAATGTAGGTCACCATGATCTAAAATATTTAGGTCATAAAAATATGCTTTCTACAATTCATCAGAAGAGCGTTTTTAGGCCCCTTAACCCTCTAGTAGATTATTTATACCATTAGATGGTACAATTAAGACCTCCCCTTTATCAACTGCATTAAGAAGTGTGTCATAGCATGGTATTCATGACAGAAAATCTTCATCCACAAACGAAATTCCTCATAGATAACAAGTCAATATTGACATCAGATTTTTATTCAAACTTGTGATAAAGATGGTGAAGTTTTGTTCATCCATCTTCAAACGAAAAGCTGACCCCACACTGGATTTCACCATAGCCAGATATGTCCCGTTCCTTGCTCAAATCAGCAAGTATTAACGAAAAAAATAAATAAAACAGCCATAACAAAGTAACTATCAACTTTAAAAAACATAAAAACAAAACATTTGTTAATAAAGTCGATAAAAATACTTGTCAAACATATTTGAGTTCAACAGTGGTAATATAAACATGTAACTAAAAAGCACTGTTTTCTACAATGTTGCTAAAACCAAGGTTCTTCTCAAACCATGCTCACTACTCCACTGGATTGACTCTGGCTATGGGGTGTTTGCATATTAGATATGATAACATACAGTGAAATCTAGAATTAATAATAACAACCAATTAAATACATATGTGTATTTTTTTTGTTGACATGATAAAAACGTGATACAATTTTCATACCATTTTACACAAAAGAAAAAAAATGTCAAAATTGTATAAATAATAACTTCTATTTCTGAAAGAATATCTTCATCACAGATCATTGTTATTTCTCCAACACACGTCCTGTCAGCTAAGATAACATATCAATTCATTTTTCGCAATTTAGGCACACCCGTCGTAAAACTGGTTAAAACTTTCTCACTTTCGTATAATAAATAAATAATCTACTTGTTTTGTTTTGGGGTTTTTTCAACAAATTATGTACAGTGCCTCTACAGATAGCAAACAACGTACATATATCTACAATAAACAAATTACACATGCATGTTTTTTCAACAATTTGGTCACTCACAATTCAGAAATCAAGATTTCCCATAGATTCCACCCAGTAACAATCAAAGTCTGAATATCTCTCTGTAAATTGTTGTTATTGTATTTGCAATTTAGGGTACAAATCACAAATTACATCTATGCACATGTGGCTTTTTGTCTTTTTAATCAAATTTTCTTCAGCAATGCGAGCTTGGTTACTAAAATGAACTATATAAAAAAAAGTGGAAAAAGTCATGATTTGTAAAGCTAATTCACCAACTTAAAAGACACAAAGGAAAGGATATTGGAATAAGTTAAAAACAAACACATTCAATCTATTATGAACATTAAATGGATTTCATTCAAATGGATGTGGCTATATTGTATATAATAAATCAATAAATAAGGGTTACACATGAAATACAAACAAATATGGCCATTTCAGTGATTTCTATGTACAAAGTAATTGAGTATTTTACAAAGCTACCATACTTCTATTCCTATTACAACATTACTACATTTTTTTCTTTCAAATTTGATTATAAATTCAAATACCAGAACTTTAACAAATTTCAACTTTCTTAAAAATAACAAGTGTTACCAATAATGACTTTGTGAGTAGAGTCATTAATAATACCCATCTTTAACTGTTTTTTAGCATGACATCTAGTTAACTAAAAGGCCTATTATCCACAATTCACAAAAGCCCCCCTCTCCAATAAACAGAAAAGACACACGGCTTTGCAATGAAAAAAAACTCTAAAAAGGGAAGAACATAGCTGCATAGATTGGTGATATTTGGGAAAATACAAAGAGTTTGATGACAAAAGATGAAATATGACACACAGAAATGATGGATTCTGACAATGCCAGATTAAGCACAGCTACTTCATTCAACATTTTACTTCACATGAACATAATGTTGGCCTTTTGGTTAATTTGGTTTAAAGGTCTTCAAGATAAATTCACCTGAAATGCCTCAAAATTGTTTTCAAATTCTTTAACATTTTAAAAATAGTTTTCATTTATTACTACATTAAATTTCTTTCGTTTTTTTGTGTGCATTTCAAAATATTTCAAGTAACAGTGAAAGAAACTGTAGAACATTCATTTCTAATAACAAACACTAATAAAGAAGGCTATGAAGACCACATCAACATAAAGAGGACCAACATTTGCATAAACTGGATGGAAATCGCTCCGTTATCACAAGTAAATTACGAGGTAGTCATCGTATCGTTCACAACATAAACACAAACTTGTTGTACACAAGCTCAAGAAGTTATCAAATACTCGGCACATGATTACAGAATATAACTTATTTCTACTTTTTGCTGATATTATTCTTTCCTAAAACAATTTGAAGGTTACATTTTTTTCTTCGGTGATGGAAATTTTCCTGCATGACACTACATATTGACGAAGACTACTTTAACATAGGACCACTTTCCTTTCATCTGCTTACAATTTTGACAGCAACTGTATGAATATACTTTTGAATGATTTACAATTATATAATAGATAGATATAATTGAACTGCTCAGCCAACAAATGATATGTTGAATATGTAATATTTAACATCAAACAAACAACTTTCCAAATCACAAGAAAACTTTTATCATATATTATAAAATACAAATCTTAACAATAATAAACACGATCTGAGGTCTTAAAGGGCCTCGGTATCATCTCCTACTTTAATCCTTCACTTTACTTTCCTTTCAAAAGGAACCTCTATTTATAAAGGCAAGAAATTGAATACTGCAAAAATGGTGAAATTTCAAGTGCATGGAATTTATCAATGATTTATGGGATAAACTTTGCATATTAATTTTTTCCAGTTCATTCATGAGATGCAACCTTGCAAAATGCCTTGCAAAGTTAGGTGTGACTAGTTTATGTGCACAAGACATGTAATATATTACTAGAACAAGAATGAAAGTTTAAGTAGTCAAAAATGGGTGGGGCTACAAAGACACTTTGAATTTTTACAAACTTACATCTACTGACATATCAATGCATTTTTTTTTTTGCATAGAATCAATGATTTTCCTCTATAAACCTACTGTACTGTTATATTAGTACATGACAAGCTTTCTAATCAAAGTACAATGTATTTGGCTCAGTGCATCTAATATCACCCATTACAATTAATACACAAGTAATACTTAGCATAGTAAGGGAATACAAACTAAAGCTGTCAAAACAATCTCAATGCTGACTACAAGACATGTTATTCAAATAATTCAACACACACCTGATTATAAGATTTTACACACCCTGTTAATTTTTTTTTTTTAATTTCATGCATATTTTCAAAAAACACAGATTTTGCAATGAAGACCTGATCCAAGAAATGACAAATTAATATCACTTCAGACTGCAGAGAGCCATGGCCACAGAAAAGTCAGGTAGAAACAAACACATTCTTGGAATGTTTGGGGATAAAAAAAAAGTCAGTTTTAAATTTTCCCTACACATACCTTTTCAAAGGTGAGCTAACAGAAATAGAATGCAAGATTAATTTGTAATGTCTTAGACAAGAGACTTTGTGGACACATGACACAGATACAAGTACATAATAATGCTATCACAGCCGATTTCAGAGCACTTTACCGGGCCACAAAATGATCAGAAAAACACGGACACACTTCGGAGTCCCAAAATTGGCACATTTGGCAAGAGGAGTTGTCTACAAAGGATGTACAACAACCTTGGGAAATACTAATTATTTTTTGTTCTAAAACATTTCGTAATTAACATCTCCCTCTAATTAGTACTTTTTCCATTTTTTTAACATTAAAAAAAGACAATTCACAAGATGTCTAATTTACATGACTAGCTTAAAAAGAGGAAAAAATCAAATCAGATCTATTAACAACAAAAAAAAAAATCAACTCCTTAAAAATATCACAGCCTGCAACATGTTTTCTGCAAGTTCAAAGGTCACTTCTGATCATTCTGTGGTGTCCTGTCTACATCAAGTTTGCTGTTGAGAAGGGGTGTGAGGTTTGGAGCTGCTGGGGGCTTGAGGTGTCCCTGGGGGGTGAGAACTGTGGGACGACCCTCCTCCGTTCCCACTTGATGTACCCGTATGTTGACCATTGTTGGAGTTATTTGAACTTTCAATTGCCTCATTATTGTGTGCAAAGAAACGATCTGCAATGAAAGCAAACATTGTATACATGTAATTAGAAATTTGTAAAAAACACAATAAAAAATCAAATCAAATGGTTTTATACTAAAGCAGATATTGTGAAGCATCAGCTCTTAAAAATTCACTGCAATAATGATCTTCATCTTCCTTTATTTCTAAAGTGTGAAAAATATTCAAATGAGCTTTAGAGTAATTTTCTATTATCATCCTACCTTCATTTAACAATGGTTCGTCACTGTTGACTCCATGCATGAAACTCGCCAGCATATTATAATCCATCCCCATGCCCTCGTCCAGGGGAATAAACGGAGTGGTCCAGCGTGGGATAGGAGTGGATCTCGGGGTTGACCGGGGAGTGGCTACAGGGGAGGCGATCAGACTGAGTGTGGTGGGGCTAATGACCCCACTAATCGCATTAACAGGGCTCAGGCTGGGGTAAGTAAAAACCTTAAAAAAAAGAATATACTATTAAATTCAAAATAAAAATATAAAATATATCTGTGATAATTAACAACATTAAAAGCCATATCATCAAATGATGAAGTATCTAGATCAATGAAATACTGAACATTTCAATTACAATTATAATAGGTTAATTGTTAGAAATGCAGTCATAATGTACCGGTACAAAACAAGACCATACAGTAATAGCTTTGTAAAATGATAAGTCATCTTTTTTATCATATATGTTCAAAAAGCAATCTGTACTTTTTAAAAGGAGAAATCAATAAAGAAATTGTAAATAAAAACTTGTTCCTTTCCAGGAGATCTCTGTGTTCATAATTTGTTAAGACTGATGAAAGTTTTAGTTTGCATCTAATATTTCATATAGGACATCTCCATATTGTGAGTTACTTTTTTTTTTTTTAAAGCTGTGTATTGATTACAGGAAAGTGCAGATTACATTTTATAGTATGACCTTGATAAACCCTGATGTGAAACTGACACATCTGTACAAATACTATCTTATAAATCATACTTAAATGATCTGCGGGTCACAAGTCCGATACTTTAACCACTGAGCAATGACAATATACATCCAAACTGATTAAAACAAACAATTTAACAAAACATCTAAATCGCCATCTTGTGACATAGTATCTTAAAAAATAGAAGTTTTGATTCAGTGAGGTACCTTAAGCTATTTTAAGGATTTGTTCCATATTTCCAAGACATGATTAATTAATTTTAACACTACCATACTTACCTGATGTGCTTGTGGGTGTATGTGAGGAAAAGCATGCTCTGGCCTGGTCAGAACCGAAAACGGACTGCTCATGATGGTCCGGTTGACAGGGGGAGTACCAGGGGAGCTACTCACCCCCATACTGGTGTTAGAAGCTGTTAATTGGTAATACACTACTACACTTCAAACATATATACAAAAACCAACCAACAAACTAAAACACAAGAAAATACATTGTTTTCTCTAATTATTTCATTTTTATCTTTCTTTTACAATTTGCTTTCTTTATAGTTTATTAGTCGAGATGAGTTGCAGAATCAACAGATATTGAACTAGATATGTCACACTTAAGTCTGTGTTGAACATGAAAGAGTCCTTCAAGTTTAATACTATAGTAACTTACAAGAGTTAGTTGTCATGACAGGGCTCCCACTGCTGATGACCGTTTGTCCATCAGATGTCCGTAAAATTGCCACGGGACGTGCCACCGTGGGTGGTGGTGGTGGAGGAGGGGGCAGCATCCCAGGGGAGAAGAAGTGCGGCAGTTTGGTGGGACTTTTCATTGGAGGTGTGGTGGAACTTGCCTGTAAAGAGAATTTCAATAGTAAAATTTCTCTGACACAAAAAATGTAGGAATGCAGAATACAAACAAATCTTTGCATACAGAAGTAAATTCCAGTGATGAAACCTTAGAATTCTTTTTGCAAGTTAGAGAACTTCTTAAAATCAACATAACTTTCATGTCTAATCCTTCAAGAATGGCCATTTTTCACCATTCTAACTCAGTTATTATTGGTTATACATGTATGTGGTATGTCCTACCTGACTGTGAGAGTTTTGTGCCTCTTGGCAGACCAAAGAAACGAAATCTGAAAAGGTGTCCCCTCCGGGATGCTCCTGATACTTCATAGCATGGTGACTGGGGCCCGGGGCCGCTCCTGAGGGCAATACCAGGGGCTGTTGGAGCCCTGAAAATACAGCAGGAGAAATAACATACAGGCTTCACAACACTGACACATGCAGAGGCAAACATGTATCCTGGACCATGCACTACAAATCACAACCACACACTGCACCTTTATATCACACAACTCAAAACTCTTAGTCTAAACCAGGGTAAACAAATATTGAATTCACAACAATATACCAATGATGAGATAACCTTATAATCATTTTCATAGAAAAAAAGAAATTTTTTACCTTTACAATTCATTTTGTAATAAATAAGAAAGCAGGTATAAAACAAATGTTCAAATGGGTTGTATAATACAAGAACAGCAGCTATATATTTCTCTGTAATGTAATTTTATATTGAGTATATACTTTTCATAAAAGAAATTTTCTTTAAATAGCTGAAAAAGAATATTTCAAAAGCTTACAACGATTTGAGTATACATATAAAGAAATGACATATGAAATGAAACATGAAAAAATATTGAATGAAAGAGACAAAACATTGGTTGATGTATCAAAAAATCTTGGTTTTCCAACAACGTAACAGAGAGTAGAGATGAGAAAAAAAATCCTTTATCAAAAGATGTACTAGATGAATACCTGCACTAGCACTAAGAGGGGGTGTGGACCGGGAGGGGGGCCTGGCCTGCATCTCGCCCGGAGTGGGGGCGTCTCGTGGAGGGGTGCTGCTAGGGGGCACATGCTGCAAGATGAGTGTGTTGCCGGAGGTTACGGGCGTAAAGCCGCTGTTAGCTTCGTTAATCTTTGGTTTATTAGCGAGGATGACAAGAGTTGATGAATGCATGGCTGGCCTAGATGCTACACCTAAATATAAATGATATAACACACAACAAAACTCAGAAGAACAGCAACACCCATGATGTTTTTGATTTTTTATTTTAGGCCATAGGGGGCAGTGAATCAACCCCAGCACAGGTATTGTTCATGTCAAGGTGCACCTTTTCACAATAAATTACCAGTTAATTTGAATGTAAAAATGAAAATGATACATGGCTGCGGAAATGATTTTAATGAAGTTAACAGTTTGCAAATATTAGTGTTAAGAGAAAATTGTGATTGATTACAAGGTACATTTCTGAAGAAATCAAAACATATACTAGTCATTCAACAAAACAGAAAAAAAAATCTAAAAATACTAATTGCTGATAAAAATTGGCACTATCTTTTATTATAATTTATGCTTGTTTTTATGACTCCACAAAATATACATGCATCATAAAATTAAAACCATGCTTAATAAATAGTCACTTGGACCATTCCTATTAACACTGATGCAAGTAAACGTGACTGTATGGATATGTATTCATTCACTACTTTTAATAAATTTAGATATTTCAATCAGACTCTTAGTATGTGAAGTTACAGGTGACTCTCAATGGGATACACATTATTTTTTAAAAAGTTCCCAGTCCTTGAAAGTGATCCCTTGACTTTTTTTTTTTTACTTACACATAATAAATTTACCCCAAATTTCTCACAGCTCTTTACCTCTCAAAAGAATATTTTAGTCCGTATGTCCAAATTTCATTTTATTTTTTTTAATTTGCTACCTCAATTTGAGAAAAGTTATCAAGCTTGTCAGCGATAGCATATGTACGTCCCAATACTTGACTGTAGCAGTGACAAATACTGTAGTTTTTTATAAGGGGCACACCATGCAGTTAGATATATCCATTAGTGACAAGTACATACTTAAATCAAATAACAAACAACTACTATAAAAAGACTTTTTCCATTTTAGTAATCATACAAACAATGAATTTAAAATGAACTTCCATGGAGATTTATACATAAAAGCCCTGCACGTGATTGTTGTACTTAAAAGTGTATCTTAAATGACAAACAATCAGAGTAATTGTTATAGTTTGATACTGTTGTTATAAATATAAACCATCAACACGGTCCAAGATACTCAGCCACTGAATACCTGGTACATTCTGTCTGGGTTATATTTCACTGATTTTGTTTTGTGTGATGATTAGCACTTGCTGGTTTTCTTTGTCATCAGATGCTGATCAAATATGGCTGAATCGGATTTACAGTACACACGAGTGAATTCAATGACACATTTCTAATTAGAACAAGCCATAAATAGTGAGTGAACTTTTGAGATTTTGGACAGGTTTATGAGAGTCACCTAGTATACATGTTTGTCAGTGTATTTAATCAGACACACAAGATATCAAACACACAAGATATCAGACATACAAGATATCGCCTATATATGTATGTCAGTGTATTTAATCAGACACACAAGATATCGCCTATATATGTATGTCAGTGTATTTAATCAGACACACAAGATATCAGACACACAAGATATCACCTATATATGAATGTCAGTGTATTTAATCAGACACACAAGATATCACCTATATATGTATGTCAGTGTATTTAATCAGACACACAAGATATCACCTATATATGAATGTCAGTGTATTTAATCAGACACACAAGATATCACCTATATATGTATGTCAGTGTATTTAATCAGACACACAAGATATCAGACATACAAGATATCACCTATATATGGATGTCAGTGTATTTAATCAGACACACAAGATATCACCTATATATGGATGTCAATGTATTTACTCAGACACACAAGATATCACCTATATATGGATGTCAGTGTATTTAATCAGACACACAAGATATCACCTATATATGAATGTCAGTGTATTTAATCAGACACACAAGATATCACCTATATATGTATGTCAGTGTATTTACTCAGACACACAAGATATCAGACACACAAGATATCACCTATATATGGATGTCAGTGTATTTAATCAGACACACAAGATATCACCTATATATGGATGTCAGTGTATTTAATCAGACACACAAGATATCAGACACACAAGATATCGCCTATATATGTATGTCAGTGTATTTACTCAGACACACAAGATATCAGACACACAAGATATCACCTATATATGGATGTCAGTGTATTTAATCAGACACACAAGATATCACCTATATATGGATGTCAGTGTATTTAATCAGACACACAAGATATCGCCTATATATGTATGTCAGTGTATTTAATCAGACACACAAGATATCAGACACACAAGATATCGCCTATATATGAATGTCAGTGTATTTAATCAGACACACAAGATATCTCCTATATATGTATGTCAGTGTATTTAATCAGCCACACAAGATATCAGACACACAAGATATCACCTATATATGTATGTCAGTGTATTTAATCAGACACACAAGATATCACCTATATATGAATGTCAGTGTATTTAATCAGACACACAAGATATCTCCTATATATGTATGTCAGTGTATTTAATCAGACACACAAGATATCAGACACACAAGATATCTCCTATATATGTATGTCAGTGTATTTAATCAGACACACAAGATATCAGACACACAAGATATCACCTATATATGTATGTCAGTGTATTTAATCAGACACACAAGATATCACCTATATATGTATGTCAGTGTATTTAATCAGACACACAAGATATCACCTATATATGTATGTCAGTGTATTTAATCAGACACACAAGATATCACCTATATATGTTTGTCAGTGTATTTCATCAGACACACAAGATATCACCTATATATGTATGTCAGTGTATTTAATCAGACACACAAGATATCACACATTCTGTGCTATAGTGACCAAAAGAACTATTACAAACTATATATCAACTTATCTTCTACTCAAGCTAGTGTAAACTTCAATTAATTATGTGATATTACCAATATTTATGGTAAATGGAATCAAATACTCCCTCTGTTTGGCTATTTAAATTTTCTTTTAACAAAAAGATCTCCAGGTTTTCTATAGCAATGTGACAATGTATCAAATATAGTTCTTATGCAATTTCTGTTTAACAAAAACCCTAGTAAGGCCAAATAAAAAAATACCTGTGGTTCCGGTCACCCGACCGTCCCTATTTTTTACCCCCGACCCTAAACTTTTTTTTCGCCAATTTTCAAATTTTTCCGGAATTTTCCCCGCTTTCCGTCATCGGCTCCAATACCAGATTTAGTTTCAGCGTGGTCCAAATGCAATGACGGCCTCAGATTAGTATGGGAAAATTTTAATTCCTATCAGTTGATTGAAAAGAAGATAAATCAAGAATTGTTTGTACCTTTTGTACATCACAATAAATAAATTAGGACCAACCTAGGGGGTGACATGCTCGCTTTTTGATCGGCAACTTCGCCGGAATTTCCTTCGAAAGAGATGTTGAAGTCATCCTGTATTCTGAGTTAATAAAACCCATAGGCAATAAAATGATAATTATCAATTTCAGAAGGCGTTTTCACAGCCTCAGTAAACACCTGTTGTGATAAACAACTTGCGACTGTCTTGTCTATAGGGGTTGTAAATACGGGTGTTGCAACCACAAACTCTGCATTGAAAATTACAACCAATGTTTATTTCTTTTAGTGTTTTTATTATAATTAGTTTGTAGCTTGTAATTATTTTATAACACCGCCAAATTAATACTGAAATAATCATTAAACAATATGTTAACAGTTATTTTGAAGGTCCTCTGCATAACGGTTGTTATTGGGTCAAAGGGTTGGACTAATACCTCCAAAATACACCAAAATACAAAGACTGGTTTTATTTGTCATTAAGCTAACACAATTGCAAAACATTTCATATATAAAATGTATGAATACATCAAAAAAATTAAATTCAACAAATTGGATAATTTAAAAAAAAATTACATTGTTGTTTTAGTTTTTATTGACTTGTTTCTAATCCAATCTAAATTATTAAAGACTTAAATTAAACTTTGTATATCATTATTAGCATTATGCTATTGTCAAGAAATGGAAGTCTCTCTAATTTCTCAAGCTTCTCCCTATTTTTCTGTTCGATAGAAGTGAATCTCCCTAAAATTTTGCTCTAAGTTAGTCCCTAAATTGAATTTTTATGGAATCTGCAAGGTAAAAATAATTTTTTAAAATTTAAAATGAGAAATATTGAGATTGACCTTTGTTTAATTGAATCGAATAAAAAAAATAACAAATCATAGCATTCTGAATCAAATTAGAACCAAATCGAATGACTTCTGAATCGTCCCAGCCATATAATTAATACCAAACATATAATACTTTTTTGTTCATGTTGTTTATAAACAGAAATTATTTTTTTATTGATTTTTGATTTAAAAATATTTGTGTCATGGTAATAAAAGCTAGATGCTCCCTATCAATCTTAATTTAGTATATTTATCTCACTAAATACAAATGCCAATGCCATCTGCAATTCTGTGCTAGGTACATACAGTACTAAGAGAATCATACTATACATTTCTAATTAAAAAAAAAAAAAAAAAAAAAAAAAAAAAAAATCCCTACCTACCTACCCTAATTTTTTTTTAGACGTTACCGGAACCACACATATTTTTTTATTTGGCCTAATTACCTCCTCCATTATGACTTGAAAACTATCAAATTAGTAATATCACAGAATGCTTCCATTTACTACCACACAGTGTACAGGAATAATAAAATATGTAATAATGACTCGCTCCTACAACCATCTTCCAATCCACAAACATTACCTGGATCAGCCATATGGCTCCCTTCCTGCCATCCGGACGACCCACTACTGTTCAGTGTGGAGGAGGATTTCCCGTAATAGCTGCTCATACTTTCATTTTCATCCCCAACACTTTCTGCGTCTTCGTCTGCAGATGAGATCGAGCTGATGGTATTGCGTTTCAAACGTTTGTGGGGGTGGCCCGAGGGGCTCAGGGCTGACTGGCCATTGGACATCCCAGGGTGCATCCCAGAGCCCATGGACTGATCCTGTGGGTGGGGACTGTAGTTGTAGTAGCTTCCTGGACTATCCATCTGTTTTTGTGGAGGTAGCATGGGGTGTGTTCCATTAGGTGGCATCATTATTGAAGCTGCCAAAATTAAAAATCAATACATGTAGCTTTAATTTCAGTATGTTTTTTAACCAGTATATGAATAATTACACTGTTAACATCTATATACATGTTGAAAATGGCTTCAAGTTTAGTCATTGGGTGATAGTTTGTTGTTCATGTTGTTCTGACAGAGAACCAAACTTTAACTTACGCCGTGTGACCCTCAGTAATTCTCGAGCCGAAAACACTCCAGTTGCCATGATACTGTCATTTCCAGAAACACCAGAATGAATATTTCCAGGCACTAAATAGGTGTAAAAAAAAAAAAAATCCTGCATTAGTGATAGAAAACCTTCTGGAAATCTAAAATATTCAAAATGTTTGGGCAGGGTTGGGTAGGAGGTATTTTAGTACCTGTCTTAAAGCAAGTGTTTAGAATGATATTTTTCTCAATTCTGATCAACAATATGACCGATTCTTTTTCTTTCTCTATAATAACAAGAATCTGTGATGTTGCATGGTTATTTGAGACCAATTTTGGCTTCATTTTATACATGTATATTTCAAATCCTATAGATTTCAACAAATCAATTATTACACCTGTACATAATTGTATGGAATTCCAAATTTTAATATCTGGAGAAAATAATTGTTTGTATTCATTGTGTCATAAATTGCATTCAAATTACATTTCAAAGAAGTTGTAAGAATATAACCCCACCCTTTCTAACACAAAGGTTCAACTCCTTCCCTGACCAAGAAAGAGTACTGGTGAATGAATGAGCCAGCCCTCAGCATTAATGACCATTCATGATTGCTTGCACCCTAGTTATCTAGCAGTTATTAACACATTTTCTTTCTGTCAATTATTGATTGCGGTATGTATGCAGACAGTCTGCACATGTGAACATCTCTGAACATTGATCAGTGTTTTCTGTGCTCAATGCTTGGTGCTATGTGTGCTAGCTTGCTCTTTTTGTACTTGATCAGCAGATTTTTTTCTTATCAGCTCCTTCCCAACAATTGATATATTTATACTTTTGGGAGAAATCTGACACATGTTTTACATGTGTACACAGCCTGCCTTCTACCATGTCAATGTCAGATGTAACCCCGGTCTACATATAACACATACACTCCAATACACCTTCAAGGGAAATATTACTCTGACCCTGTGCATTTCTCCGCATTCTTTTGAAGATTGCCTCTGCATGTATACGGAGATGTTACCCTTGTGTAAATGAGCATATACCAGTAGACAACACATACATATGTAGTACACATATAAGTAAAAAATACAGGTAACTGAGCCAGACACAGGTAATAAATAGACTCATTAGATGTAAACATTTATATACTTTTTATATCTAGTGATATGCAGTTTTAATTTAAGGTATGAATTTAAGGAAGTATTTACATCTTATAAAGTGTCTATAAGCAATTCATAGTTGATATTACTTTAAGAGTCCATTGACACAATCAGCTTAATATTCCAACCATACACAATCTGTCTAATCTACAAATACATCTTTAATATATTCAAATAACTAGATATAAAGCTTAAACAAACTCCATTTTACTACGTTAATTTTACCTGCATTTAATACATACAAGTAATTCTCTACCCTTTTATACATAACATTCACCATCTTTTAATTTCCCAAGAGGCCAGAATTAACAAAAGATTGATGATTTTCTGTAAGTTTTTCAAAATATGAGTGTAATGGTGTATCCATGTATGTTTACAAGCAAAATGTTCTTTGTCTAAAATTCTTTATGAAAAAAAAAAATAAGGCTACTTGGCGAAACAATCGCTGTATAAAACAATGATCAATTGTGAATACCCTTCTACAGTCAGACAGTGGGTAGATATAACCACTCTGTATTGGCTCTGTTAATTAAATGATCCTTTACTTTATCTGCTGATAGAATTACTGAATGCACAGTATTATACCCTTGACATGTATTTCTCTCCTTCGTTTGTTCAAATTTTAAAACATTAATTCCTGATTAAGATTTAAAACTAAGCAGTCATTGTTGTGAGACTTTAAAACTGCAAAGATTACCATAGCCAATCCTTTCCATAGCTTTTGTGAGAGATGAGAGGCTTGACCAGTGGTATGAGGTCTTTTAGATTTATGTAATAGTTTTAATAAATAAACTATTGATGTAGATTAGTTCAATAATTAGTTTACCACCTCATTGCTGTGACAGTGAGGGGGTCAGAAGCTGTAACACTTAAGGAAAAACCTAAATAATTGATAAAAACAGTGGTCATGCAAGAAAATTAAAAGTGAAAAAAAAAAAATTATGTACTTCTTATTAAATGTATTGAAGGTAACAGCACCAAATACTAGAACTGGGAAAGTATTTTAGATTTAATACAATTTATGTATGTCTAACTCATTTGAAAAGAGAAGATAAACTTTTTATTGTTCATTACTGATAAGTTTTAAATGCGAAAGTCAAATAATCCTATGTACACAACCTATCTCAGATACACACCATGCACTTGAAAAGTGTCAAAATGGAGGAGGGAAATGATTATCAATTAATCTTCCTATTAAGTTTGCACATGTCCACTGGGCATGAAAGGCAACAAAATGTCTCTGCGTATTTAAATAGTATTTTCATACCAATGAAAGGAAAGTTAAGGATAAGAACAACCAAGATATACCATCTTGTATTACATTATCTATTGTCTAACCTGGTGTAATACCCTGTCCTGTATTACCCCTATTTTGTACATACATTACACCATCTAATTTTGTTCTGTTTTGTAATGCTTCAGTCTTGTTATGCCTAGTTCAAGTTTCTTGATTTACCATGTGTTGGGTTACCCTAAAATTATGCTGTTTAGTATGCCCTATTATTATATTCATATACATGTACCAGTACCAGTGCTGCCTTGTATTACCCTATTATTAAGCTGTCTAGTATTGCCCTGCTATAATGCTCAGTGCTGTCTAGTATTGCCCCATTGTAATGCTGTCTAGTATTGCCCTACAATAATGCTGTCTAGTATTGCCCTAGTGTAATGCTGTCTAGTATTGCCCTTCTATAATGCTGTCTAGTATTGCCCTATTGTAATGCTGTCTCATGCCCGTATCCAGAAAATTTTTCCAGGGGGGGGGGGGGGGGTCCGAAGAATAATTGTGTTTGCCGGGGGGGGGGGGGGGGGGTGTCCAAGGCATATTTTCGATAATTTTACTATGTAAATATAATGAAATTTTCATTTTCCAGGGGGGGTTCAGGACCCCTCCGACCCCCCCCCCCCTAGATCCGCACATGCTATTGTAATGCTGTCTAGTATTGCCCAACTATAATGCTGTCTTGTATTGCCCTATTGTAATGCTGTCTAGTATTGCCCTACCATATGCTGTCTAGTATTGCCCTACTACAATGCTGTCTAGTATTGCCCTACTTCAATGATGTCTAGTATTGCCCTACTACAATGCTGTCTAGTATTGCCCTATGTTGTATGACATTTGTAGTATTGCCTTTCCTTCTACAATGTATTTATCATGTCATTTGCTTTCTTGTAATAATTAAACATAGACCGAAATGCTAATTCCTTTCTTCATA
Source organism: Magallana ariakensis (assembly GCA_020458035.1). Lineage (NCBI taxonomy): Eukaryota > Metazoa > Mollusca > Bivalvia > Ostreida > Ostreidae > Magallana > Magallana ariakensis. The sequence goes on along the minus strand of CM035817.1, from coordinate 49,348,166 downwards.
TTTTTTTAAAAATTAAACATAGACCGAAATGCTAAATCCTTTCTTCATATTTTTTTTTAAAACAAGTAAAAATCTACATAATTATATGTTAAAGTTGGTGTGTGTGCAATTACAACACCTACGCTGTTTTATAAACACGTTTACACCTACGCTATTTTATAAATGTGTTTATTAAACAGCGTAGGTATTGTAGTTGCGCACACACTAACTTTAACATATAATAATGTAGATTTTTACTTGTTTTAAAAAAAAATATGAAGAAAGGAAAGCATCGATTGTACTCTTTCATTGGCAATTAGTTTTGTTCTGTGTTTTTTTTATCTACAAGTTAAAATTTGTATCAAATTTAATAATAATTCATGAAAATAATAAATCAATTGTTCTGAAAGAGTTTTGGGTATGTTTTCCAAATAATAAGTTATGTCCATAAATTTTCAGCATTACTTCAACTCAACTTTTACTCAACAGTTGGGGAAGAAAAATTGTTTGGTTTCCTGTAATTGATGCAGGTTCACTCAGATTTTAAAACTGATGAGATATCAACAACAAAAAATTGTTGGATATTGGATCACATACATCAGATATTATAGTTTCTTGACTTCCTGGACACCCCCCCCCCCCAAAAAAGGACAACCTAAAATGTTTGCATATGTGTGGGAAAGGGATAAAAAGAGGACTATCATATTTTTCTCCATCTAAGATATTTTTTTGATTTGAGATGGAATGGCATTACTTATTTTATCACCATAATCATATATTTTCTACTAATAGTATTGAGTATTAGAAATTACCCCACAAATATGATTTTCTTGTCATATCAAATGTATATGAAATGCATCTATCTAAGATGATAATCAGTTTTCAATTTTTTTTCACCACTGCATGAAAAATGATCAGGGGATAGTGGCTGTAAAGTATTTGTCTGGTGTTACTGAAAATAATTCTTAACATTTTGATGGCAGTACACGTATGCTTGAAGCATTTGATAATCACACCCATTTCCAGGTAAATACTTTCTACATTATTTATCCAAAAAGTAACTTTTGTTTCAATTATATTTAGTCATGGTGTAGCTCTGTAAAACACAAACATCTTTCATTCTTTTGTTTTGGTCATCTTATTCTCAGTGACAACACAGTCAATTATAATCACGTTTGTCGAAAGACTATGTGTCCCTAACCATACGCATCAATTAAGTTATTACTGCATGTGTCTCTAAGAACTCCAAACAAGACAATGTCAAAGAAATCAGGGTGCTCAGAAGAAAGTAAAGTGTACCTTTGATGTCTTGATCACTGTTCATATGTTGCAAGTCCACATAATCATTACGGGGGTCAGGAACTGGAAAAAAATATCATATACATCTCTTAGTAAAGTCAAACCAAAGGTCAACATAAATTCTAAATTGCACTCAATTGTCAGTATTTTCATTCAAATATCAAAGAATGAAGGGACATGTTTCCATGATTTCTTTCCTTCAACATTTGCAAAGAGTACATATACCCCACACTTCTATGGCTGTTCAACTACTATGGCTAAGTTTAATTTAAAGCTGAACTTACCATAACTGTGAATAAAATTTGCAAGGTACAGGTCTAGTTCTCTCACAGAAACACTTATATGATGTGGATTTACGCACAACAATGGATTGACACAGTCCACGGATTTCTCCAAACGTTCTCCGTCAGTACTTTCAAGTGGAATAGCTTTAAACAGAATCACCATCACTAGGTCCAAACGCCACACTTTGTCCGCCTGTCGCAGACAGTCAATACGACGCATCTTTCCCTTCTGATCCGGGTTGCTTAACACACATACTGGAGGTCTTTTGTTAGTCACACTTAGCACAAAATCCTCACGACATTCCTGAGTAATATCTTTCCGTAATTTCGCCAACAATCTCGAAGCCCATTTCTGTTTGATTTCTGGTTTTTCATTCTGAAACAAAACCACTGACATGTATATATGCGACATAATAAATCAAAAGAAATTTCTTTCATTAATGATATTATTTTCTACAGACAAGGGCTGTCAAGCCTGTCATTCATTTGCTTCTCATGACTGCAATACAGAATTATATTTCGTCTTATATATTATATTCCTCAGTAAATATCTAAAACATCTAAAATAAAAAATAACTATGTATGTGATATAATTGGTATTAAGAGATGGCAAATATACCTTTTAAAAATATTGAATTTTATCAATCTGATTAAAATCATTTGCTTTGATGAACTTGAGTAGATTGCTACACAAGAATCTGAGGTACTAGTAACCCAAGAGAAGATAATTTCACAGAAACCTTCAAATGTGAATATATTTGTTTAAAATGTACTATTGACTACCGCTGGTTAAGGCTTCTACATATATACTTTAAAGAAGTGAACAGTACACAGTACAAATGGTAGATATTTTGCTGCATGAAATAGAATAAGAATGTATGGCAAGGTTCTTCCATTCAAGGCTGCCAATTCTTGAGGAAGAACTGCAGCAATTAACCACTTTTACACTGACCACTTATAAACTCCTGGACATCAGTATGTACAAGAAACCAATAAAATATTTAAAATTTCTGAAGTCTTGTAAAAGATTGCATGAAAAAACCTTACTGCATATCCAAAGGGTCATTTAGACATAACCTTCTAAAAGTTTACTTTAGATCCTTGTGTAGAGATCTACCTGAGCAGATCAAAGTAATTTACTTGACTCAGATTGATAGTTTAATACATACAGCACCTGACCAGCCAGTGCTTTATGTGGACGCGTACCTGTAATTCTTCTTTGACTCTCCTCTCTTCCTCCATAGACATTCTCTTTTCATGCTTTTTGTAGTATTTGCGTTTGGCTGCCTGTAGATTAAACCATGTGTAGGAGAAAGCCTTCACATGAGGCAGCAAAGCCTCGATGAAGGGGTGGAACTCATCCTGCAAAGACAAAAGTACAACTTTATAGACTCCAGAACCATGACAACATTACTTTACATCATATGGACAGGTTTTGTTTACACAACTGGTTGGAATGAGTGTAGATAATCTTGTGTTGTTAAAAATGACAAATATGTCCTGTTTGATTAAACCCTGGAGTGAGAAAAATATGCTTGGTATAAACCACAAACTTCCATAGCAATGTCAACGACATACAGAAAATGTGTCCAAGCATTATAATGGCAGGTCTTAACTTTGATTTACTAGCAGTCAATTTCAGACAATTAGTATTACAGTGGACAGGCTATACATTTTTTGCTTTAGTCAGAACATGTCTGAAAAGAATCTCTATTCTTTACAGCAAACTCTAGAAAGTTTAAATGCATCCATAAACACTATATTCTTATTCCCTTTTATACATACATAATATATTTACTGAGATTCAAACAACAAAAACCTTTAAGTGTTTAAACCAGTGATATTTTGAGCAATGAAAACAATTTGTTCAAATATCGCATGTTCTCTTCTCAAATGTCATTTTCTAATGAATTTAGGTGTAAATATCTTTACACTGTTGAATACTCTTGAATACTCTTTAAATATATGCTTGTACTTACTAAACTATTCAACGAAAGAAGTCTGAAGACAACTCTGCTACACCAACAAAATTATATTAACCAGGACTTACATAACTTGTTTAATACATTTATTTAGGAGTTTTAATGAACACTAGGGGAATCCTAACCTCAGAAAATAAGCAAAGATTTTTTAAACAGCAGCCTTAAAATTTTTGTTTTGATATACCTTAAGTCATAACATATCATTTGGTTCTAATTGGACAAAAATTTGTTTTTTTGTCACAATGCTTAATAATAAGGTAAATTAATAAACAGGTTTTATGAATAGATTCAGGTAATTCACATTTATAAAATACTGGTATTTGTTTTCCCTTAAAGATTTAATGCTACATATGTATTACTTCACGCAGACACTTGATATATTACAAACATATCTTATACAGTAAAAGAAATTATTTCAAAATCTAGCGTTATCGTATATCATGTTAATAAAAAATCATTCGATTATGATTGATAAATCGATCATCTAAGGGAAAATATACCCAGCAGCTGATAATTTATGCTACTGTGTTTCCACTTGGCAAAATGAGGCCTAAATAAGTAAGTACTGTGTTGCCACTATAACTGACACTTGTGCACCAGATGAAACAAGTCTCAGTAAAAGTCCCAAAGTAATTATAGACAGTAAATACACCAGTGTATTAAAACAAAATTTCTGATTCAATTATTCATCATTTCAAGTGAGGCAGACAAATTTAAGCATCCTCAAAGGTTCAGAGCATCTGATCAGAAAACATAACTTCTCTTCAAAAGAAATTACTACTACACATCTGGTTAATGCAAATCAGATTGAGTATACTGGGCATGTGATGTGGATGTGGTCAGTCATTGTAGGGCAGAGGGAACTGATAGATTAGAGTGGAGGATTCCTTATTATGTACTTCATCCTTTTCTATCAATATAAGATACAGATTCATGATAAATTACAGAGACCCCTACAGGGCAGTAGGGATAAAGGTGCAGGCAGGTTTAGAGGCTGTGCACATAAAACTCCTGAAAATCTCAATCCCTTTTCCTGTGAACATGAACGGAGTGTGTGTTGATGATGTGCAACTTGTAATATTAATCCTTCAATGCTATTGACTGTTGAAAGTTAATATAAATCAAACGAATGATATTCAACAATGTTCATTTCATCATTCTCTCAAAGCAGTTTTGAAACATGATATGTATTGTGTTGTCTATCAAATAAATTCACACAGTGTATCATCAATGGATGATTTAATTAATTTAATACATCATGCAATAGGACTGGATAGCTGTAACTACGCAGTGTATTCTTCTCTACACATGTCAGCATTTTTATGTACAGTCATAACATAACACTGCCCATACCCCTGTGTGTAATGCTGTAGTGGATGTATGAGGCCCTGCAGAACAGTTTCTGTCGTTTTCACAAATCATCTTGAAGATTTCAATGATGCACATATAAAAATATAAGTTTATGTTAACTTTTAAGACGATTTCAAGTCAACATGGGTTGTTTAGGAGGTAAAACACTAAGGAAATAAATTTTGACAGGCACGTTACAACACGAATTGGGAAAAATCGGCAGCCATTTTGAAAAAATAATCCCCATCGCTTGCCCTGCATTTAAACGTTTTAGGATAAATATACACCACAAACTGCTCAAAAATAAGTACAACCACCTTTTCTTAACCTAAAATTACAAAGTAATCAATTTGATTCAATCAAACTTTACAAATAAAACTTTTACTAAGTTTCCCATCAGCGCGGAGGAAACCTGTATACTTTACCATGGTCATCTTTTGCAAACTAAAACATCCATTTGTGCGTTCGTTTCGTCCTCATGAGAAATTTATCCGATGTACTTTTAAATCACTGTTTTCATGGATGATGTTTCGGATATTATTACGGTCTTCTTCTGGCACTGTGACTGGGAAAAAAGCCAACAATTCCCTGACCCCGAGTTCTCCTCGAACTTACTGTGGCGTAGTATGTTTTGAAGACGGGACTATTGTTGTTGTCGCATTCCTTATTTGGAAAATAGGGTCAGCACTGCAGAGTGATTGACCAATCAACAGAGCCGTCATAAGTTGATTGACTGGTCATTGCTTGAACTTGAAATCATTCATAAATGTTCAATTTCTATGATATAACGTTGTTATAATAAGAACAAATTAATTTTATACTAGCCACAGCGTTCGACTTCAGAATTTTAAAAATAGTTGGATAATTAAATATCAAAATATTAAACAAACGATTATTGGAAAAATAATATTAAAATCATAAAATGATAACGTTAACCTAATAATCAATTAATTTTTTTATTTCTAATAACAATGATATGCATTTTTTTGAATAACTGTTTCATTTTTATCAAATGGATCGGACACAGATATGTCTTAGAACCAGGGCCTCTTTGAAATCAGCAAGATTTGTCTTGCTTTTGAGCTAATACTACGCAATCGATGTATATTTCGCTTGAAACCAGTGTCATTTTTAACTTGTTTTGACGCAAGAAATAGATAGTTACGTCCTACTGAAAGTCCAAGGCCTTGTTAAAATGGTTCTATATGTACAATATACACGTTTATTAAAAAATGACGGTAAGAAGAAAGTATAAAAAGGGGGGGGGGGTGCTCTCAAGCAGTGAAGCACCAAGTCACCGTGATACATCAAACTGAAAGTACACAAAAGGTAGCGTTATATAAGTGTCGCTTACGACATCGTACTTTGAAATGTGTTATCGACGAAACATGTTAAAAAACTACATGTACGTGTAATGTTTGCTTCGGCAAATCCGAAACTCTTTCTGTGAGGAGCTGAGACAAGAACCGGTTACTTCCTCGTGCTGCTATATACCGCACAGAACAAAATGGCTCAAAATATTGTTTCCATATACATCATGACCATTGTCGAACGTCTAAAGGAATAAGAACATTTTTTCTTTTTAACCAAAGGGTATCACGAAAAGAAACAAACAAAGAAAAAAAAACACACACACACACAAAAAGACACAGTATAAGCAAAGAAATAAACAGCTGGAGATAACTTGAAGAAAAAAAAACCCCACAAAACTGCAACAGTATATAGTATATTGTTGCAGTTTATTGGGGGTTTTTTTTGTACGAATTATGTATATAAGGTTTTGTTGAAAACCAAAAGCAGCAACAGAAAATAATTCTTTTAGTTATTTAAAAGTGCACAACAGATATTTATTTCTTTACGTTTTTAAATCGTTAATTTACGATATATAGTTTCCGTAATTTGGTTTACTTCAAGACAGGTTATTTCATGCACGAGCGTTTTCGCGCCCAGTATAAATAGATTTACCGGGGAGTATTCGATTAATGCGACGTACAAAGCATTACAGGTTTGTATTTGGGTTTTCCCTACCCGCCCTGACCCAAACATGTTTTTGAGATTAACTAATATTAAACTGTTGTTAGATTTTTTTGTGTTGTCGTTTTATTTGTATGTTGAATGAATATTAAATGCGATTTGTGACGAACGAAACTAAAAATCTTTTTTATTTTTCAATAAATTAGTCAAGAAAATATTTATTTTCGGAGGAGTGAAACGAGATAGAAAAAAAGCACTTTTGGTGTAACCAAAATAACCATCCTTTACATTGATTGAATGATCAAATCGGTCACTTATTGTTATTATTTAGATGTGCCAGGATGAAAGTTTTCATTTGCAAGAAGATAATGTTCTGTATAGAATTTTAAACTCGGTTTTGATGAAAAACACATTTTTTTAAAGTGTCAGATTAAGGTTAAGTTTTAAATAACTGGAAATAAGCGAAGATAATAGGCAGAGCAAAACAGCAAGTTCCAATTGATCTTTAGACAAGACTGTGCTCACAGGTATGTACAAGTTAAACTTATTATGAACTAAGAGAACGTTTCCATAAAATGAAGTCGAATTTGGAAGACAATAATGGATGAATACGAGAAAACGTAATTGACATGGTGTTATCGAATGCAATATTAATTACTAGGCGTACCAACGGACTAAGAACTGGGGTTTGGGCATTGGTCACTTAAGAAGTTGTCGTTTATATAATATTATATCTTAATATTAACATCTACTGATTATATACTTTCATTTCTTAACATTTCAAATGTGTCTTATACAGTTTATACAGCTAATGCCAATACAATGCTTCTAAATCGTTGTATCATAACCTTCCATTTATGGAAAAATTGGCTGTTCTTTTTATGTAACATACTAATTGACAACAACGATATAATTTACGTCCTTAGTAACTCACTTTACATGGATAAAAAGAGATATCCAGAAAAAGAGATGCAACACGAAACAGTGAAATGCTTTCTTTTAGAACCATTTTAACAAGACCTTGGACTTTCGGTATGATGTCACTATGTATTTCTTGCATCAAAACAGGTTAAAAACGACGCTGGTTTCGAGTGAAATATGCACAGATTGTGTAGTCTTAGCTCAAGAGCCAGACAAAACTTGTAGATTTCAAAGAGCCAGCAATGAAATAGACAGTCCTACGTCACATTGCTGTTTGACACAACTACCCACAGTCCAAGCTCCTGTTAAAATGGTTCTATATGGTACATAGGGACTACGACGATAGTGATCACCACAGAAAATAACCTCCTGACGCGGTTTATGTATTTTTCTGCAATTAGCATCACCTTCATACCGGCATGAACGAATAAAGACAGCATTTTATTGTTTGAACAACTCCTTTTGAGAAACCGGAGATGGCTTGGAGTATTTACAATTTATAGTATAAAACTAAAAAGGTTTTTCTCGTCGCTGTACTGAAATTGATAACAAATTGAAAAAAGACATAATTATCAATTTCGTATGTACCTTACTGTAGTTATATTTTGCATTCAAATTTTCTCTTTTTTTGTTCTATGTATAATGTTATATGACAATTAAAACATAATTATAGATGTAGTTTGATTATTACCTAGTAAGAAGTTAGAACCCAACTTATATCATATATACTAGTAAAATAAAATGTGTTCAAACCAATTAAATGACACACATTGATGTCAAAAGTATAAATTTTTTTCAACGATTTATATTTGATATAGGAAATAGATCTAGGGAACCAATGCTCTTTTCGCAAACAATTAACGAATCAAAGATCACGAATGGCCGTCCGCTCACATCGTTGGATACCCACGGTCGATTACGTCCTTGTGATGAGTAAAAGACGTGATCACCCGCGGGTATCCGCGACGATGGTCCGCTCAATTCCGTTTAGGTTTGCATACAGACACTCTTTACAAGTAAAATGATGTAGCTGTGTCTGGCAGAAACCAGTGTTACTTAAATGTAAAAAGTTTGCAAGAGACGTCTATCGCAGTGGTAGCTTAATGATGGAGCTCCAGCTTCGAGCATCAAGTTCGAATCTTTCTCACGACAAATCAAAGTCCAAAAAAGCGTGACATTAAAATCTAAAGCTGACATACTTTAGAAAGAAATTCCCTTTGTCGTATTGGTATTGACTGGCGCTAGACTGATATTTAAGCAACCCCCCCTTTCTCTCTCTCTCTCTCTCTCTCTCTCTCTCTCTCTCTCTCTCTCTCTCTAGGAAATTTCATTGCATGGACATGTTGGGTATGATTGCCGCTAGGAGTTTGTCGTTTCTTTGATGCGATTTTTTGGGAAGTTGAAATTTTATACAAATACACATGCATCAGATTAAATCAATTTTAAAAAATGAGAGAGAGAGAGAGAGAGAGAGAGAGAGAGAGAGAGAGAGAGAGAGAGAGAGAGAGATGTACTTCCCACGCTAAGAATGCATTGAGATATTAGCATTTCGCAGTAATTGCTAAAGTATAATCAAACAGATTACGACTACACACTATCTAGACCATTCTTAATGAAGGGAAACGACGCCTTACCAGCCGTGCAGTGAAGCCTTGGCTTTTTATAAACCACAAAAATCGCGTGAACAAGAAATGGGACAGAATTAATAGCACCGCGGCACGCGCTGATTATTTCCAGACTGAAAAGGCAAGCACCTGGAGAGAGAGAGAGAGAGAGAGAGAGAGAGAGAGAGAGAGAGAGAGAGCAATGAAACTAAAAGTACTTCACATTTTACTGGATGTTCATATCAGTATGAATAGAGTTTCAATTAAAACGAAGTGAAATGTGATATATGCGATAACTCTTCTCTGTCACGTGATTGCTGTCGTAGCAACTGCTTATGGATGAAGATAACGACGACAATTTAATTAATCTGGTGACAGATCAAATAAAGACGAATATAAAAGAAGATCAGTCAAGTCCAGTGCATGTACACCTGTACTACAGCTTTAGCCAAGTGTATATAGCTGATGACTGGCTCTCTACTTAGGTCTGTAAGATATGTAACATTCAAAGAAATGGTAATGCTTCCCGCCTAGAAAATAAGTTAAATAAAAAAAAAGAAATATTAATATCAAATTCCGTTGCAAGCTATATGGTAAATATCATATGTATTTGACTTCACACGCAAAATAATAAAGATTATCGTAAATCTATCTAGTATTTACCCATCTTCCCGCTGAAACAAAATTTCATTTAAAAAATTACTGGATGCAAATATTTGTACGTAATGATAAAACGAAACATGATCTGTTTTTAAAAAGATCTAGAGCGATGCAATACTCATTTAATAAATTGTCAACTAATTGAGTTAATTATCGACGAAACTTGGGTCAGTGTAAAGTTAGGAGTAATGAATGAGCGGTATCGTGACTTATGTGGAAGTAAGGGTGTTTTTGTATGTAATAAGCGTTGCAACCGCAGAACTTCAAAAGCCTTCTCCATTAATTCAGTTAACCCGAAAAAAGTAATGAGGCTTAGAAAACAAAGTTGTGCGTCTAACTTTGATAAATTAGTAATTGGACGCATTTACGATAAGATAGTCAAGAGTGTTCAAACCCTCGCGAGAAACCCTGATCATTATAGATATAAAAAAAAATAGAACATAACAGTCAAAAGATCTCTAATTGAAACACGAGATATTTAGTGTTTCGTCAGAAATGGCGGAACGTTGTCTTCAGAACTATCATGTAGTTCTCCATGAAGCATACAGACCCCGCCCCCTGGCGGTAATTCCGGACCGGATTAAGCTCTTGCTAACTACACAATATGTTTTATACTTCCTATATTTACATGGTAGACGAATATAAAAAACCCCGGATTTCCCAAGACTGCAACTATAGCTTCTTCTTCTGCATTGGATCTTTTAAATATACATTAATGTTGTCACGTGATTTATAGTTAAGATAGGATTATCCGACACCGCATTATTAATTCGTTATATATATCGATACATACCCCTTTTTTATCTTCCTTTATATACTTAAAAGGTTTTTGCTGTTTTATTTACCATAATATACCATAATTTCAATTGTTCGTGTCGTTAGCCATTTTCAGTGCTTTATATATATATATATATATATATATATATATATATATATATATATATATATATATATATATATATATATATATATATATATATATATATATATATATATATATATACTTAAATAAATAAAACAGAATGCGACAGTCCAAATTAAATAAATTAAATAATTTAATTTGGACTGTCGCATTCTGTTTTATTTATTTAAGTATTTTTTGCTGTACCAAGGCTTTATTTATCTACATATATATATATATATATATATATATATATATATATATATATATATATATATATATATATATATATATCAGATAAAGTCACTCAGGTTAACTAATGATAAATATTGTATATTCTAAAGAAATAAACCAGAAAAAAATGTGTATACATACAATACTGTACTAGTAGACTTTTATAACCTGTATGTACGACATTACATGTACATGTAAAATGGATCAAAAGGTAGTATTATAGAATATGCTGTGAATTTATTATTTTTCATAGGCCTCAATTTTCGTGGAATTAATAAAATGCACAGTTTCAGGGATAAAAAAATTTGTGACTAATTATCCTATCCATACAATATGCTATTAGAAAACCGTACCGGCGAGAAAGTGTAAGACAATGCACTTTAATTAATATACATGTTGTAAAATATTTAATGTCGTGGTTCAACTCAACGACGAAAACAACGAAAATATTTGTATCCAGCGAATACTGAGCGATTTTTGCTGCCATTCTTTTTTAAATCGAGAAAAAACCGTGGTTTTGTTGTTGATTTTTTAAAGGATTTTTGTTTTGATTTTGTTACATTTGTTTGATTTGGTGAGTCTCAATGAGTCCAACAAAGTAACGTATTTAATAGAGCCTTTTGGTTTGTCCCCCAATCACCATAATGTAATTAAAGATTATTACTGAATCCTACTGGAGTCTATGGGTATTCTTCTACCTGAAAATCTTATATGCTATATCTAACCATTGATTGATTAGTTGAATGCATGCATATTGTTCTATTCACCTCAAGATATTTGGCTTATGCTGATAGCGAACCAACGAATTTTTCACATCATTTGGCACCATTGATCTCAAAAGAAAATATTTTTTAAGCTGACCCGGCTTCGGAATCTTTTTTTTTTCTTGGTCAGATATTTTCCATTTTGAAAAACAAAACACGTAACAAAGAAAAAAATGTTCATTAAATGGACTTAAAGACATTGATGAAATAATAATTTTGTTTAATGTCAAACGCTATTTAAAAAATCCCTTTATCTTAAGTGCTAGCGGAAAAAAATTTGAAAAAATGGATTTTGTTGTTATATATTTTCTCAATACATTAACAAAAATTTAAATCCTATATAAATTTTGGTATCAAGGTAATTAAAAAAGAGAAATAATAAAATCATAAAAGAACTAACAAACATTCAATACAAACCAAAAATCCTCTTCAAGTTATATTGTATTTTATAATGAAAAACTATGAAGCTGATTCAAATTAACCAAACATATGATACGTATGTGTTGGTTGTTGTACTTTTGGCAGTGTTGACCAAAGGCACAAAGTATCATGTGCCCCTCTAAACATAGACTTTATTCGATTCTTAATCCGATGTACCATTAACTCCCAGACTGTTTACATACGGGTCATTAATTGCCCGTATCACATCCTGAGCCATTCGGCCACTTCCATTTCACGTCTCTCACCCCCTGACAACACGTGGTTATAGATCTAAGTACCTGCATTACATGCTGATTGTGTTGTTACAGCCATGCTTTATCCTTTTAACCGTTAGAAATGAGTACGAAGCTTTGTTTGCGTAGACACTGGTTCATAATTAATTAATTAATAAAGACGTTTATCCTTACATCTTAGACGATGTATTTATAAGATAAACGCTGCATGAAAGAACAAAATATATTATGGTTTTATGTATGATTGTGTATAGTGTTTATCTGGTCTCGAGAATGTATGTAAATACGCTAGAGAATAGGAGAAATAACCCAACCTCCATCCACAGAATAAATACACTCAAATCGAACCAAAGTTTCATTTTGTTTGTCCAATACATAACTTTACAGTATAGAATTTTAATACTTTGAAAATCGACTTTGCTATAAGAATACATCTTGCTTGGTCTGCATTTTTAGTGACTTCAATCCAATAAATGATTTTTAAAAATGTCGTAAAAATACTATTGATTCTAATTTAAATGTACTGTTCTAAGCAATACATTCAATTATCACTTTGATCGGAACTTAAAGGGGGCTCGGTGGTCAACAAATAAACCATCAGATCCAACTAATATTTTTTTAATGATTTCTTTAGTTATAAATTTATTAAATAAAGAAAAATTTCATTTATTTTTACTTTAAAATTTGGATGTTTTAATAGAACTCTTCCTTTTAAGGAGATTTATATAGTCTAAAAATGGCCACGGCCATCCAGCCCTCTTAAAAAAAACCCCAAAGAAACTGTCGTTGCAGTATATATAAAAGTAACACCTGATATGGTTGGAACAGTAATCAACGGTGCGAAACCGTGTTCGCAGTGTGTTCGATCGGTAATCTCATGTGTACAACAGTAGCTACACAGAACTTCAATGTACTCTGATGATAAGAAAGCCCAGTTCTGTAAGCTTCAAAGCAACATTCCGTGAACCCGTGTTCTGTGTTACATAACATCACAGAAACCATCTGTGGTTTTTCAGAGACAACCTCCAGCATCCACTAAGAGGGTTAAAAAGATAAAATTGACAAAAGATTCAAATCAAACCAAAAAATCTTGAACACATGGCGATAAATCAAATTCTTAAGCTGCAGAGAAATTTTCACTAATAAATAAAGAAAAGATGCACAGCCGACACACGAGTTTAAATGTTTACATTTGAAATAGCAACAAAATTTTGCTTCATTTTTTTTTTTTTTTTTTTTTTGTGTTTGAAAATAAATAACAGCTTTAATTTCATATAAATAATGCCACATGGAAAGAATGGCAATAAAATAACTATTGAGAAATTTCTTTCCAAAATGTCGCTTTAAGTATTTCAAGGGGCAAATAAACTGAAATATCAATTCAGGCTATATCTACTTGTTTAAAATGTAAAAAAAAAAAGAAAGAGTACATATACGCGAATCCAGCTAGCAATGCCAGACCTGCAGACAAAATTGACAAAACAAAGAACAGATTTGTAGATGTGCAACGTATCATATTAGATTCCCATGAAATAAGAGTACAGAAAAATTGGGAGAAGATTGCCGAACAAAGGACAGACAATGCAGTATATCAAAGGCACGAGTGTAGAGCGATTTTCGGTTCAATAACACATTATAATTGGGATGAACACGGCGCTTTCTAATCCCTTGGTTATGTTTGGGTTAAACATCTGCGCATTCCTAGGAAGATATTGCATAGACAGAGTCAATGTTTTATACACGTGTGAACCTTAACTATAAAAAGATTTTCCATGTTTTCACTTCCATGCAATTTTTCAGTGTTTGAAATTCCAATTACCTTCATCATTCGGACAGAAACAGGAATACCTCCAGTACCTTTAACAGCAGGGTGAATGGATTAATTGTACAATATGGCTTTGTGGTATTTTTTCAAATGAATTTTAAATTAAATTCAGTTAAATCTAATAAAAAAGCATGTTTTGGTGTTGAGGTTAACACATTCATTCTTTTGAAGATTACTGTTTTCAAGGGAAAATGTAATAGTATTCATAAAAAAGAGAATTAGCAGATGCATTACAAAGTGTGTAAATTGAGAGATGAATTAATGAAATTGACGTTGTAAACAGAACAAAAAAGAAATGTATTAAATTATTTATGAGTGTATTTTATCTTATCCCTATACATGAATCCCGCTTCCTTTGAAGTCTTTATAACACAATTATCCCTTCTTCTTTTTTTAAATAATAAATATACAACCGTCAAAGTGTTTTTGAAAGATTAACAATTAAGTACAATCAAGAGTGGCTATATTTTTTTTTGTATTGAAAAAAAGTTAAGGTGAGAGTATTGGTCGAGAGAAAAAAAAGCACCAATACATGTCCAACGCGAGTTCAATATTTCTCACACCTAATGCGCTGAATATAATTGCAGGCAATAACTAATCAAACACTCCTTAAACATATTCTTGTAAAGTTTACATAGGCTTCTCGGCTGTCCGGCGGATGATACGAATTAAAAAATGCTTATACATTGATGTAATTAATAAAGATTTTACGTTTTGAATATCATTTAATGCTTTTTAACTTAAAAAAAAAACCTCGGTTTTTTTTTTAAATTGATAGTGCTTTTTTTCTCTCTCTCACTCACCATAATTACTTCGGTGTAACGATACATACACAGGATGCCGAATGTATTAATCAACTGTAACAAATAACTCGATCGCGCCATTTTATCATAGTTTCTAATAAAGAAAAATATCTATGTCGAGGGCATCATTATTTGTTTAGAGTTTTTATCAACCGACAATAAATCATCGCGAGAGGGTACCATCACCCAAGACACCAAGTTCTTTGAGTTTTGTAATGGATCAAAAGAACAACTTGCAGAGCGGATTAGCTTGTGCGTTTGTATAAACACCAAGAAGTGTAGGAGGCTTGTTAGAAAAGGCAGCAAAAAAACTGCACGGTATGGAGAACGCTGGGTTCTCGCACAGCATGTCCCGCACACTTAAAAAAGGGAGTTTGATTTAAAAAAGGAAAAGAATAGAAAAGTTCTGTCGCAAAATGGTGATTTTAAGAATTTAATGGGGGAAAAGTCCATTTGTAAACAAAGGCTGTAAAATTTAAGTTGTTAATCAAAAAGGTGAAATAATTCATCGTAAGTCCTGAATCATTACAGTGAGAAAATACAGTGATGTCACAATAGAATGGACGCCTCCTTATTGTAAAGTGGAAAAGGGTATATATACATGCGAGGAAATAAGGAACGTGTGTACGAGTACTGTGTCGAAAGTCAATAGGAATTGTCCTTTACAAAAATATAGACTACTAGTATTTAATATTTAAAATTTTGATTTTAAAGAATCTAAATGCAAGTATTTGTAAAGGACAGTTACAAAACAGCAGAGCATCATTGATTTGTGAATTTTTGCAATATTTAATAATATGTGTTCAATAGGTCAGCATCTAAAGAGCGCTTTTTTAGAATAAGATATAAGATTAAGATATACTGTAGTAAGCATATAATTTATCTTTATTATGTACATACCTACTGGTCAAGAGATCCTGACTCATCTAGTTATCCAAAATAATGGCTGATGAAGAATACCATTATCTTCAGGCATAAAACCTGTGGAGTTTTTTTTTCTTTCTAGAATCTTTGGTAATTTTCAAGCTATGCTTTATGGTGTCTCCATTTAAGTACTTAGGTGTAGCTAAGACGCGAGTTTTATGAAATGATTAAATGTGTTATGTCTACAGAGTGGCTAATAATAGTTCTAGAAAAAACCATCCACAATCTCGACAAGTTTTCTTCGTCAAAGTACTGCTTAAAACTGGAACTGACACTAGAAGCTGTTCGTGTGTCATTATTAGTCGTTTATGGGTATTGTAGTGGCGGGAAACATATATCGTCTGCCACCATTCCACCTCCGATCTACCGTGTATACAAATCGTACAAACTTTATAGATTCTCTGTTTCTTTGTGCCTGTTGTAAAAAATCCAATAATCTGTAAAAAGCGAACCTTTATTTAGTCATAACTATGATTTTTTGGTCAATAAATAAAAGCTCCGGATTGATGTTTATTATATACGGAAGATTTACGAAATGCCGATCCGAGTTAATTTTTCTACCGAGAGCCCGATGATAGTTCTCTTCAAATATTAACAAATAGTTCCCTCTTGGAATAAAATACCCAAAAACATACTTTACGACATAGACGCTATATTATTTCGTCAGCTAAAGTGATACGCGTCATCATCAAGTGGGATTTTAATATTGGTTTTGATGAATATCAAAAGACATTTATATCAAAATAGAAAGTACCGATACACTACGCCATTGTTGACTTGTCCAGAACAGACTATGGATAGATGGATAGGCGTTTTTTAATATTTGGTAAAATAGGAATAGACGATTTTTGATAGACGATTTTCAATTTGGTAAAATTAGAATAGACGATTTTTGGATAAACGATTTTCAATTTGGTAAATGGAATAGTAATTTTAGAAGAGTGAATTTTTATCAAGGGACCAAGAATATTGCGCGGGAACAGAGGAAACGAATTTAGAAATAAATGGACGATAATAATTGTATAAAAATGTACTAGAAAAAATATATACAATAGGACAAGAAAAGACACATACAGGAAACAGTTGCTTCTATATAAATCTCAAGTAAAATTCGATTGTATCTTATTCGAGTTTTGTCGACAAGAATTATTTGTATACATATAATTTTGTAACAAAGATTTTATCACAATATTTCACGAATAAGCCAACATGTTTCCCTTGTCATATGAATATATCCTGCTATGATAATAAATATTAAGAGTATAAATAAATATTTAAAAGATTTTACAAATTGATAGCGGACTATTGGAAATTTTAACTTCAATGCTAATTGTTAAGGTATTTTCAAGTTATAGTCCATAGCCCCACCCCCTTAAATAAAACACACACAAAAAACTATAAAAAAAAAAGAACCAAACAAACAAACAAACAAAAACCGAATAAATAAAACAAAAATAAAAATCAAAAATTATTTATTTTTAATCAAACAATATAAAGTTTGTAAATGACCACTGATTTTGTCAAACAAATCCTGACGCCTTTCAATTAACAGAACAAAATCTGATAAAAATTTGCTTTTGAAATTCAAAACTATTATTACACCAAAAAGGGGTAAAAGTTTTTTAGTACTATAGTGTATAGTGTAAATAGTTTTCATTATACATCAAAATATGTTTTGGAAACCTTAAAAAAATGTCATTTTCTTGTTATAATTCCATCCTATTATAATTAAAACGGTGTCATCAAGGATTTCAACATTTCTTCCCTAATTGTTTTTAGATCCAAGCGACCAACCACCTGACGAACAAAAAGAGAGGGAAAGAATGGCATAGAACAAACAGTCTAGAGGTCTAGATGATGTGAGAACCTATAAACTGTGACATTTTTCCAGGTCTTTAGAACAACATATTCCCATGCACAGAAAGTTTAGAAAAATCCTTTTCCTGTTTAATGATTTTTGGCATTCTTCCGTATAAGCACAGATGGAATCGACTTGCAATGAAAAACAAATAATAACAAATCAAAAGCGTATCTAATACTCTTTGCCAATCTTAGCCCCCTAGCAAATTTTAAAGCCAAAATCATTTTCACCTTTGTTAATGAATAATTTCATTCCCAAAATGCTTTAAAGAATGTATTCAACTAGAATTGTCGATGTAAAAAAATGTACTATGAACGCTAAATATGTATTGTCCAGTAGCAAATAATGCCGACAAAGTGTTTATCTAGACGTCTATAGTATTGAATTATTTTATTCGACAAAAGATTGAATAAGATTGTCTTCATATAAGAACAATTATTTCAATTCAAATTTCAATGTAAAAAAAAGTACCATAAACACATTTCATAGAGTTCATCCAAATAAGCAAAGAGTTTGCTGAACTCTTCCAATTTTGCTCGCCATGGTCCGTATATATACATATGTAGACAAAATTATTGCAAGTTTGTATCGATCTTGGTACGGTTTTTTGTTAACCAAATATACAAGTCCGAACGAAAAAAAGATAAAAACGCTAAAAACCCATGCAATAGAATTTCTGCGGCAGAGAATGAGAGCATGTAGAAGCAATGGTCATTTAGAGGAATTCAGCGAGTAATCAGCGATTTGCCGGTTAACGAGACCATTGCTTACAATGTATATATAGGAGATTAATAGGATTTTTATGACAATACCCACTGTTATACTTGTGTGTTTTTTATAACACTATTGTCTCAATATCCCGACATCTTGTTTATTCTGCTAGTCTACCATCCCAGAAGCCCTGTATCTTATTTTAACAGGTGTCCATCTTCGTGAAATCGACATGACGCATTGCGGCCAAGGGATAATTTCAGGAGGGGGTTTTCATCGAGGGTATGATAAAGAGGCAAACTAAGCAATTTTTATCATTGCTTATGGAATTCGTTTTCCAATTTAGCAATTTGAAATATTTTCAAATAACAACATTTTGAGTTGAAAATTGTTTCAGTGCTTTAATTAAAATTGACCTGTAGACGAAGCAACATTTGAATTTTTACATACTGCAAAGGCATGGTTCACAGATTATTAAACGTTTATTATTCTTATGATATACATGTATACATGGTCGAGAAAACCTTATTGTTATATCATTAATTCCAACTTTTCTTTAAATTGTATCTAGCATGATAATCAAAGCGCACTTTCGACGTTTCCTTCAAACAAACGTTTAAAAATACAAGTTACAATTACAATGTTTTGATTACAGAGATACAGACACAGACAACATATAAATATATCCCAAAAAACAAAAGAACAGATGACTTACCGGGGGGTAGGCTTCGTACGGAAGACACCTGTCCGGGGGTCTCAGGAACCCGGATTGAGGGTCACGAATACACATCATGGCCCTTCAGGAAAACCAAGAGTTCGATGCCGATATATCAATTCGAAAAATTCCTGAAAGTTCATTTTTTCATTGTGTTGCTATTCCACTCCAAGAGAAGAATACCGTGGCATGTTTAAACCCTTTTCCTCTCTCAGAAGACGGAGAAATCAAAAGCTTTCGCCTGATTACGTTATGTTACGGTCACTCCGGTCTATTTGGAATTGCAGACAGTGTGTCTATATCATACTGTACAGCGATAACCACCGTCCTCGACAGACAGCCGGAATGAAATCAAATAAATATCTTAATTCCACCCCTCCATTACACTTTTCATCTAGACACCACTTACCGCATCAAGTGTATGCGCTTATTTTCGGATCTGATTAGTTAGTGCCGCGCGCTAGAAAGGTTACGACCGGTAACGATACATATGGACCACAGGTAGGAGAGCAGCCGTACTGCCTGCATCAGCAACAAGTTTTTTTTTCTCTTCTTCTCCCTTCTCTTATTTTTCAGAGAAGTTCATCAAACGCGTGTGTACGAGAAAGAGAGCACCTGGGTCAATAATACAATGCACCACGACCGACTTGTCTGATTTCGCTTGCAGCATCGGATGGTCCAAGAGATAGTATAAAAAAAGTGAGAAAGAAGTATATACTTAAAAGCGCGGGAGCGTGAGCACCACTTCAGTCGTCACCAATCAAAGAACAGTGGGATTATCACCAAACTGACGTCTGCTCCAATCAAAAAGGGTCGTCCTTAGATCAATGAGGACGCCTTTCAAAATATCCCCTCCCTCCCAAACATCTTAAATCAAAAATATTGAAAGATAAAATATTAATTAAATAAACAGATGGTGCGGCATTCCAGAAGAATCTTAACCGATAAAAATATACAATCCTCTTGTGTTTTTGAAGAGTTATGACATACCCACTCGACACAAATGATAATAAAATTCCCACGGACCACGTGGTAATTGCTATTAATTAATAACAAAACTTTCTCCTTCTGTTCTGACTTGATATAAATGTTTTAAATGAAAAACAGTTTTATTTTCATTAAAAGTTGAAAAGTTTGTAGTGTACCTTTTTTGGTTGGCAAACACTGTAAGAATAAATACACTTATTTGAGAAGATATCATGACAATATTTTTATAGTACAAAGTAGATATAAGTTTTAAAAGTATTACAGGTGCAAAACTTCTAAAGTGATAAATTTCCCTCTGAATTCCGTGAATCACTACATAACAATCGACACATTTTATGTGTAAATATTTATGCAAGAAATGCTTTGATATATACAGATAATCCATTCATGCATTTATACACACGATTCAGCGCATCTTGTATCTAGTAGACATTTAGTTACAAAATTTGACCTCAACCTTGATTTATTGATGACCTTAAAATATGACCTTGCAATATATCCTTTCCAATTGTTAAAAGGTATTACAACTAGAAGGTTATCTATGGACTAAACAGACTGAAACAAGCAATATACCAGACTTTAGAGCAGATCACTGGATCATCATTATTAGATCATGAGCAACAGAATTCAAAACATGCATTGATATTGTACTTAACTTTGAAAGGATATCAATGTATATTTAATAGCACCAACCCGTGATTTAAAGTTAATATATAATGACTTTCATTTTCCATGTCCTTTACATTATTGGCTATGTACAATATCTGATCTATTGGGTTTACAATATCGCACATTCTAAGCTGTTTAAAGAAAGGTTTATGCATGCAAATGTACCAGTATGTTATGAAATTTGTTGTCATTAAATTTAGGTAATCTTAATTTTTTTTAAGGTGAAATACTGTTAATTTCAGTTCTTTATT
The DNA here is from genome assembly GCA_020458035.1 of Magallana ariakensis. Classification (NCBI taxonomy): domain Eukaryota; kingdom Metazoa; phylum Mollusca; class Bivalvia; order Ostreida; family Ostreidae; genus Magallana; species Magallana ariakensis. The sequence goes on along the minus strand of CM035817.1, from coordinate 49,326,794 downwards.
TCGACAACAATGCATTTCAAAGGAACCACAAATTCACGATGAATATAGAGCATACATATCAAAATGAAATTACAATGTACAATATCTAAAGTGGTACGTTCATATTTTGATTATACCTGTACTAGGATTTGAAGAATAAGGAGATCAAATAGAGTTTTTTAATGATAAAACTACAGTAAAAATACGCACAATTACACTTACGCTGATGTGAAACTATCCTTGAGGATCCGCTGTCTGGGAGGTCGTAAGAAAAAGTACAAAAATTAGCGTTTGAAGAAAAAAAAACATCTACGAGTTCTATTTTAGACGATACATTTGTGTCTGCATGTATCCTAAATAACTACTAGTATACTAGTATTATATTGCAGAGGAAATAAAACGGGAACATACGTTTGTTTAATTACCACTTTTGAACAGAACGTTGCATATCGTTCCTATTATGTGAAATTTGATAATATTACTCATGTCATAAGCAGTTAAGGACAGAATATTGTAATTATTACAAAGCATGAAATATCTGAGTTTTTTTTAAATACATGAGTTTTTTTTTTAAACGTTCTTAATATTAAGCTGACGGCTAGTTTTTATCATAACTTAGAAACATTCAGACATCAAAATGCCTAATACCGGTGTTGGTTGAAAATTCATATTTATTTTTCATTGATATATTTAATATTTAATATAAAATTAGTATTTTAGTTTTACTCAATATGAAACTTGATGATTTTATGATTTTCATTCTTAAACATTTTGCTAAAATTATAAAAGCCCCAGCGGGATTCGAACTCATGACTTGCAGATTCGTAGAACACTTTAATGCTCTAACCCATTGCGCTACCCTGTTACGTAACAATTTCAGGAAAGAAAAAAAATATTATAAAATTAAACTTGATTTTATTGTTTATTTCGAAAGAAAGTACGTCACAATATGTAGGTCTCCCATACCACCTTAATAATTCATGTAAATTATAGTTTGTACAATACGTCACATAATTCAAATAACTGCGCAAAATATTGCGCAATGAAAACCTTTGCAAGCAAAAGACATTATTACTAGATTACATAATTTATACGATAAATCTAGTTTTTTATAAGGTGCAACTTTAATGCCAAAGGTTATGAGGGTTTAATCTCTCAAACGAGGATCTTAGATAAAGTCACAGGGGAACAAGGCCCTGGGATGCAAGAGTAAAGGTGATAGATAGACTTATTATACGTGATACACCATCCTATCTAAAGCTGTCACTCAACAAGGATCAATTCCCACATTCACACACACAAAATACGCAAACTTTTGCCTTTTTACTTAAGAGGGTTCGATGGTCGTAGCCATTTTTAGACTGTACTGATCTCCTTTAAAGGGGCATGGTCACGATTTTGGTCATATTCAATTTTGCTGTTTTTATTATTTACAATGCTTTAAGAATATATTTCTAATAATCAAATGAAATTTGAGTGTCAGTCGGAGAGTTATAAGCAAGTTACAGGGGTCACAATTCTTTGTAATGTAAACAAGGCTCGTGCCCTGTTTTTGTTTACATAGGTTCAATATATCAGTAAAATATCGTTTTCAAGCTGATTTGTCTATCTTCTTATCCATTTTAAGCATAAATACACAGTTCCTAACGTTTAACACATTCATTTTAGGTCTAAAACTGGAATTTGTACTTCAACATTCAAAATGTAAACAAAAGCTTTGTTTACATAGCAAAGAACTGTAAGCTCTGATACTCGCTTATAACTCAACAAATGACACTCAAATTTTGGTTGCCTATGAAGAATGCTTTTCTTAAGCATTGTTAACATTAAAATCGGAAAAATAATTTTTGACCAAAATCGTGACCATGCATCTTTAAAAGGAGAGCTCTATATATAAAAATATAAGAAAAAACCCAAATTCAAAAGGTGAATTTGAAATGTATGGATTTTTTCTTTACTAAATAATTGTTTATAGCTTAACAAATTATATCTTAAAATTTTAGGCAGATCTGAAGGTTAATTTGTTGACCATCCAGTTTCCTTAAATTTATATTGTAAATACATTATGTAGAAAATCATTACAACCTTGTACCACAATATCCTAGTGATCTTGCGAACATTTATAGGAAAGATACTTCTCGTTACAGTGCTCGTTATGAACACAATTATATACCTCCTAGTTAAGTATAATACATATAAAAAATCATTTATTGCAGATGCTATAAGCAAATGGAACTCACTAAATTCGGATACAAGAAATCAACATCCATCCGCCAGTTTCAAAGAAGCGTTTCTAATAATACCAGTGATTCGAAAGTTCCTAAATATTTCCTTCATGGTAAAAGAGTAACTAATATCATTCATACAAAATTAAGGCACATTTGTTTACTAAATTATGATTTACACAGAAGAAATATTATTGATTCTCCAAATTGCATATGTGGAAAGAAAGAAGATGTATATTACTTTCTATTTGTTTGCAAACCTTTCGAACCCTTTGTATATTATATATACAATAAAATATGTTCAAACCAAAAAAAGAGTAGGTAAAGGCTTTATTAACTAAAAATTCAATTTAATTAAAAAAAATTAATGTATTTCTATCTAGCTAAAATTCATGTTTAAATTTCAAACTTCGAAAATTGGGCCAGTCAATACGACGAATAACTTGTTACTAATTTTCTTCATACATTTCATTTAAAATGACAGTTTAAAACCAAATTTAAAAAAAGTTAGTTTATGAAAAAAAAAACAGGGTGTTTTTTTTTTATTGTGTAAAGCTTGGAAACACCCAAATTAATAAATTTATTGTTATTTCTTCAAAGGCGTCGGAACCGGGGGGGGGGGGGGGGGTAAAAAAAGTTAGACATAACCATACCATAAACCTTTTTTTTTTTGCTTGTCAAGTTTTCTGATAAGTCTAGCACCCCCCCCCACACTTTTAATTTGCTTTCCGATGCCACTGTATTTAGTCCTATTATCATTCAAATTTCATGATCGCTATAAGAGAATTACTGTATTTAAAGGGGCGTGGTCATGATTTGGGTCAAATTTTATTTTTCTGTTTTTATTATATACAGTGCTTTAGGAATGCATCTCTAATGATCAAATAAAAATTGAGAGTCAGTCGTAGAGTTATAAGCAAAATACAGGGCTCACAACTCTTTGTAATGTAAACAAGGTTTGTGCCCTGTTTTTGTTTACATAGATTCAATACATTCAACAAAACTTCTAAGTGTTCATCCTAATAAATAGAATAATTTTGAAATTATGAAATAAAATGAAATAAAACTTCGAAAATTAAGTCAGTCAGTACGAAAATTCGTAATAACTTGTTACTAATTTTCTTCATACATTTCATTTAAAATGACAGTTTAAAACCAAATTTAAAAAAAGTTATTTTATGAAAAAACAGGGTTTTTTTTTATTGTGTAAAGCTTGGAAACACCCAAATTAATAAATTTATTGTTATTTCAAAGGCGTCGGAACCGGGGGGGGGGGGGCTTTTTTTTTTAAAGTTAGACATAACCATATCATAAACCTTTTTTTTTTTTTTGCTTGTCAAGTTTTCTGATAAGTCTAGCACCCCCCACCTACTTTTAAATTGCTTCCGATGCCAATGTATTTAGTCCTATTATCATTCAAATTTCATGATCGCTATAAGAGAATTACTGTATTTAAAGGGGCGTGGTCACGATTTTGGTCAAATTTTATTTTTCTGTTTTTATTATTTACAGTGCTTTAGGAATGCATTTCTAATGATCAAATAAAAATTGAGAGTCAGTCGTAGAGTTATAAGCAAAATACAGGGCTCACAACTCTTTGTCATGAAAACAAGGTTTGTGCTAATCCTAATAAATAGAATAATTTTGAAATTATGAAATAAAATGATGTGAAATTTTCAACATGTCGTAACTGATATGTCTTCTCATCAATAGCACAGATGAAATAAAACACACCGATTGAAATCATTTACCCGTGACGTAACGTCAAAACAAAAAATTTTTTTTTGCGCGTGCTTAATATGATTGTCATTATTTTGTGATTGATTTTAATTTTTGGTGATAGTTTATAAAGGAAACCACTTAAAATGGCCAAAATGATCACTGCAAACACAGCCAAAGCCGTTGGAATATTGGTGTCTGTTATTGTTTCCACAACAGATCGTATTCACCTTAAATTTGCTGTTAGTTTTGACCTCGACATTGTTTTAAATATTAAGCAATCCGAAGGAAACGTTATTTTGATATAATTTTTCGTAAGCGTAATATCATTTTCATCGGCAACTTAAAAACAATTCAAAAGCTAGGAGCAAATTGAACCATACCGGAAGTGTTAGTGTCATTGCGCAAAGGTCAAGGTCTCGGGTCGCAACCTGAGGTCAAGGTTAATGCATCGTTTTTAACAATTTGAAAGTTAAGTGGAAATCAGGCACCCTGACGGCAAGACAAATAAATGTGCTTATTTCATATAGTAAATACATTATACTGGGTGAACACTTAGAAGTTTTGTTGAGTTTATACTAGTAAAAAATCTTGTTCAAGCTAATTTGTCTATCTCTTTATTCATTTTAAGCATAAATAAACAGTTCCTTACGTTTAACACGTTCATTTTAGGTCTAAAACGGGGATTTTCACTTTTAAAAACATGCATTAAAAATGTAAACAAAAGCTTTGATTACATAGCAAAGAATTGTAAGCTCTGCAACTCGCTTATGACGCAACGAATGACACTCAAATTTTGGTTGCCTATTAAAAAAGCCTTACTGAAGCATTGTAAAAATTAAAATCGGAAAAATAATTTTTGACTAAAATCGTGACCATGCCCGTTTAAAAAAATGAAACCGGGTTCTTTTGCATTCAACTTGAAATCAAGTTAAATGTAATCCGGGTATCTACATTCAATTGTATGATTTTTAAAAGAATGGGTCAATGATATATTATATAACATTTTCTAAGAGACAATAGGCAGCATGGATCATCCATTTAACTTGTCAGACTTGGGAAAACATTTTTGTTTGAAACTGGTTTTCTTCACATTTCATTGAAAATGACAAACTTGAAATACATTTTTGCAATATTTTTTCTTAGAAATTATACCGATACACATACAGGCTGAAGATATCAAACATCATAAAGAATTCATATCTCGAACAAATACATAGGCTCCTTTCACTTACATGATATCAAACTTAAAGGGACCTGGACACGATTTCAGATGAAAATTTTATTTTTGATTTTTATGTATTAAATAGTTTACTTTTGTATTTTGAATGATTTACCAAAATTTGAATGTTAGAAGTCGTGTTACAAGCGAGATACAGAGGAAAGAAGTCGTTGTTATGTAAACAAAGCTCGAGTCTTATATTTGTTTACAAATAACGTAAAGTAAAGAAATTTCCATTTCTTTGACAAAATAACTTGTGAAAACAAGATAAACTTATTAAATGTGTTCATAAATAAGTTTATCAACAAAAAAATGCAACATTAGATTGAAACATTTACCAATTCAAGACATATGTAAACATTAACAGGACTCGAACTTTGTTTACAAAACAAAGAATTTTAACCTCTGTAACTCGCTTGTAACTCGATATTTGACTTTCAAATTTTGACAGAGAATTAAAAACATCCATATTGACCATTCTAGACATTAAAAATGAAAAAATAAATTTTGAAAAAATTGAGCTCAAATCGTGTCCAAGTCCCTTTAAGCTTTCGGAATAGCATTCGGTTGTCCTCATTTATTACATCCCGATGGAAAGGTACTGTATGTATAGCTGTCCTCTTTTCCTTTGGAATTTATCACATGTATATCCTAATGGTATATACGAATTATTGCTCCAATTCAGTTTTCATTGCTCCAAGTACATGTATACCTGTTTGCATTTGAAACGTAAGTACATGTAAGTACGTGTAAAAAATGTACAATTAAGAACAGAAATCAGATTTATTGAAAAATTATTTCTCGAAGTTTTAGTTTCTAGTTTCCTTGTTTGCCTTTTGTTTTATTTCAAATAATTGAAAACCAACGAACTACTAGAAAAAATTATGTCTATTTAATAGCACTATAGATAAAACAATCATAGCATTTTAATAGCCGCGTCTGGTTGGTTGTATTGTATGTGTTAAGTTAATATGTAAAATTATAAAAACTGGGCAAAATTCGAGAACGAACGATTACATCGTAAGGTACTAGGTTACAGGAAAGATTAAAATAATACTAACATTCGTATATGCCTGTCAATTAAACAACAAAGACTTAATCCCCCCCCCACCTTTTTTAAAACCTTTACTTTTTTTTTTTTAGCAAGAGTTGGATTAAATCGAATTGTTACATTAACAAACATTTAGTTGATAATTTTTTATTACAATATCATTAAAGAAAAAATAAAAATAAGCTTTGTAGGATATGCAGTTATGAAATTCAATATCATTTCATATATTTTCAGATAATTTACCGTATAAAAATTATTATATTCAAGAAATTAATATTGTGGATCAAAACTATTGAAAAAGATTTATTGATGCAAAATCTCTGTGTACAAGTTAATAAAATGTTAACTGTCTAATTTTGAAAGTTCATTTTTAAAACTCTTGTGCTACGATATGACGGAAACATGCAACTTTAAATCATTTAATTTTTATTGTTACCGTCAGATATACACTGATATGTTATTTAACATATATACATTTTTGTATCAGGTAGATTTTTGTAAGGACTGACCGTCCATTTTTTACCATGTTTATTACTTACCACGGGTTATTATGCTGTTAAGATGTATGTCTTCCACAATAATTTAAAGGAAGGTGAAATGAGCTAAATCAACGGTCTTTATCTAAGTGTGTTGTTCAAAGACAAGGGGCAATTAGTAAATCAATAACATACTCTACTTGGTACCTAGCGAATTTGCGACAACAAAATATCGTAAATAACAGATATTTTCACGCCAATAGATTAATAGATTTTTTAAAAATGACGAAACATGTAGCTATACCTATTTCCCATGCAGTAAATTCCAGTGTCTGTAATTCAGAATCACTGTCGTTTGACACTGAAAATTGACCAATACTGAATATTGTAATCGCACACCTGTAAAATAACGTTGCATTCTGGCGATTATCATAATTTTTTGCAATGCCGTAGTCCAACTCTTCCTTATAAACGGAGACTCGATATACATTTTGAAATACACTTCACTTTACATAAGCTTCAAAGAAAACTGAACTTTTTTTTTTTTTTTGAGAGAGAGAGAGAGAGAGAGAGATTGTTCAATACATGTGATGTCATTGTGTGTCACTTTAATCAAAACATAACTGATTATGAAGTTAATTAATAACAACACACTCATATCAACTATCAAAAACAGTTTAATTCTAAAGTAATATAAAGTCAGAACGCAGACAAAGTAAAAACGCTATAAAAATTACATTATGTTGGTGTGTGAAAACGCAAGATAATTAAGATACGGATTCCTTAAATATAAATAACAGATTTATTCGTGCAGATCTCAAGCCTTAATTAGCCAGAGATGTTTTGCAAAAAGAAAATAATGAGAAAGTCCATATTTGATACTCAGACAATTTTTGGTGAGGGAAATGAAGACGAAATAATGGAGTGCTGCTGACAAACAGCGCTGTATCTCGACCTTTTCGTCAGCCGGCCCGTCTTCTAGCTCTCTTGTACTTTATTTTATTAAACGGATCAGCACACAGATCAACAGGGTGAAAGAATTATGGTCCACATGATCACGGCACAGCTATATCTGTTGTCAGCAGGCGATACCCTTGCCCCGGTAATAAACATGGGTGATATAAATGGCTAAAAAAATGAATTGCAATCAAACGGGACTGGAGTAAAAGTAGGAAGGGCGAAGTACTTTCCGGCTTCTACAGGGCAGCAACCAAAATAACATGGATCCACGCCCACACAACTCTTGGTAGGCTGACCATTCTGAACGTATGCGTATTCTGAAAAAAAGGAAAAGTTATCCAAGATGCTTCAAAATAATTACTTGTACTACTACTTACAAAAAAACTATCTGGTTGATTCAAGATAAACAAGACTATATAATGTCCAAGCCAATCTAGGCGTGACAACATCTCTGAATTCTTACTTTCCAAGCCATCGAAACAAAATTGAAATTTTACCCTCCAGTAACTATTAATGAAGAGGTATTTTTGGATCTAAGAGATAAGACTTTAAACAATAAAATCAATTTTGATAACACACCAATCCTGCTGTGATCATTACAAGAATGCCAAGTGTACATCAAGTAATGCACACCTAATAGTGTGAGGTTTCTCAGTATTTATTCTGAAGAATGGTGAGAAAATATCATCATATTTTGTAACAATATATCCCACGGGCCTGTAAGGCACACCTGGGATCATTTGTATCAAGAGGTAAGAACTGTCCAGCCATATCACAGAGCGCAGAGTTCACATATTTTGAGTACTAGGTAGTATAAACTGATGATGAACTTGTGCTGACACACATGCAATGGAAATAAATATAGAAGGGGAAACTTGAGGTCCAACTGAAGTATCTATAGACATTGGGTCTGTTGGATAATTAATTTCTGCATCAAGAGTCAAGCTCAAATACACAATATGTTAGCAATTAGATTTCAATTTGAAATTCTCTTAAGGTGGCTCCGGAAAATCAAGAATGCAGAATGCAGGATAACTGGAAACAATAAACATACATAAAGATGAGGGCAGACGCAAAGATTGCCTGAAATGAAACTCACATGAGCATGGAGCCCAGGTGTGCCAAAAATACCCTGCTAGGAGTGCACAAAATGACAAAGGGGGTAAGACACCTGCACAATTACTTTGAGAGTGCCTCATCTCTATGAGAAGTGGGCCACATTGAGCATAATGATGGGAAAAAAATATCGTCTGAGAAAAAAAATCCCCTGAATGGTGACCTGCACTTTATGATAACAAAATGAAATTTTTAGTGTAATGTTATTAATATTTTTACTGTATCTGCTTCTGTCATAATCTGAAATATTCTGGGAAACTCAATTCCATGACTGATTAAAAGTTAAGCCCACAATTTTGCTGTATGTGCTTTTCATGCTGCATACAATTATAGGGCATGTTTATAATATATCTTTATTTATAAAAATTGTGTGATTTTTCTTCATATTTAATTTCATTCTTTGATCAAATGCAAATGTAAAATGGTCTAATATATGGTAGGAAAGATAAACCTCCAGGTATCAGGGAATAAATTAAACCCACATCAAACAGATAAATTTGAGAATTTCTATTCATTTTAAGCAAGATTGATTTCAGGCTGCTCTTCTCATGGGATGTCAGAAATTGAAAGATAAATTCTTTAAGTATACAATCATCAAATGTGCAAAGACGTCTGCAGACTCCCTCATCTCAGTAGTGTGTCTACTTGCGAACTGCTTCTGGTACCCCCAAAATTCTCAAGGCATCCCAGAAAAGTCGACATAAATACTCAAAATTAGTGGTAATCATGGTAATGAGCTTGCACACTTGAAGAAAAACTTAATCATTATTGATGCAGTAATATGCCTGATTTTACACCTCTAGATTGCTTCAAGCTGTGAGGATTTAACATAGAAGCTAAGGGAGGGATCAACTCCTAGCAGAAGATGTCTGAATCTTTGGGATGACTGCTCCATGAGAGAGCAGCTATTATAGGAAACAATGTTGCTTGATACTCTGGGAATCTATTCTGTAAAGGTGTGACCCCCCTCCATAGGATTACCTGCCTGCCTGGTTCCTCTGATGTCAGACTTAACAGATTTCCTCAGTAATCTGCCTGCCTGCTTTGACGGGTGTCAGAGAGACTTGCTCCATGTTTACTGGATTTAAACTCGATCAAAACGCATGATTATGGTGTCTTGCCCCGACTTAATCTTTGATGACTAACATGTTAATAGATTCCCATTATGTTTCTATTACTGAGCAAGGTTCTAATAGAAACAAATAACTCAAAATTTGAAATTGGACAGGCCATCCCCCAACCAGTTTTTCTACTTTGAAACTCAATATGGTTAATTAATTCCCTGTATATGCAATATTGATATCTTCGTATTACATCACATATGCAAATTCAAAACTGACTGACATTCCTTTGGTGCAAACCTGCTAGCCTTTAGCTTACTAAAATATGGTTTTTTTTGTTACAATTTGCCGTAACAAAAAAAGGTGCATGTATAATATTGATCAAATTTTTTTTTGAATCAGTGCATGCTTAATTTGATATCATTTCTCCCATGTCTTCTTCACAACAAATTAAACCAGAAGGAATAGAACTGACGGAATAGTCTTACGTGTTTATGTCTGGATGTGGGTCTTTCATGTTCTCCAATGTGGTTCTGTCCTGTAACACAAAAGCAACTTACCATTGAATTCAACCAACTAATACAACAGAAATTTTTTTAAATATTATTACAATTAATAAAGTTACATAATTATTATTAGTTAAGATTTTTTTTATGATTGGTACCCTAGATAAACAATTACCGGTACATGGTATTTTTTGTATCATATATACAATTACATCTATTCCAACATACAATATTTTTATTACATGTATCATTAAACATATATCAATTTTTTTTTTGTCAATAACATTATACTTTTAGAAATCAAGTGTTTCTGGTGCAGTAGTTAGCTTGTTTATTCTACTCTCAGTCAATCGGTTTTCAGCTATCCCATCAATTTTCAACCTCACTCTAATTAACTGTCACAAATTTGTTAGCAACTTGCTATTCCATGAAATACACCAGCTTCTGTTTTGCTTGTTTTCGTTGTGCTCTTACAATATGTTACAGGTGTTTTGAAAATTCCTTTGAAACAGAATGAGGTTAAATGAGAATAAGTTAAGGGCAACCACCCTCCCGCCCCTGATATAATGATGCTGAGAAAATTTACATACCACTAGTAAACTGAAATGCTGGCCAACTAACTGACCACCCATCATAATTCCCATAAAGATAGCAAGTGCAGTCAGAATATAGGTAAACCATGCTTCGTGTCTTAATTGAAACGATTCCTGAAAATAAAACTTGATGGTCAATATCCTTAAAAACAGAAAACAAGTCCTTGTGGTGAATTTCCTGTCAGTTCTTGGTAAACCTTTTATTTGTTCCAGTTCATATGTGGTTGAAAAACAAAAAAAAAATTAAAAAAAAAAAATTCTGCATCAAGCAAAAATGTGTTGCCTTCATTTTCTTACAGTTCTGAGCCAATGGAATAGTCCCTCCTTGATTGGTCAGTGACCTCACTGCACTTGCACTTTTTAGGAAATAGATGAGTGTTCTCTAGGATAACAAATAGCTATAGAAGGCACACAGGTATGCTGCTTTAGTGCTACCTGTCTAATGGAACTCTGACCACAAACATGATACTACAGAGGATGTGGACAGAAAGTTACTGAAAGGTGGATCGAATTACAGTCGCTATATCCCTAATTCATTATAACCATATAATGAAATTGTAATAATTGGGATAGCAAATTTGTTACGTTTCCTTCCACAGGACCACCATGTGCAATAAATATAAATACATTTTTAGAAAACTTAAATATAATCGGATTGGTTATGTCAATAAGCATTGCTAACTTTTGACAATTTAAAACAATTCATTATAAAAGATGTAAATACATGTATTGCTTTTTGTTTACCTCTATGGGGCTCAAAATCAGCTCGCTATATTCGTAAATTCGTTATAAGTGTGTTCATAATTACTGTAAAATTTTAGAGGAATTGGTTAAGAATTTTGCCAGGGACTCCACAAAATTTCACTGTATCCGAGATTATGTTTTATCAGTGTTTGTACCTAACAAGTTTTACTGTGTATGTATGGCTTAAGTGAGTTCAAATTTTCTAAATCTTTTTATTTTGGATGTAAATTTAATATAAGAATTTCATGCAAAGTTCACATTACCCAGACAATTACTAGTAAGCTAATTGTGAAAAACTGCAGAACAACACCTAAGAAAACTTGCTTTGTTTGTACATTTATTAGAAGCTTATAGCAGTGTACATATGGTTAGAAATCTGCATTCTATTTAACATGTAGAATTATACCCACCCAATTGAGATTTTGATGTTGATCGACCAAACCAGCCCCCATGAATAATCCCATTGCCAATGACATCAGAACTAGTAAATACTTAAACCATATGCTATGCTTGATGTAGAAAACACTCTGAAAAATACAGAAAATTCAAATTAATTTGAAAAGTTTTTGAAATTTTACTTTACTTTTGTTGTTATGGAGGAGAACTGTAACTGCTCAGCAATGTCATGTGTTGCCAAGGTAACCAAGAGCATGACAGAAAGCACCACCATTACAGATTATACATACCATAATTAAATTAATATTCTGACCAATCAGGTTAAAGCCCATGAAGGCAAGCATAACAATGGCTGATGCAAGAAGCAGATAATTTAGCCACTTCTCATGCTCGAAAATAAATAACTCCTGCAAAACAACACATGTTAAACTAACAATGTGACAAAAGTATATTTCTAGCAAAACAAAACTTTCAGATGTACAACTGACAGAGAAATAGATTGAAAATCTTTAATGAAATTCATGTCTCAAAATATGTCTTTATTTTGTCATTTATAGGCCATCTTGAAATTCTTTATACTTTTCAAACCTCCTGCTAGTAATCATATTACTAGATTCTTTTACCTGTTAGTTACATATATGAGGCATGACCCATGCTTTAAAATTTCCAAACTATACTATATGTTGTTGCATTAAAGCTGCTTGGTCTGATTTTATATCAAATTTTGTGTATGCTTTGAAACGATGGTTATGCTAAGTATGTGTAAAATAATAGACATTGCAGTAGTGTTCCCGGTCAATAAAGCCAAATTTCAATGAAAAAAATTACCGGGGTATGTACAAAATTTGTTAACAAAACAAACGACATAAAAGGGTATCACGTTATTTCGCCACATTGAAATTCGCCCCTGATGTCGAGGCGGGTATGGTTGTATTACGACTTTGACATCGCTAAAGATAAAAGTTGTAATGTTCAGACAAGTTAAAATTAAACCTGTGTATGTTTTGTTCTCTAATATTTCTGAAAGTTGCTTTTTTTACAATTGATGCATAACAAGCGGTCTGAATAAACCCAATCATTCGGGGGACGAAACTTAATTAACGGTTCCCTTTCTAAACATTCCCATGATGCATTTTGGTTTGTTTTTTCGTTTGCCCATGCAAAAAGAAATTATTTTTATTTACTTTGAATATTTCTAACTTTGAAAGGCAACAGATTCTGTTGGTGTAATTAGGAGAAAGTCCATTACTTTTTAAGATAATTGGTTTGTATGGAAAATTATTTGATACTGTAATAACCAAAAAATCGGACCAAGCAGCTTTAAATATTGGTGAATATCAAATTTTGTGTACATGTACTTCACTTTCAATGATTTGAAAATTTGTGAACAATGGTTCTTCTAATGATAATCAATGCAATTTTTCCCTTAAATGAAAATTTAAGGATAGATGCAACAAAGACATCCATAAATTTTAATTAAAAATTGGTATTTTATAAAAGTTGTACAGTACAGTACTACAGTATATTACTTTCACCTTTTTTCTCTTAAATGAATTAAAAAGTACAACATTTAATGGAAATTGTCAGACATTCTGTGTAATTTGGACCTTTTCAACCCATCTTAAATCTATTTCATTAATATTTAAAATGTCATCATCAACTTTGCATCATGAATTAAATTAAATGACAAAATGATTCTTTTTTTGAAATTATTCTTTAATGCACACTTTAACTAGTAATACATTTTTTTTTTTAAATTCAAGGCTACAGGTATGCTTGTATGAGTACAGATGCGATAAAATAACTGGAATGATGATAAAATTTGTGCAAGAATCTCAAAAATGACTCCATTTATATCAACAATGCAATTAATCTCCAAACAGATTTATCCATTTGACTGATTGAGGATAAAAGTATGTGCATTTCCTGATAAAGTAAAACACACTTATAGCGAAGTGCCAGGGACAGGCTATTTTACTTCGTAATAACCGTAATTCGTTATATATTTGTCAAGTTAAAAACATGTAATAAAGTCAAGGGGAATGAAAATCAGAATGGAAAACGAAAAGTGTGTTCGCTATAACCGTGTTTTACTGTACAATGAACCAACAGCAACATCACAAGGCACCTGAGCAAGATTCAACCACATATGTATTTATTCCAGAATTTTATTCATATTCCTATAGACTTTGGTTTATTAAAAAAACCAAATGCCTTAAATCATAAGTTTTGAATTAGTAATTTCATATAGCTCAATTATGTGTAAAAAGTGATGAATTTGCATGCAATACTGGCACTAGTATCTGTAGTTTCATGGTTTTAACAGTTTATCCTTTACACATAACCCAATTCATTATATTAAGAACTTTATAGCATTGATTGCCTGACAATTTAACCCCAATTCAATGTCACATGATCGACATAAAGCTGACAGAAAACTTGCCTTTAAAAAGGTTTGTAATGTTTAGTTGTGAGAGTTATGTCATTGCCAAAATGGGGTTAAAGGACATACAATGTCATGTGCTTGAGGATAAATATAGTTACTTTCTATTCTTATTAGGCTGAGAGCTTTTTCATCTGAGCTAGCTGAGGTGTGGACATTGCATGGAGTACCTGGTGGTAGCATTTACAGGGAGAGTGTACCAGTAATACTTTTGTTCAGCTGTAACATTCATCAATCATCAATTACAGATTACTAATACATTGAAGTTAAAATAATATAATCTTATAGTATCATAAAATTTTAGTTTTATTTATTTTTCCTTGATTTCCACATCAATAGTAGACATTCTTTTCAAGCACATCACTTCTTTTACAATTTGTTTAGGAATCAAAATGAAGTTAAGCCAAAATTATGAGAAGCTTGAACCCCCCCCCCCCCCCTTACATCTTTCCAAAATACTGAATGAATTATTACCTGATTTTAGGGAGGGGCTGAATCTAAGCAAATGTTATTTACCTGGTGAAGTCCTGTACAAATGGGGTAGAGGATATAATGGGACCAAGTTTCAGGACCTGGTAAAACAGATGTTTAAGGACTACAACATTTTAGGACTTTTAAGGTGTTTTGGGAATTGGTTAATCATTGACAATGCATCGTCTCTAATCGATTGACAGATAGCATGTTAATGGTCTCATTCCCAGTTAATTTTATGGGTAGTACCTTATAATTGGGCCTTCCAGTTGTATTTCCTTACATGATTTATCATTAGATAAACCTTTTTCAAAATACTTTTCCTGCATAACAATGTGCATACCATAGTTGCAAAACACTGCCAATATGTATGATCTTCTCCAATATTAAAATATTGACCCATGTAAGTAAAGCATAGTCGGATATTAACCTTTGATGTGACCTTTTTGACGTGACCAGTTTACATAAAAGATGTTTAAAAAACTGCTTATGCGGTAACAGCACACTGTGTGTAGGATTTAAACAGCTTAAAGCATGATGTAACAGAAGACGAATGAATATTCAGCTTTACGATACTCCACGTGTTCAAGAAGCCATGGGTGGGAGAGAGCTATGTGGACTCTCGACCGTGGCTAGAGATGATGTATGCATACTAAAAACTGCAAAAGTATTAAAGGAACATTTTTTATTTTGAGAGCTTACTAGGTTTTTTTATTGGGCTTACTACATGAAATGTTTGCACTATGTGATTCAAGGATCATCAATGTAAACAGTACTTAAAATGTTTGAGCCTGTGTCATGTATTAAATACATGTACTGACAATAAACTTTATATTGTATAACCTGTCATGCCATGTGATAAAGGGAAATAACTTCCAGAGGATTTTACCACATATGTATACTCTAAACTGTTGCAAAATCAATATCCCAGTTCTGGTATTTCTTTGTTGGGAAATAGAAGTTAAAGTTTTTCTCATTCAAAAACAAATCATAAAACAAATATATTGGAATTTAGATGCCAATTCTTAGATGTCAATAGAAATTACTGATTAAACATGATGGCACTGGCACAATGTTTAAGCAGAATCATTATAAAACTTATTTGTTTTTACATACCTTATCACATGTGATGCATGCTGGGTAATACCAGTAATGCAACATTAGGGACCAGAATGCCATCCAGCTGAGACAGAAAGCCCAGAATAATAGCTGCATAAATGCGTAGTGATTCTCCTCACCGACACAGTTGTTAATCCTGAAACAATTCAAAATTCCAGGTTAACCTTCAAATTGTTTTGGGAACTATAAATGTAATACATATTTATGAGTACATGTGGTTAATTTGCCAAAATATTTATTAGAAAAGTTGATCTGAAATAGAAAAAAAATACCAGTTTGTCCTATACGTTAAATATCATATGTTACTGTAGCAATTCAACCCCATCAAAAATAAATCTGTTAACATGTTTATTTTTTTTGAAATTCATTGTACATTCTAAGGAGCTGATAATGATTGAGGCCTACTCTTCATTAGAGATAGGCTTGAATATGCTCAATCTACTCCCCAATATAAAATACTGAACAACTTGGACACTTTAGTATTCATCCTGTAACTACCCCATGCATTGACTAAAGATAACCCAATAAACCAAAGCTATATTCGGTCAATGCCCCAATATAGCCTCGTGCATTTATCTGACGTTCAGATGCACAGTGATGTCATCTTTTTTGACTCGTTTATGCCATGGCGTCATGGTTTCAACTGCAGATATGCAGCATAATTTGTTGAAAATTTCTCATTTGAGGCATAAAATGTGAAATTATATGTTGCAGGATAAACAAAATACATGATAACTGTTATGACATATAAGCTATATTTGGGCTTGGGTCCAAGATGTAAGAAGGGCTTGGCAAACCTCACCTCACATTTTCTTACCCTCGCCCAAATATAGCTTACGTTTCAAGACAGTAACCATGTATTTTATATTTATTTTGTAAATTTTTCTGTCAATGGTATTCAAAAGTAAAAGCTTGTGCAAGATTTTTTGAACTCTTTTTTTTTTTACCAGTTCAAATATAACTCGAAATGGCTGTCTAATTATATTTACGTTTTAATCCAAAATAATGATTAAAATTTCATAGGGTGTTTTCCTCCTCAAATTTTGCATAATTCTACATGCATATAAAAATTAAATAAAATGATTTTTTGCAAAGAAGGCTGAGGAATCTTAACCTGTGTGGAAGCCATATGACTGATGTTAACTCACCAAGGACAATGATGGTCCATTCTGAGCACACATTGCTGGCATCGACGACAATGGTGGGCTCTTTTAGGTCTTTTTCTCTGACATTTATCACACATTTCCCAATCACTCGTGTCTGAATTTCATGAAAATATCAAAGCCATACAAAGAAGAAGGTACAGTTTCTTTCAGTATTTGCCTTAAAATTCAAAAGTTGTTTAAATCTCTTAAAAATACACATATACCATCTTGAATCTGTGTGTATATAAAGTACCAAGTTATACACTTTTATCATGTTTCAAAAAGTATTTATGACTTCAACATTTTGGCATAATTCAAAGATTTTGTCAAAAATGATAAAAAATGGCCCATTTCCTCATAGGTTTTTGAAGAGGAAAATTTGTCCGCAGCTGTCGCCCATAACGAAATTAATATATTTTATGTGAAATCAAACGATAAAGTTAGTATGTGAGTTTCATTGTGGGCGACCGCTGGACATATTTTTCTATTCAAAAAATTATCAAGGAACTGGTGTCTTCTGCTCAGTTTTATGAAAATTCTGGGGAAATGCACTGTTTGTGACGTCACAATTAACCTTGTGAAAGTCTAATCAGAATTTTTAATTTATAGGTATTTTTGTGTAAATAAATGTTACATTTCAATATCTTGTGATATTTTTAAAAATCACTCTAAAACAGGGCGAAATATGACTGAAACTGTACCTAGTTCTTTTAAAAATCATAGTAATTCTTCCATGTTAAGTAAACATATCTGAATATGGAATATTTTCTAACTTTGGTCGATAGTTGCAATAGTAAATTGGTAAAAATGTTTTACCAGTACAAGTATCAATATGTATATTAATGTATGTATTACCTATGTTATCCTTTTCAGATATTAATGGCACACGACCTGGATTCAATGTTGCTGCTCTAAATAAGGCACAAATACACATCACTGAGCACAGAACATACACTGAAAAAAAGAAAATGAACCTCAGGTGACTAGTACTGTAAACTCATATTACGCGAGTACTTAATTCTGCGACCTGCTTTTTTGTATCAAATCATAACTTTTCTCTTGATTTCTTTTAGTTCTCAACTCTCAGAAAATAATGGCGAAATTTTAGAATCTGCAAAGGGTCCTTATAGCGATTTTACACAGATATTAATTCCTTGCGCTTAACTAGGAATCTACACTATACAATAAGTGTATCAATATAACATTGTATATCAAAAGTCTTAAAATTAAAGGGTACTTCATAAATTCAATGGATTTAAATGTATATATTACTCTGAATAAAGGTGTGTTAACTTACATGCAACAAATGGCTCTGAGGCTTGCTTATCTCTCATATGAGGCAGTAGCACCACTACTAGTCCACACCAGGTCCCATACACCCAATACAAAAATGTGAAAGTCAAACACAGTATTCCATTTCTGTCCTTCACAAAATGAAGTCGCCCTAAGATTGGTACACTTTTGACAATAATGTTACTGGAGTATTCACTAGATGGTGCTGGCTTGCCTAAACCGAGGCCAGACACAAAAGTTGATGGTGAAGGTACTTCTTCTTTCTCATACATTTTCTTCTGTCTATGGATGCTTCATGGAATCTTGTCAAATTACAGTTGTCAATTCCTGAAGAAAAAAGTTAATTTTTCCTTATTTAATATTCATATTTGATTGACACGCCATCAGGATTCAGTTAAAAGTTATGGCGCAAGATCCAGAAAAAGTTATTACTGGTCCTTACTTCACCAAACTTGCTTAGATGGTGCACCTGGGAATACTTAAGGATAAAATAGATTTGGATGCTGAATCTGAGAAATGCATTCTTGATGGAAGAGAAGTTGAAGTTTTTGCAGGTGACCTTTGATAGCCATATTTAAATTAATATTCCAGATCCCTTTTTTGATACAGTTTATAGCATACACATTAATAAAAGCAAGAGTAGCAGAAATGTTCTATGATATTCTAATACAGGTCTATAAATTAACTATAACCTTATGAAGGTAAAGAGCATTATGAAACTTCAAAAATATATCCCTTTCATTTCCAGTAATTAGTTGAGTCTGAGGACAAAATTGAGAAGCAATATAGTGGTAACCTCAAATTTGATCATCCAGATGGAACATGCAATTAGCATTTTTAATTAAGTTTTAGAAGTATATCAAAGAAGGTTTGAGTGTTGGATTTTAATATATATATATATCAAAACTATACTTGTGCATGTGCGGATCTAGAGGGGGAGGGTCCTGACTCCCCCCTGGAAAATGAAAATTTATTAAATTCACATAATAAAATTATCGCAAATATGCCTCAGACCCCCGCCCTGGCAAACACAATTATCCATTGGAACTCCGTGTTGAATTTTTTGTGATATACGTGTGCATTTATGTTTAAAATGAGGAAACCATAGGTATGTTTTAAAAATTATGAGAAACTGGAGTCGAAACATGGGTCATAGCGTAAACCGTCTTCAGTTCCAACATTTACATGTTTTCCAGAATCAAAATATGAGGGTTTGCGAAGAGAAGTGGATGTAGGCTATGCCTGTTCACTTCTCAAAAGAGAGTAGTCGCACGCCAGTTAGATAGAATGTTCTATCGTTAAAATGACATGTCCTACGGATCAGTTTAACGATAGAATTTGTCCCATATTCTCACTTCGTAGCAAATAAAAAATTATATCGTGCTGTATATCGCCTAAATTTTCATATGATTGGTATCAAATACCTACTATGTTGCTCTTTTATAATTCCATTTTACCACATTAACTGTTTTTACAACAAAATCATTGCCACTTTTAACATCAAGATTAAAAATTCGCTGTTTACGGTCACCATGTTAATGATAAAATCTGAGACATTCCCTGTGCGATTTCCGACAAAATGGCAGGCAAATTCAAACGTGTATATTTACAAAATGCCTTGGTACAACTCAATAAATTGATATTTTGTGGACTTAAAGCTGAACACTGCTCGTAAATAGGCACCATCACACAGGTACCTGGTATATAAACCCTTCGATTTCGTTACACACGATTGCACACCTGAAACTCGTGGCCGACATGTAGTATTCCTTTCGTCGTCTTTGGATTTTATGCATTTATTTCTTAAACTATGTGCATATTCTGCTTGTAAATAATGAATTGACCAATTTATTTGATGTTAGTATTCTCTTAAAAAAGTGCGTAAAATTTTATAATTTCTTAGTGACTGAGTAATTAACACGGCGAGGCAAGATGTAACGTCTATACAGGTGAGACCTCTACAGCGAAGTACTTTGAACTGTTTAGAGGTCTGCCCCTTATATAAGGGTTGTAGGGACAGCAGTGATGAAAGAGAAATATGGCAGACAGTGCTTATTTACGAGCGGTGTTCAGCTTTAACTACAAATGCATGTTCAAAAAGGTTTGTAATGTACAAAAATGTGTTTTTCTCCTGCAGATTATTTTAAACAGACTTAAAATCGACGCTAAGCACATCTGCTTCGCGACTGCTACATTGCAAGTATATGGGACGAATTTACTGTGAGTTGGTAGCCTGGTCACGGTAAGATTATTTTTTTTTTCTACACGCCATTATGTACATCCTGGTATTTCGAAATACTGTAGGCCTAACGGTTTATATCGGTACTTGGCGAACAAGATGGCATAGCTTTAAATGGTTGAAAAATGTAAGTTAATAAATGTCATCTTGAAAAATCAATACAAAAGATCTATGTACTCTAAATAGTCTCTTAACATGCTAAGTGCCGACATGTTGCTTGGATCTGCACATAATCCTGATGATGACATGTTTGGTTCTTAATTATCTATGCCTGTTTCTTAAAAAATCAAATAGGCCTAACTCTAATTGCATGAAATATCATATGAATTGCTCATATTTCAAACTCTCACCTAAAACATGAAGTCAATAACTTTTTTAATTATCGGCGTCATGTAAACATATCGTCCATTTTACCGGATATCGAAATTATGATATCGATTCGCACCCATATCGTTTCAGACCCCAAAGAAACAAGTAGTTCTCTAACGTGGTATCATGCCATGTAGCCAAAAATTCAGTACTATTTCTTACAAGGTAATATTTGCTTAAACATTTGAATATTTTTGTTTAGTTAGGTAAACTTTTTTTGAAAGCTATTTCTTGTGAGGTTTCCATTTTTACTTAGGCCTGACATTAAGAGGGTCGAATTAATATGGAGACGATATTTCATAACATTCAAGGGCAGATAACTATTGTATAGGTCATATAGAAGAAAACGCAATAAGGCCTATTGGAATTCGGCTAGTACGTTTAGGGAGTGAGATAAAAGCATCAAACATGACGAATTCTGCAAAACGACAAGAATATGCAGCACTCCTGCTTGAAAAGATGCAAAAAGGTGACATCACAATTGAAGAAAAGCAGACAATACATGACTATAAAAGAGATCTTACAAGAGCAGTGGTGATCAGGTCCATTCCCAGTTCGGTTGTTATTTATGGGTATTACATGTATAAAAGTAAAGGAGCAAGAATAAGTTTGTTTAAATCTGTTATGTGTGGCGCTGGTGGACTGCTCTTTGGGTTGTTTGCGACACCGGGGAAGAAACTGTGGGAGACGGCCATGGAAAAAAATCACATCACACCTCAGCATGTCCTCGGGAAACTAACTCAGCTACAGATGAAAACAAATACAATGTCAGATGAAACGATAGACCAGGAAATTGAGATTTTGAAGGCACACAAACGGTCTAAGCCTGCCCTAGTTCTGTCAACGTCTGAATTTGAGAATGAAAAATCGCAACCCGAGACAAACTTTGACGACTCTCAGCAGCCACAGAGTAGTTTATCTTTATTTTCTGGAGGAACAAATCAGGAAATGTCAGAGCAATCAATAGATGAACCAGAGAGTTTAATGGAGAAACGGTTACGACGGAATAGAAAGCATAGAACGAAGCCTGCTGGTGATGATGTGAACACATCTGCAGAAAATACCAACTCCGCAGGAATTAAAGTTAACAAGTATGGAGATCCAATCGAATGATCAGTCCATCAAGCTCAAAGACAATTGTTTTCATTATTAACAATGGGAAAACATGTAGCATGTGCTTGAATACAGTGTTCATATCTGATAACTTCTGTATGAAATAGTCATTGAAAATAAATATCTTACCTTATGTCTGGACATAATATGCTGTTATTTATGAATCACATTCTTTAAAATCTTGCTCGGGAATTCCGTACATGAAGAAACGACTGGTACTATTATGAAGTTATGTAGATTTAATGATACAAGACATGTGGTAGATATTAGAGAGGTTAAGCATTTGAACGTGTACGTCTACGGGTACGTGTGGAGGTACAAGTATGTTTACACGTACACGTACCAAAATTTGGGGAATGTTTAATAAACTATACGTGTAAGTGAACGTGTAAAATAATTAGATTTAACATTTTCAACATGTTCAGTTTACTCTCATCCTTTATGAAATAATTCTATGAATTTGATGAAACTAAAAGCACAGTTGTCCTCAATTTATCGTCTGCTTTACATAAACAACGTTTGATATACACAAAGTCTGTATTTCTATTCAAAATGCTACAAGTATTCACCTCCGTGTACTTTTGATTTTACACGTTTTGTACAACTTGTAGAATTACGCGGTATGCAGAAACTATATACATAAAATTAGGGGATTCCCCTAGTTACACGTACTCGTTCAAATGCTTAACCTCTCTAATATTGTAGACCAACCACTCACCATGAATTTTATTGTGAGTTCATTTAGATTTGGACTTGCTGAATTAATATTAAGTAGATTCTATGTTTGTCCTAGTATATTGGTAAATTGTTTATTTGATGAATGCCAAGTGGATTAAAATCAATCCTCTTCACCTATCCTATCATTGCACTGGAGTATAAGTAGACTGACTAAACCCCTGAGCAATGAGAAATGATTTAAAAAAAAACAAGATATCTGTGAGCCAATGCTCACTAGTGATACCCCCGCTCTGATGTGAATATGCAAAATAAGCAAAGTCGACATTTAACAGAAAGCTGGCATCCGATTGGTACAGAAATACATCCCACAATATGGCATGCCTAAACAAATAGTGTGTTAAAATTTCAAGCATCTGCGATAAATAGCTGCTGAGAAATCTTTGAGGAAAATTTGTTTGAAAATTTTGGCTAAAAATAAACAAAGTACTCATTTAACAGGAAGTTGACGTCCGATTGGTACAAAAATATATCCCACGATATGGCATGCCTTAACAAACACTGTGTAAAAATTTCAAGCATCTGCGATAAATAGTTGCTGAGAAATCTTTGACGGAAATTTGTTTGAAAATTTTGGCTAAAAATAAACAAAGTCGTCATTTAACAGGAAGTTAACGTCTGATTGGTACAAAAATATATCCCACGATATGGCATGCCTATACAAATATTGTGTAAAAATTTCAAGCATCTGCGATAAATAGTTGCTGAGAAATCTTTGACGAAAATTTGTTTGAAAATTTTGGTTAAAAAATAAGCAAAGTCGTCATTTAACAGGAAGTTGACGTCCGATTGGTACAAAAATATATCCCACGATATGGCATGCCCTAACAAACACTGTGTAAAAATTTCAAGCATCTGCGATAAATAGTTGCTGAGATAAATGCGACAGAAATTTTTGTTACGGACGGACAGACAGACGGACGGACGGACAGACGGACGGACAGACGGACGGACAGACACACAAGGGTAAAACAGTATACCCCCTCTCCTTCGGAGCGGGGGTATAAAAATTAAATTAACAACATTGCTCTCCTGAGATTTTTTTTTTTTTTACTTAACCTTCTATTGGTCCCTTAATTTCTTGTATCCATAGGTTAAGGTACCAGGCAAGAAACTTATCCTTGTTTATTAGCTTGATTCCAATAATTCACAAGTTTAAGACTCATTATTTTTTTAAGAAAAATTCTATTTCATAGATACATGTACTAGTATGTTACTTTGATGAACCTTGGACCTTCAGTTGGGCCCTTTCCTAACCCTATAAAGGGCCCTGGTTTTAACAACCATAGATATAAAGAAGCATATATATTCTCTCAGAATCAGCATCTAAGTCTGTTAAGTTCATTAGAATCCAAGATGCATCATAAAATGTTTGTGGAAAATATGACAAGTAATAACTAAAGATATAGGACCTGTCTCTTAATCCGTACATGATGTTGATGCCCAGGGTAATAGCATACTCCCCTCCCCCAAGTCTTCATCGGTGAGCTAAAATGGTCTAAATCGGAGTCTAACAATACCGATGCATGTATATTTGCTCAGTCCTTCCTTCCTACTACAAGGTACTGTTTGGCTTCTTGTTTTGGCAACACACTTGTAATGATTACTTTACACCGTTTTACAACTGTTACATGTTCTCTGGGAAACTTTGATATCAACTTGAATATTAAGTCTCTCTGTGGTAGAACACCTTGCAAGAATTGTAGAGGTTTCAGGTACATCAATTCCTTATCCAACCTGAACCATTTATTTATTTTGACATATTTGCTCATGCCTTTTTCTTTCTTTCCTTCTGAACATTAAAACCTCTGTTCATTTCTTTCCTGTCCAATAGTTGCCAGTAAATCAACACAAATCAAATCAAGCCTTTACTTTGACACATAAAACCATTCTGTATATAAGTCCTTGATTGTAAAGAAAATTTACATATACAAAATCTTACATGTATTTTGATAGCTGCTTTCCTATCAAATTTCATTTTTCTGTTTACTTGTGTAGCAATCTAAACCATTTGAACTGTGTAAACATGTTAAACATAATGCTATGGAATTTTTATCATTTTAAACAACTGTGAGTTCTTAATTTAATGAACCTACAATCAGTATCTTTGAATATTCCACAATTGAAATACATTGTATTATATGCCATATAAGCAAGAGATGGTAAGAAGTTTTGTTGCATTATGAAAATTTTTCTAGCTCTGTAATTTCATAGAATCATCATATGTTGTATGACATTCCATTTATAACAACCAACCAAACATACTAAAAACCTACAAATAAACAACTTTATAATGAAAGTTGGTTTGGCTTTTAAACTACGTGTATATGTACTAAAGGAAAAATTGTAAATGTACTTTTACCACGTATTTTTCTACACTAAATGATAGCTTGAACTGGTTTTACAGTAGTGAACAAGAAAAGACATGTACATTTTTTGTTAACGTTGAAGGTGTGTACTTTCTATCTAATATTGCAATTACCTAAATCAAAATGATAAATGAATATTTCACACAAAGACAATCAAACCCATCAAACACTGATACACAATGAAAAAAAAAAAAAGAATTCCTCAATGAAATGAATACATACAATAACCCTGAATAACACTCGAAATATCACAACAAAGTACACACACTTAAATTCACAGCAGTTATCACTCATGTTCTGTATGGTTCTATACAATAGACATTTTACAGCTGGTGATTACTGTAGTACAACATAGAATTTCTGTGAAGGCAAGTGCTCATTGTAAAGACAAACATTTCTTATTGAGTAGTTAAAGAGTTGTGAATTATCCTTATCTACATTTATCAACTTTTACTTAAAAGTTTAATTTGGCATAGTAAAGTATTGTGTTCCCAAGGTACTTTTATACCTTGGTAAACAATAATATATCTTTTATACTGACACTAAGGACTAAAGGAGTACAGGAAGTAGATGGAAAATAACAATAAAATAACAATGAACTAAAATAATCTGTGCTACTGATATAAACTATCACCAATGATTAATGAAAAGGTGAAAAAAAAATTCAAAAACTAATTTCCTGACACAAGAAAATACAAGTACATGTAGCAATGGAAATTTTGGTTGACATGTATCATAACAGTCATCATGTTAAATCATTGGACCTACGTGTATGAGGGATGAATGAAACACACTGGAAGCAGTCCATACAGTAATATCTAATATAAATCTATTAGATTTTAATTTGCCATTTTGAGATTTTTTCATTGAACACTGTTTTCCTTTTTAAAATCATTACTGGGTATGAGCTATTACATTTCTTTACAAAATCTAAATTAATTATTTTGTTCTATAGAATTTTGGTTTCTGTGTCTGTTAGATTACAGATACATAGTAATGAATTAACAATGGAAAACATACCTTTAATTCAAGTACATTGTACATTAACTAAATCATCATAAATTATGGTTATGATACCTCAATAATTTAACACAAATCACTAACTATTTACAATTGAGTATTCACAACATATACCTGTACAAATACAATGCGGTAAAAATATACACCATTTCTAAGACTTGGAAATTGCAACCTATGAAGAAATAGGGTATATACACGTACATTAATTTTTGTCTTAACAAAGTTTAAAAATGAAGATGGAAAATACAGATTACATTTTGCCAGATTCACTGGTATTAAAAAAAAAAATAAAACCCCAAAAGTTGTGGTAAAATCCTTCATAAAAACCTGCAATGATTTATTTATACTAATCTGTTTTTGTATTTCATATAAATTCTAACAGTCAAACATTTTCCCCATATTGATATACATGTTTTTCTTTATCTGTCATAATGTCATACATACAGGTATTCAAATGTTGATAATTCATGATGAATATTTCAAATACATGTACATCTATCAACTTCAACATGGAAAAACTTTTTTAAAGTCAAGTTTAATGTTTATAAATATACAAGTAAGTACAATGTAAAGGAAACTTTCAAATATTTAAAAAAAACCAGTATTATTGTTTTTGTCTGTGAGTAATTCCTAGAAATTGATGTAAAGGAAACTTGATTTTTTCCTCCCTCCCAATAGCTGATATGAATATCATCATGGATTGCTTTGTGAGTGTGGCTTTGTTTGGCGCTGGTGAATATCATCAGACAGGAATTTTGACTCCTTGTTGAGGTGGCACTGAGGCTCCTCGATTCAATCTTTTTGCTCTGCAGGAGAAAAGAAGAGACCTTGTAATCAAACTTTTTGTGTATCTGTCCATCGTCGGAACCCACGGGATTTCTATCCGTTACACTGCTTTCACGTTAAAAGCAGTGTAACGGATAGAAAACCCGTGGGTTCCGACGATGGTATCTATCCAATATACCATAATTAGTTTCAGACCAATGTAAAGAGGAATGAAATGTTAAACAGTAATATTTTGAAACCAAACACACAAATAGGCGATATAAGCAAAATTAAAATTCTCCGTATCTATTTGACTAATTTTGTACCTTGGAGAATTCGTCGGACTTGTCGACACTTGTTTTCCACTCCTTGGATTATCCTTTACAAAGTTTCGACAGGAAGCCAATTTAGATTCTAAAGCCTACAATAAACAAGAAAAATAAATTCTTCTCATACCAAGTTCAAGAGCATTCGTTAAATTTTATTTTTATATTTTATAAAAAACAAGATGCACGTTTCAAATATATATTGTACTTGGAATTTTTTTTAGCTCTCTGCATAAAGAACATGGCAGGTAAAGGATAACATGATTGTAAAATGGTTATGCAAAGACATTCATATGTACAAATATTTTACAAGTCAACATAATGCACCTTTCAATTCATAGTGTGCCATACTTTCCATGCAAACTATACACTGGTTGGGTTCATGAAAATGCATGTGACAGCTCTTGCGTACATGTACAATCAAATCACATAAATTGAGAACAGTTTTTATAAAGTTACAAAATAAATTGTAAATCGAAAATTATCAAATGCAACACAACATATCTTTATTCCTGAATGTTATGAAATGTGAATTTATGTTTCAGGACTATGAAACTTTAAAGCACATGCTAAGCACAATCTGTTATAAAGTTTTATTCAAATATACGTAACATCTAAAGATTTGATGATTAACAAAATCGACATGTACAAACTTTCCTATTTGTAGGATTGTAGGATTGTTTATATGTATTAGTAGCACTTTTAGTAAGGTATAAATTTGAATTAAGAGTGAATTAACTGTTGATGGATGATTTACAAATTCAGGTAATTCAGGCTAGTTATCAAATGAATAATCTTTACAGTTAACAATCTACATTTGTTAAAAGTGTTGGCTGAATTATGTATTAATATATAAGTCCAGAATGATCTTTTTACACAAAATTGCTCATCAGCATATCTTTTGTTAATATATTCTATTATTCTATTTAAGACTTAATATGCATGGTTTAAATTCTATTAAAAAAAATATTTCTATAGAGTTAGAAGTTTTTTACTTAGTCAGGAATTCATTTATTAAAAAAAATTAAAATTCATAACTAAATACACTAGTAAATTTCAAACATATAACCAGGACAAGAACACAAACACATGTACAAAAGATAACATACCGGTTTCGTACACTTTAAAACATTTATACAGTACTTACTCCAACTTTCCGAAGCAGATCCCCTACAATGTTTAAAGCTGAGATTCTGGCAGATGGAGTTAAAGGTGTGCTGGTTGAGGATTTCAAAGGAGGAATACCTAAAATTAATTTACATCTACATTGTTCTGATTTGTCCAAATGAACAGTGTTTGTTCATAATACATGTAGGTAAATTTATCATAGTTTTTACTCGATCGAGAATGTAAATTTACCGTTGTTTTTACCCATGATAGAATGAACACAACAATGCAGTTAATATGATTTGAAAAGAATCCAAGGTACATATTTCACAACCAAAAATGAGGACTCTGGAACAGACACATCTACTTTTAAGCAAGCAAAAAGTGTAACCATGTCATTAGGTGCCAACTCTGAACAAAACATTCCAGCCATCTACAAACAATAACTTCTTCCTATAAAGATTTCAAACCAAAGCAAACAAATTCTTACCTCTGTTTGGAGGTGTTGAAAGACTGGAGGATTTGTCATTAATGCTGTTTTCCTCCATAGGGTCCTGCTTCTTCTTTATTGGGATTGCATTAGAGCTACTGTCTTCCTTTGGGGCAAGGCTGAGGGCTGTGTTTGTTGGTTTTGTCTGAACGACATTCAACTCTGACCGGAGGTCTAACATGTACAAAATTGTCAGTATTATTAAAGTGACAACTATATACCCTTATACAAAAAGATACATAAGTGACCCATAGACTATAAAAACTTATCAATTCGTACTATACATCAGTGGTCAAGGATAAAATTAAATGAATTTCAAAACCCTAATCTTTACATACACTTAAGTATTTTTGCCCTCTACTGCCTAAAAAATTGATTGTGATTCCATGTAGAAACTTAAACTTAAAACTAAAACATCACATACATGTATATAGAAGAATTGGCTCTTCCATATTCAATTCAATTCTTTATTTCTTTAAGCTTTACAGCTTATCAGTATAACATACAATGTATGTACAATGTATAACATATTTACAGGACAACTTGTGCACGTACAAAGAATCACATATACTATACTATATATACAAGTTGGGAAAACAAAACAACAACAACAATTATGTATTAATACAGTTGTCTCTTAATAGCATACTTTTTGAAATGAATTTACCAAGATTACAGAGATCTTTAACATTTAAAGTGCTGAGTGACAAAAGCAATAATTCAAATACTTTTTAATTTAAATACTTTTACTCACTTTATATGAGTAGTTGCAAAAAATAAGAATCAGAGAGAGAGAGAGAGAGAGAGAGAGAGAGAGAGAGAGAAATTCTTTCTTTGGTGTTTGATAGTATGATATGAAGGTAGCAATCAATGCAAAACAAATACCGATTGTGTTTTTTTTCTCTGAAATGCTCACACCTTCATACTCATACAAAAGACCAAAGATAGTATTATATTGTTTAAACGGCTTATATTCAAAATCACTCCTTCTAATGACCAATTTGTCACTTTTATTCTCACCTGTGGCTTCATCTTTTAACCTTTGAACAGTTTCTACTAAAGTTTCTTTCTCATCTAATTCACTTTCCAAGAATGCATTTCTTTCAATGGCCTAAAAACAGAGATTGAAATTAATAGTAAAGATTCTTCTCAGAATGTCATTTTTTTTAAACCATCATTTGCTCCAAGTGCATTTCAATTTACCTGATTTAATCTCACTTCAAAATCCTCCAGTGAAACAACAGTAGCTCTACAAGATATGCAGATACACAATTTGATTACCGGTATTCATTACCAAATGCATTTTTAAACACAGTTAGATACATGTTACAGATTAAACTCATCAAAAGCAATAGATTACAATTGCGTTTGAACTATTGATGATACGTTCATTCAAAGATATTTGTAATTTTCTGATAGACACTTTCAACAGTAAAATACATGTTGAGTATTTCAAAGATGAGAACTTAAGAAATATTTAAGTACAATCATGATTGCCTTGTTCACTAAAGCTTATACATGTTCTCTGAACTTCTTGGTGAAGTGAAAACTATAGATGTATTATTTTAATTTTATTTTGGTAACTTATTTGGTAACTTGTTTGGAGATATGAAATTCCCCTATTGCCAAAAACACTGTCCTACTGTCATCTTACAACAGTACCTCTTGGCTCTCTCTAAATCATCATTGGTCTGCTCCAACTCTCTGATGTATTTCTGTAACTCATCTTTGTAGGCACTGACTTGGGCTAATTCATCTTCTAATTTGGATATTTGTCTGTGACTGTTAGTTTGTAAGAGCTCAATTTTTTCCTGATAAGAGTAAACATAAATTGAATCCGAAAAGTAACAAAAGTAATTATCAGAACATACCAGGTATTACTTTTTTCTGTTTGATTGTAATATATATTTAATTTAATTCTATTTTTATTAAAAAATAATAAAAATATATCCAAATTTCTAACCTTGAGTGAAGAATTTTCACTGCCAAGTTTTGAGGTTTCTGACAAGAGATCTTTGTTTTTGGATTCTAGCTGCTCGAGCTGGGCTTCAAGCTCACACTCAAGCTCCCTACTGCTGATCTGGAATTCTTCTAGCTCCTCTCTCGTCTCTTCTAGACTGTTAAAAGTATTAAAATTTAATTTTAAATGTTATGTGTTATACCCCCATATCCATAATATTAAACAGAGAGAGTCTGATATCTCTCTTTTAATAAATTCTTAAAAAACATGCAGGTCTTGAAATTATAAATTGACACGTCTGAACAGTGGTTTATGACCATGATGTCATGTCAAACATTGCTCATGTATTATGTTGATGAATGACTGTGATTGACACACCAGCTGTTAAAGACTAATCAATGTACACAACCTTTATCAAGTACAGTGGGTTAATTTCCCTTAAATCTGGTGGCGGTGATATTTTGGTCATTCTGATATAATACAAGTAATCTAATATAATAATAAAACACCAAACCATTTCTTATATATTTCTTTACATTTTGTAATTTATTAATTGGACAATAATTACAGTACACACAGTAAAATCCATAATATATTGAGCTTCATTTTTTTATACTATTATACATAATTCATTTTTATGAAATTGAACAACTAGTAATATATATATACATGTACCACAATCAAATTCTAATTTCATCTTAATGTTGTGATTTATTTAGTTTAAATTTTTTTATTTGCAAAATTATTGGGGCTGCGATCCCCCCCCCCCCCCACACCCTGTTCCAATGCCCTTGCTATGATAATGTTTCACTCCAACAACAATTTTGGCTCAAAACATAATAAAACGACTTTACTTTTTGAATTTTTTACCTGAATTAAAAAAAAATGTACTTGTGCAGTATATGAACTGTCACAAAAACATTATACTATAAGACAGAGACATAAATAACAGAGATTGGCACCTAATCGAAATCTTGCGGTCTCTTTTGTAAAGTATTCCAAGTTTAAATTAGCATATCTTTTTTAATAAACAAATATATCAAAATATAAACAGCTAAATCCTATTACCAAAACATTCAAAATATTATATTTTCATGAGTTTATGTCTTATAAACAATATTGAAAGAGGAGTTTTAGGTGGCAGTTGGCTACCCGTCGTCCAAGATTTCACCGATGTTTTATAGCTGGCCTATATACATGTATTTTCTATTTAGTAATCTTATTTTTCAATTTTTTGTTTCAAAAATGTCTAAATCCTATGCACATTTTTCATAAAAACAATATACTTTTGGTTTAAGATTAATATATCAATTTAATAATATGTAGTTTACTTTCCCATAACATTTTTCTTCAACAAAACATGCTAATGGTGGAGTTGCCAATCTCTGTTATTTATGTCTCTGTATAAGAGTAGTCCATAAATCAGTATAAAATGTCAACATCATAACTTAACTTAAATTTGACTGTTATATGTACTGGCCTTGATCAATTTTAAATACATATATATGAAATTTTCACCTCATGTGTATTTATTCACTATTATATTTTATGAATATTGCATAAGGCAAGACATAATTAAGTTCAGTATTGTTTGTCTGAAGTCATCGGCAAGTTTGGAAAAATGGAGAGGGCTACATTACATGTATTGCAACTACTACACAACATGTGAATGAATGTAAGTCAAAGTAAGTGAGTCTATAATCACTGCATAAATTATTAAATATAACACAATTTACTTATTAATAAAACTACTGGAACATTTCTTTTGTTTGAAAAGCTATAAAAATGTCATTAAAATAAGAAAACAATCCAAGTGAGATTAAAGCTGTTAGAAACGTTTAAAAAGTCAAATGATTCAAATGAAAATGAAAACAATGACACAGAAAAGATTACAAAAGACTCAGTTTTGCTATCTTAGTGAGCAGACGACTTAAAAATTTATCAAGTCCAAGCAAAACATTCCAAAACACAAAACTTTCGTTGACCATCATGATCCCCGATATTTTGGTTGCGACTAAATAACCAACAAAACTAACCCATGTTTATACGAAATCTTACTCTTGTTTAAACTGTTCAGCTTGCTGTCGCCAGTAATCAATCTCCTCTTGAGGTGTTTTGAACTTCTTCGAGTCATCCATTCTTGGCTTGACCACCGGAAGTACGATTTAAAGGTTTGGCTAAAACACGGAATGTTCTGTAAGAACATATAATTGAAGATAATTTTTCTTTTTTCAAAACCAACGCAAAAATTTTACAATATACAAATTTAAGGAATAACTTAAGGTAAAACACATTTTTGTAATCAGATCTTAATTTTAGATATCACAGTTCATAAAACGTTAGGCTATTCAATATTTTTTTTTTAATTATTTTATCTTTATTTGTATACTGAGTAACTCCATAAAATTATATTTAAAAAATTGAAATATGATAAATACTTGTGTTTATTTTAATGGTTATTCAATGCATAGAAGAAGCTAAATATATTTTTTATAAATACCTCTTTTTACCTAAACCCAAGCAATCAGAGAGCTTGAACCCGATGTAATTGTTTTCCATGTAATCCATGTCAGTGGTCAATTTATTATGGCTCTTTTAGGCATCAAAGACGAATTGTTGGATTCATCAACTGCATCATGGAATGTTAACAAAATAGGAGGATTGTCTGTGAGATTTTTATTTACTGACATTGTCATTTATCTGTTGTTCACTTCACTTTTAACTTTTGGTTAACCATGTATAATGCTGACTGTCAATGAGAAAACACGTGATTCTAATTTAAGAGCAAATAGTGCATCAGTAATAATAAGAGTGTGGTTAAATGAAAAATATATGTGTTTCAATAATTTTGTTTTGGGGCACCATTGCTTGGGTCTTGTTTTTATATATATATATATATATATAAATAAAAAGAAGTCCTTATGTTGATATACTCAGGAAAAGATCTGAGAGATCCTCTATTAGTAGAGTAAGATTAAGTGCACATAAACTTGCAGTAGAAAGTGGTAAATATAATGCCACATTAAGGAATGAAAGATATTGTAATGCTTGTAAAACTGGTGTAATTGAATATGGAACTCATTTTCTTTTTCAATGTAAACATGGTAAAGCCTATTCTCAACTAAGAAACAACTATTTTGATAATGTTTATAAATAATTAAAATAATTATTGCCAATAACTTGGACAAATAAAAGTACATTTTACATTTATGTTTAAATAGTGATATACATACTATTTTAAAAATTACTGTTAAATTCATTAATGACTGCTTTGTACACAGATGTCAATTATTGTAAGGAAATGTTAAACTAATATATAGTTATATAAATATATAGAAATAAGTTTTTAGTAGTTTAAAATTAAGTTCACATAATCTTGCCATAGAAAAAGGTAGACACTTATCTATTCCAAAGCATGAATTAAAGACTGTAAATATTTTAACACTGGAGCAATTGAAGATGAATTTCATTTTTTATTCAGCTGTTCTAAATATATTCATTTGAGGACAGTTTGAGAAATTTTATATACATATTTTCATACTAGAAATAATTTTTCAAAAATGTCAGATATCCTTAAGGCTAAGTTCTGTTTTAATAGTAATTAAGTAAATCTTCAACAGTGTTAAAAATAACTCTCTCATTTATCAATAAATGTACATCATACAGAAATAGTGCATGAGCTTAATTGTCAGAACTATTTTCCTCTCATGTGAAATATAATTATACATGTATATCTGTAATAAGAACAATACTTCTGTTTATGCATATATTGGGCCTTTGCCAATTATTGTAATTGTGTTTGTGCCAATAAAATATTTGTATTTGTATTGTATAATATGCATATAAATACATCTATTTTCAAGTATTTTTATGTGCATTTATATGTATATTAGGTATATTAGGTATTAAACATATGTGTATAACGAGACCCAAGCACCTGTGGAAGTCCCCCGGGACCCTTACATGTACAAACTTTAAAAGACTTCCTGATTTAAATAGTTTTATAAAGTTTACAAGTCAATTCCATTTTCTCTGCCTGTAGGTTAGGTTAACAGCAGAATCAAAAATATGATATCACTATTGTGTGATAGTCAGCGAGACAGATTTGGTTGCTTGCACCAGATAGCTCAGTTGGTAGAGCACCTGACAAGAGATTTATGGGGGCCTGGGTTTGAATCTTGGTCTGGTATACCATTATTTCTCCAATTCCGTTACATTTGGTGCTTTGAGCAACCCCTTGAACTGACAGGTTAACTTCTGCCAGGGGAAAGATACTTTTATTTTAATATATATATATTTTATTTAAAATGATACATCTTTTCTCATTCATTATACAGCTCTGGTGTATACATTCATGCTTATCTATCTTTCTGAAGCAAAGTATAGCTGTTACATCTTTTGTATCATCCTTTTACCACAATCCAAACAATTGCTTAGTTTGCTTTACCAGTATCTGATTCTTTTATTTACAGGACTGGATACATCCAGATAGTACAAAGCCAGTCTGTCCCTGCTGTAAAAGTCCTATGCTTCTGATTGTTCAGTTGAATTGTCCTTTAGACGGTTCTCCTTATCACAGGACCCTGTACATGTTTACCTGTCCTAGAAAAGAATGCTGGGGTAGAGATGAAAGGTAACTCATACCATGACAATTACCAGACAAATATATTATAAGACAGTATAAATAATACATGTTATAAAATTAATGTGTTTATGTTGCTACCCTTAGAATTAGTGCAGAGTCAGTTCAATAGACCAGTGAGGAATTTTTGCATGGAAAATGTCTGTCATTTCTTTATGGGAACCTAAAAAAAAGTTTACAATGAAATAAAAAAATTGTAATTGATATATCAACAGATGCTTGATCCACCTATTCATTTTAAAGGGACAAGGTCATGTAAGATTTAAGAGAGCTTGATGGTCATGGATATTTTAGGCATTATAATCTCCTCGAGAAAAAGAGCTCTGTAAAATATATAGGAAAATGTTCAAATATTAAAGATAAATTGTATTACATGTATGGATATTTTCTTTACTACATGATAGTTTGCAGCTTTAAAAACAATCATTTCTAAAAAGTTTAAGGTAGATTTGATGGTTAATTCATTGACCACCCAACCTCCTTAAGCTAAATGAACAATTTGTAAACTTCACTCTTGCCTACATCCTGATCTGACTGCAGTCACTGTGTATCATCCCGCCTCTATGACAGATTATGGTTAATGTCATTAACTGTAATTAGTAAATTAAAGGAATTGGTTACAAAATCCTTTAGGTTCATGTATAATCAGTCTAGATCAATATGGTAATTGTTCCACATTGCACTGTGAAAATAAAGGCATAGTGTTTTGTCTTTAGAGAAATTTTTATAATCAGATCCAGTTGTAAAACATACAAATTTAATTTTTTTTGTCAGTTGGTGTGTCCTCAGATCTCAATTCTTAGACAGTAGCTACAAAACCCCTTCACAGCAAGCAACATTAGTGAAAAAGGTTGATTTGTTTGCCTGTGAAGATGACTGGGGAGATGATGTTGATGATCCCACAGACGAATTTACAAAGACAGAGACTGGAAAACAGCAATCGGCTCCAAAGTCAGGTGGCTTTAGCAGTAACAATTGTTCCAGTTCAGAATTTGATGAGATTGCCATAACAGAGGGTGCCCTGAGCAATAAATTTGAGGAACTGAGATTTCAGGATGATGAACAGGAGCAGGAGGAGGTAAAAGAAGATATATCTGTTGATGACAGTGAGAAGGAAGATGAAGTTAATAAGGATGATCAGATGGTGATACCGGACGATTCTTTACTCAATGCGTTCCAGCTGATTGACAACAGCCAGGAGACCTGTAATGACATGGATGAGGGCCCTGATCCATCCTCAGATATACTCATTTCTTATTATCTAAGTGTTGTAGAAGAACATTCTGTCAATGCAGATGATAATGGTTACCTTAAAAAGTTATTAAGTGAATATCAAAGGAATGAAGGAGTGGATCTAGAAGGCTTGCTTAGTCCTGATTTTTTCACAAGGTAGTTATTATTTTTCTGCATATATTTGACTAAATAAGTATTAATATACATGTTTTATTATTTTCAAACATTTATCTTATGCTACAATTTTTTCTATGATAGACTATACAAAATTTGCCTTGATCATCTTACATAGGTAACCCCCCTCTCCCTGTAACTGTTTGACGTAAGTCACTACTTCTCCTGTAACTGTTTGACATAAGCTCCCTCTCCCTGTAACTGTTTGACATAGGTAACTTCCTCTCCCTGTAGTTTTAAAACTGTTTGACATAGGTAACTCCTTCTCCCTGTAACTGTTTGATGCAACAATAGTAATATTAAATCAGCAAGGCAATTTTTATTTTTTTTATTTTTAGCAAACTGTAATACATGATCATATTGGTACACCTTATGCAAGTCAGTCAGTGTTTCTTATACATGTACATTTGTATTAATAACAGATTGAACAGATTGAAGCTTTTAGTGTTATAATATTTCTTTGTTTGTTTATCTTGTCAGCAGTGATAAAAATGGAGGCCAAAGTGGGAATGAAAAGTATGAAAGAACAGAAATAAAGCATGGAGACAAGGTGTTTCACAGGTTCCGGAAACAAACCGCTGCGTGTCCTCAGCAGTGTGTCAGGTAGGTGTGCAGGTGCAGATTCAGGAGTTTTATCAAGGGGGTCAAGAGCTCATTTTTAGCTCACCGAGACGAAGTTGGGGGGAGCTTATGCTATACCCTCGGCGTCGGCGGTGGCGTCGGCGTCCGGACCTGGTTAAAGTTTTTGTTGCAGGTCCTGTATCTAACTTATTACATGTCCTATCTTTACCAAACTTGCATGAATGATGCATCTGGACCTACTAATGGACTTGAGAGACTTGGATGCTGAATCTGGGCCATGAATTTCAGATGCTGGAGGAGGTTAAGGTTTTTGGAGCAGGTTAAAGTTTTTGTTGCAGGTGCCCTTTGATAGCCATTTCTAAGTTACTACTGGTCCTAACTTCACCAAACTTGCATAGATGGTGTGTCTTATGATACTGATGCACCTGACAGGCATGAATGCTGAATCTGAGCCATAGGTTTCGGATGCTGGATGAGGTTAAGGTTTTTAGAGCTGGTTAAAGTTTTTGGAGCAGGTGCCCTCTGATGATTATATCTTAGTTACTACTGGTCCTAACTTCACCAAACTTGCATGGATGGTGCGTCTTATGATACTGTTGCACCTGACAGGCTTGAATGCTGAATCTGAGCCAAAAGTTTCGGATGTTGGATGAAGTTAAGGTTTTTCGAGCAGGTTTAAGTTTTTGTTGCAGGTGCTGTTTGATAGGCATTTTTAAGTTACTACTGGTCCAAACTTCACCAAACTTGCATAGAGGGTGCGTCTTATGAAAATTATGCACCTGACAGGCTTGAATGCTGAATCTGAGCCATAGGTTTCGGATGCTGGATGAGGTTAAGGTTTTAAGAGCTGGTTAAAGTTTTTTGAGCAGGTGCCCTCTGATGATCATATCTTAGTTTTTACTGGTCCTTAATCACCAAACTTGCATGGATGGTGCGTCTTATGATACTGATGCACCTGACAGGCTTGAATGCTGAATCTGAGCCATAGGTTTCGGATGCTGGATAAGGTTAAGGATTTTAGAACTGGTTAAAGTTTTTGAAACAGGTGCCCTCTGATGGTTATAACATAGTTATTACTGGTCCTAAATTCACCAAACTTGCATGGATGATGCATCTTATTATACTGATGCACCTGACAGACTTGAATGCTGAATCTGAGCCATAGGTTTTGGATGCTAGATGAGGTTTAGTTTTTTTGGAACAGGTCACATGTTTAATACATGTAGGTAATAGCACTATTTCAAACTTGCATATATGATCTAACTATAATATAAATGAATGGCAGAGGTAGCTTCAGATGCAGAGTCTGATCTCCATTATCGAGGATGCTAAAAAATATATCTTAGTTATTACTGGTCCTAACTTCACCAAACTTGCATGGAGGGTGCGTCTTACGATACTGATGCACCTGACAGGCATGAATGCTGAATCTGAGCCATAGGTTTCGGATGCTGGATGAGGTTAAGGTTTTAAGAGCTGGTTAAAGTTTTTAGAGCAGGTGCCCTCTGATGATTATATCTTAGTTATTACTGGTCCTTACATCACCAAACTTGCATGGATGATGCATCTCATGATACTGATGCATCTGACAGGCTTGAATGCTGAATCTGAGCCATAGGTTTCGGATGCTACATGAGGTTTAGATTTTTGGAACAGGTTACATGTTTTATAGATAATAGCTTGCATAATTGATTTAACTATAATATAAATGAATTGCAGAGGTAGCTTCAGATGCAGAGCCTGATCTCAATTATCAAGGATGCTAAAAATTCTCCTATCTCACTCAAACCTGCTTGATAGATGTGTTTGTTATTAAATGATATAACATGATTCCTATGATATAGTATTCTATGATAAGATACACTATTGTTTTATATGATACAATGTAATATCATACATTATATTGTAAAAAGTTATATGATACGATATGATGTTGTATCAATTTTTTTTGTACAATATTATATGATATTGTATTATGATATTGTTATGTATAGTATTGTATAATATTATACAATATTTTAGAATATAATATTGTATAATATATTATTCTATCGAATGATATTGTTTCATATTATATTGCAATATATGATGTTGTATCATATGATACAATATTGTATATTATAATTATATCGTATCATATGATACAATATTATATAATATGATATTTGTTTATATAATATATTGTTATATAATACATGAAATTGACTTATATGATATTATAAGATATTATATAATATGATTTTGTATAATAATATGATATTGTATCATATGATATGATATTGTATAATATTGTATAATATAATATATTACTATATCAGATGATATTGTATCATATGATATACAATGTTTTATCAAATTATATTGTATCATATGATACAATATTGTGTATCAAATATGATACAACTAGATGATAACCCGCGCAAGCGCGGGTTTTAACACTTTACACATTAATTATGATATAATGCTAAATATGTTGAACCATATTTTTTTTTGTTCATTTTTGTATATACTTTGTCCGATTTTTTCCTTATTTTATTTTTTAAAATTGAAATAAAAACAAACTGTTTTTTATTGTATTTATTTCAAATAGTGAATAATAGGTATTTAGTGTATCTCTCTCTAAATTATGTTCTTTAGGTCAATTTTCAATATAATTTCTATTACTGTCCCAAATAAGAATTTCAGATTAAAAACAATCTGGAGGGGGGGTGGGGGGGGGATCGAACTTCTCCGTTTTATGCATACATCATTTATCCATATAGACGAAGAATACAATACATGTAATATGTTTATTAATGTTTACAAATTAATGTCTATATAACTAAGGTTTACAACCAGTCTGTTGTGGTATGAAAATGTATGAAATTTAAACACGCTAGTTTATGCAATATTATCAAATTGCATGCATATTTTAAACCAAAGTTGTCAGATTCAAAGTATCTGCCCTATGGTGAACTCGCCCGACACTTTCCGCCATGATATCAATTAGTCAACCCGTTTCTGGGCACCCCGCTCTAGAAAGTTCTTTCCATTAATACTATAGTCGCAATAATTGTTCCATTTTATTTATTAACTTTTTGTATTAATCGAAGTCCGATCCAAGGTATCTGCCCGCGGTGTATGATGAACTCGTCCTACACTTTTCGTTAATTAGTCAATCCGCGTTCTTGGTTACCCCGTTCTGGAAAGTTCTTTCTCGCATTATCACCGGTGTGAGATCGGTTTGTCCAGTGTGAGACAGCAGTGTGAGATTTTTCTGTCTTACACTGTGTATCACTACGCCACTTTACAACGTAAACAAACGTTGTCTGCTGGTGGAAAATGCAAAATTATTGATTGAGATTATCCATTAATTAATAACAATTTATTGTATTTTTGTTGTACAAAAATGTCGTATGCTCTTATTTTGACTTGCACTATTTGAAGCACGCGGAAGAGTAAACCGAACGTAAATTTTCTAACGTCATAACAGAAAGTTGTCAGACATCGTTTTTAAATGTAAAATAATGCGAGAAAAATAATCATTCATTATATACTCGTGTGGGATAGTGAAATTCCACCTCGGGGTCAAGATTCACGGTCTAGGACTCGGCAGAGCCTCGTCCTAGACCGTGAATCTTGTCCCCTCGGTGGAATTTCACTATCCCACACTCGTAATAATTAATATTTTCCGCGGTACGGAGATTAGCGGAAAATAATTGTCTTGTTGATTCGAGTAGAAAATTGTATCCAATGAAATTCATAGTTACGAGTCACGTGGTGACGAGTGTATGATTGGTGTTCGTATAGCACGAGAAATCAGTTCTAGCCCGTCTTCTTACAAAGACGCATCAAATTTACACCAATAAAAAATTGTTATTTTTTATTTTTTATTATATTATAATTTAGAAGCTTAAAAATTTTCATATTTTTGTTGTAAAGTCCCTGCACTAACCTTGAGACGGCGCGCATTTGCGACTTTGACATGGTTTGGGACACAGGTTTCCAGAGATTTTTCTATTTAATAGTTTTTTATTTCTGTTTTTTTCTGGCCGGTCACGTCGTCGATGAAAGGTTCAAATATTTGTTAAAAAAGGGTGAGGCAGGGATTTTTTATATTACACTTACAGTATATGTACATGATACAATTTTGTATTGTTCAGCTTAAAATAAACTTCTGGCTCCCCCGTATGCATTCTGGGCTAGTCGGCAAATATATATTTGCTTGTCATTTTTGTAAGAATAGATAAGACTGAATGATTCTATTAATCCCATGCTCTCACCAGAGGTCGTGCTTCGCAAGCGACTGAGTATCAAAACTAATATCGCCCACTTAAGAAACGATTTGACTCATTTTATTTATTCAACATTTGTCAAATCATAACTTTTATGTATTCTCTAAATAGGCGCACAGTAAATATATTTACTCTTTACCTTATCATTCAATATTATTTCATTGCAAGTATATATATTTGATCGAGACTATCCCTGACTTGGATCCGCCAAAGCGTGTCCACCACCTTACTCTCATTTTTGCTATTTCGGGCTTGTTTATCGAAAATGAAAGTAGGTTTTTTATTAATTTCACAATA
Source organism: Magallana ariakensis (assembly GCA_020458035.1). Lineage (NCBI taxonomy): Eukaryota > Metazoa > Mollusca > Bivalvia > Ostreida > Ostreidae > Magallana > Magallana ariakensis. The sequence continues at coordinate 49,284,580 of CM035817.1, read as the reverse complement.
ATAACTTATCAGTTAAAATCCAGTTATACCTTACGGACATCATCACACATGTGTTGAAATACCAAAGGTGTAAGCAAGTACTCTGGTGCAGGCATTTTGTAGTTTATTTGCAAAATGCCTTAATTTATAAGTATAGATATCATACAATACAATATTATTCTATATTATACAATATAATATCATATGTTACAATATTGTGATGTATTATGTGATATGATATAATATCAAATAATGCTTTATTGTATTTATATTAGGTATAATGATATTGTATTATGTGATTAAATACAATGATGTATAACACAAACAATGTCATATCATATGTTACAATATCATATTGCATTAATATTTATTTCAGTATTATATTGTATTAAATGATATATATTGTAAGTATCATTGGATGCAATATCATATTTTATATTATTGTATTGATAAACATTGTATCTTATAATATTGTATGAAATGAACATATGATTATCATACAATTTTTTTACATATGATATACGATATTGTGTCAAAACAGTATCCATGAATATCCAAGATCATTAACTATGATTTTCATATAATATGATAAAGGTGGTTTTATAAAGGTGATTCCTCACAAAGTTGATGCCTCGTCTCGGTGAGCTTTGTTATCTGTGATTACCTATATTTGATAATTTACTATAAGTTTAGCAAGGCTGAATTTTTTTTAAAACAGAGAGAGGGGGTCTTGACCCTTCTCTAGATCTCTACAAGATGTTCCAACTGTCTATCACCAAAAATTATCCGAAAATTTGAAAGTACATGTAGTCCTGTTGGTGATTAAATATTACTCTCAGATTCTTATCATTTAGGTTCAAACAAACCAGTGGTTTTTTTTCCTGTCACTGGACCCTCATTGATAAAGTCCTTTTTTGCTACACTTATCTATGATCAATTCACACCTTTACTAGATTTCTATTTCTGTAATTTAATTCCATCACAGGTATCATTGGAATGGCAGTCCTCTGTTCATCAAAGAACTGAGTCCTTCAGAGAGATCTACTTATACCAACAGATCCTGTGCAAGTTGTGGCGGTGATGTAGTGTTTGAACTACAGTTGATGCCAGCCCTGGTCAACTTTCTTCAGACTTCAGAAAAAGCAGGCAAGTTTATGCATCACTAGTGCTTTGAAACCAGAAAATATTTAAAGAACTTCATGTATTTTACATTGACTTTGTCATTTACTTAAATTTGCATGTTTTGATAAACATGAAGAGAATATTGATGGTCATAACTGTACATGTATTTCAGGGCCAGCTACAGAATTTGGGACGGTGATTGTGTTTACCTGTAAAAACAGTTGTTGGGATGATAAATCCACAACTAAACAGGAACTAGTTCTTGTGCAGCCTGATCCTGATCATCACCTATTTAGATAAAAGATAAACTCTGGTGTTTTAATGTATCATGAAGTTCTAGCTTTAATGTTAAATGTTTTGTTACTGGTATATAAATTTTATATAATATCCTGTCTTCTGCTTCGTTTGCTTAATGGCTTACAAGACATTTGCTGACCATATCCCATTGCAGTGCTTTGGTACATGGATTAATATTGTAGAACTTCAGTGATAACAGGTAGACAATCTAACCTGCAGATGTAACTGCTACACAGACAGTACTTAATGGCAGGTGTGTGGATCCCAGAAATGTACCGGTGTCATATAATATTTTGAACCCCCCGATATATTGAACCCAGGTTCAAAATATCGCTGCGATATATTGAACCCCCCCATAAAATATTGAACCCCGGGTTCAAAATATAATGGCTGCGATATTTTGAACACCCCTCTAATTTTCATTGCTATTGAAGGGGGGGTTCAAAATATTATGGCCACGATATTTTGAACCTCCCTCTAATTTTCATTGCTATTGGAGAAGGGGTTTAAAATATTATGGCCGCGATATATTGAACCCTCCTCCTATTTCCAATTCCCTTTGGAGAGGGGGTTCGAAATATTATGACCCCCCCCCCCCTCTAATTTTCATTGCTATTGGAGAGGGGGTTCAAAATATTATGGCTGCGATATATTGAACCCCCTCCTATTTCCAATGCCCATTGAAATGGGTGGTTCAAAATATTATGGCCGCGATATTTTGAACCCCCTCTATTTTTCATTGCTTTTGGAGGGGGGGGGGGGGGGGGTCAAAATATTATGGCCACGATATGTTGAACCAACCCCCCCCCCCCCCCCATTTCCAATTCCCATTGGAGAGGGGGTTAAATATATTATGGCTGCGATATTTTGAACCCCCTGTATTTTTCATTGCTTTTGGAGAGGGGGTTGAAAATATTATGGCTGCGATATATTGAACCCCCCTCCTTTTTCCGATTCCCATTAGAGAGGGAGTTTAATATATTATGGCGGCGACATTTTGAACCCCTTTCTTCTTTTCATTGCCATTGGAGAGGGGGTTCATAATATTATGGCAGTGATATTTTGAACCCCCTGCCAATTTTTAATTCCCATTGAAGAGGGGGTTCAATATATTATGGCCGCGTTATTTGATCCCCCCTCTAATTTTCATTGCTATTGGAGAAGGGGTTTAAAATATTATGGCCGCGATATATTGAACCCCCTCCTATTTCCAATTCCGATGGAGAGGGTGTTCAATATATTATGGCCACGATATTTTGAACCCCCCTCTAATTTTCATTGCTATTGGAGAGGGGGTTAAATATTATGGCTGCGATATTTTAAACCCCCCTCCAATTTGCAATTCCCATTGGAGAGGGGGGTTCAAAATATCGCTCATAATATTTTGAACCCCCACTCCAATAGCCTTGAAAAATAGAGGGGGGTTCAAAATATCGCGGCCATAATATTTTGAATCCCATTGTCCAATGGGAATTGGAAATAGGAGGGGGTCCAATATATCGCAGCCATAATATTTTGAACCCCCTCTCCATTGGGAATTGGAAATTAGAGGGGGGTACAAAATATCACGGCCATAATATTTTGAACCCCCTCTTCAATAGCAATAAAAATTAGAGGGGGGGTTCAATATATCACAGCCATAATATATTGAACCCGGGGTTCAATATTTTATGGGGGGGTTCAATATTTCACAGCGATATATTGAACCCGGGTTCATAATATCGCATAATATATTGAACCCGAGTTCAATATTTCGCGGCATCAAAATATTATATGACACCGGTTCTACAGTACCTTTGAGATTTTGATTGATAAACCCTCTGTATACTATACGTAATGAGCTATATCTGAAAGAACTTGAAAAATATAAGGTGCAACAGAAATATGCTTTTGCTTGGGGTTTTTTCTTCATTAATTTGCTTTGTCTTGTCACTTCTCCATTACATAAAAATTTCACTATTACAAAACAATACAGCAAACATTTTAATAGAATGAAGAGAGGATTCAAAGATTGTGGAATTTTTACAGTAATTCTTCTAAATAAATCAATAAAGAATAAAATTTTAAGTCATTTTGTTGATCTCTAGTAGACTGCTACACTTATGTAGCATAAGCTCTCCCTGACTTCGTCTCCAGCTAAAACTTGTTGTGTGATAAAAATTTATTCATTTGTTTGGGTTTTGTTTTTAGAGGGTGTCATGCTCATCTGAACTGAACTGAATGTTATTGATCTACTCCGACATTGCTCCAAATCACTTGGCCAAATTATGGGTATAAACTATATACCTATATAATTTTAAAGTGTCTTGGAAAGTAGTTTTACAGACAATTGTGCATCTTTGATACAAAATCAGATACATGTATACACAGTTTTACATTTTAGACAACAGTGCATATCACTTTTTGTGATTTCGTCTTATTTTACAAACATAGGTAATCACAGATTACAAAGCTCACCGAGATGAGGCATCACCTTTATGAGGAATCACCTTTATGAGACCACCTTTATCATATTGTTAATAATGATCTTGGATATACATGGATACTGTTTTAACACAATATCGTATAACTATATCATATGTTAAAAAATTGTATAAAAATCATATGTTCATTTCATAGGGTATTATATGATACAATGTTTATCAATACAATAATATAAAATAAGATATTGCAACCTATGATACCTACAATATATATCATATAATACAATAAATTACTGTAATAAATAATGATGAAATATGATATTGTAACATATGATATGACATTGTATCTTGTTATACATTATTGTATTTGATCACATAATACAATATCATAATATATTATGATATTGATATTATATGTTACAATATAATAATATATGATACAATATCATATCACATAATACATCACAATATTGTAACATATGATATTATATTGTATAATATTATAGTATGATATTGTATTGTATAATAATGATATTGTATGATATTGTATCATATGATACAATAAAATTAGATACAACATTGTATCATATCAATTGATACAATATCATGTGATATAGTACTATATTATATCATACAATATCATATAATATTGTATTATATGATACAATATCACATTATACAATATCATATAATACATTTTCATGTGATATAATAATATATAATATAAACCAATATCATATTATACAATATCGTATCATATGATATGATATAAATTATACAATATCATATTATATGATCCAATATTATATGTTGCAATATTATATGAAACAATAGCATGTGATAAAACAGTATACATGTATAAACAATATCATGATACAATATCATATCATAATGTACAAAAAAATTGATACAATATCATATCCTATCATATAACTTTTTACAATATATGATATAATATCGTATCATATAAAACAATAGTGTATCATATCATACAGTACTATATTATAGGAATAATATTATATCATTTAACAACGAACACATCTATCAAGCAGGTTTGAGATAGGAGAATTTTTTTAGCATCCTTGATAATGGAGTTCTGCATCTGAAGCTACCTCTGCGGTTCATTAATATCATAGTTAAATCAACCATGCAAGCTATTATCTATAAAATATGTGACCTGTTCCAAAAAAACAAATCTCATCCAGCATCCGAATCCTACAGCTCAGATTCAGCATTCAAGCCTGTCAGGTGCATCAGTATCATAAGACGCATCATCCATGCAAGTTTGGTAAAGTTAGGACCAGTAATAACTAAGATATAATCATCAAAGGGCACCTGCTCCAAAAACACCAGCTCTTAAAACTTCAACCTCCCTCCAGCATACGAAACCTATGGGTCAAATTCAGCATTCATGCCTGTCAGGTGCATCAGTATCATAAGACGCACCATCCATGCAAGTTTAGTAAAGTTAGGACCAGTAATAACTAAGATATATTTTTAAGCATCCTTGATAATGGAGATCAGGCTCTGCATCTGAAGCTACCTCTGCGATTTATTTATATTATAGTTCAATTAACTATACAAGTTTGAAATAGTACTAATATTTATTAAACATGTGACCTGTTCCAAAAAACTTAACCTAATCCAGCATCTGAAACCTTTGGCTCAGATTCAGCATTCATGCCTGTTAGGTGCATCAGTATTATAAGACGCACCATCCATGTAAGTTTGGTGAAGTTAGGAACAGTAATAACTAAGATATAATCATCAAAGGGCACCTGCTCCAAAAACTTTAACCAGCTCTAAAAACCTTAACCTCATCCAGCATCCGAAACCTATGGCTCAGATTCAGCATTCATGCCTGTCAGGTGCATCAATATCATAAGACGCACCATCCATGTAAGTTTGGTGAAGTTAGGACAAGTAATAACTAAGATATAATCATCAAAGGGCACCTGCTCCAAAAACTTTAACCAGCTCTAAAAACCTTAACCTCATCCAGCATCCGAAACCTATGGCTCAGATTCAGCATTCAAGCCTGCCAGGTGAATCAGTATCATAAGATGCACCATCCATGCAAGTTTGGTAAAGTTAGGACCAGTAGTAACTTAGAAATTGCTATCAAAGGGCACCTGCACCAAAAACTTTAACCTGCTCCAAAAACCTTAACCTCATCCAGCATCCGAAACCTATGGCCCTGATTCAGCATCCAAGTCTTTCAAGTCCATAAGTAGGTCAAGATGCATCATCCATGCAAGTTTGGTGAAGATATGACAAGTAATAACTTAGATAAAAACAAAAACTTTAACCAGGTCCGGACGCCGACGCAGACACCGAGGGTATAGCATGAGCTCCCCCCGACTTCGTCTCGGTGAGCTAATAAAATGCTTTGTTTGGTGCTTTATGTGGGTATGAAAGTAACTAGCACTGCAAAAAAAAATACATAGCCTGCGTATCATACACATATGATTCAATTACCGGTATATTTATTTTCCAATAAACTTGGCGCAAAGCATCCTTAAGCTTGGGTGAAGATTTGTTCTTTTCAAATAGCCAGTGATTTAAAAAATTACCTAAGCTTCCTTATACATGGTTGTAGATCAACATTTTTAAATCCACAACCATTGGAGCTAGGAAAGGATTCTAAAGGTGCAATCGATAAATATATAATTAAAAGGAAAATTAATTGATATTCTGGTAGGTTTACACCTCTATCAAACAAAACACTCAACACACTATGAAAATATTTTTGGTACTGAGAATAATTTTCCCCTGGCAATACCCTTGGGGGGAAAAATCATTTCTTTTTTTTTGGGGGGGGGGTGGATCTTTACTCCCCCCCCCCCCTCCCCCAATTATTTTACAATTTACAAATTTATGATGAGAGCACTATTAATTTTACTATGCTCATTTTAATAAACAGAACTATAAGAAATTCTTGATTTTTTTTATCATTCTTTTATTTAGCAGGAGGGAAAATAATTTCTAGGTTATATCTCAGTTCATCAACAACAGATCTGTATACTCTTTTTAAGGTAGGATATCTTGATTCTTGTAAGAACAAATCTTTATATTCTGGTAAAATTTCATCGTCTTTAAAAACTCGACTCTTCACCAAATTTCTTTCGACCACTTGGTTGTATCCTAGGAGTGCTCCAACCCCAAACTGCAGAATAACATTAATCAACAGAAGTCGGTAATATCTTTTACTCTTCCTGAGGCTGAATCCCAGGAAAAAATCCTTCATTTGAATTCCAATGTGCTTTGAGAAAGTCAGTCCTAATTTTCTCCCCTTTGTCCAGTTTGAACCAATGAAAGGATAAGAAGCAGTAATAACAGGAATGACAGATCCATACACCAACTGAATCTTGGTGCTTAACATAATGGCCTGATTTTCACTCAATTTCCCTGATGTAGTTGGTAAAGTCACTGCATGTTTTTGTTCATAATCTGTGAAATAATATAAAAGGCCTGCATTTGGTACAACAAAAATGGCCATGGTAAGACTGTGGAAACGACAGGCAGTAAATCTGTACCAGGTGATTGATGATGCTGTGAAGCCTATTGCTGAACAAACTCCAGCTATAAAGGGTCCATGTCGCAGTGTTGTGCTGTAAAACATAAAATATACTACATTTTACCAAATCCTTGGTATTATAGGATAAGTGACACTGATGCCCATATCTGGACAGGTACAGCACAATCTTCTGAATAAGCTATATAGCTTGAAAAAGCTATATTGCTTAATAAAGCTATTCAGAATAGCTTGATAAAGCTATTTATATGCAGTTTTTCACACAACTGTTAATTGTCAGAAATATACAAAAAATCGCAAGTTAATTACCACTCATATTTATACCATGGACCATTAAAAAAGCAACCCTAATTAAATTTAGTTTTCACACTGCTGCTTTCGAACACTTTTAAGCCAAAAATATATTTCCATTGTTTGGGTAACTGTCCACCACCTTGTGGCCAGTGAGGCGTGGATAAGTATGATTTCTTTGCATTGTGCTCAATTATTACCAATCAATTATCTTGTTTACCATAACTGACCTTCTTTATATTTCATTCAAGAAGTAACTGTGAACTCATGAATCAATTGCCCCAAAACTTTAAGAACTTTGAATGCAAAGTCTCTAAAAGAGACATAGATTGATGAGTAATCTTTACATGCATTGTTTACAGAACAGTTTAAAGTTTAAAACTATCACTGCACTAAAGTGCGATTTTGTTTAAAAGCTGAAAAAAATACACATTTATGAAAATTGTATGACAAAATAGCTAAATTAAGCTATTCTGAATAGCTTTATCAAGCTATATAGCTTTTTCAAGCCATATAGCTAAATCAGGAGATAGTGCTGGACCTGCTGGAATAATGAAATACATATTGAAAAATAACAGGACGGGAAATCAAACCCAGAAAATTATTGTCAGGAGCTCTTCCACTGAGTTATACATGCTGATACACATGTATCCATTGTCCAAGCTATATTTTTAGACTAGTATTTAATATAGTTATGAATAATAAGATGTTTTGCATTACTTAATTAAAAGATTAAATACCTCAGTTACTGCAAGAAAACTTACGTTTGGTTTTTAATTTTCAAATACTCCTCGTTCATCGTTGTGTCAGCTGTTGGAGAAAATTTTGGCAAGTTTACTTCACTCATTTCTCTAGCTTTCTTCCTTTTATTTTCCTACAAAAAGTTTTTTTTAAGTGATCTTAATAATCTTTATCTGTACCGAATTTCCTCCAAATTTCGAGTTTCCTCTGATAATGCCCACAACATGCAACAAGAATTCCCACTTGTACATAGTTCTGTGCTACAAAGGTTTATATGGTTATCAAAAATTCATAACTTATAAACAGTTATTATTACAATTACATTTTAAACAAATATAAATTCGCCAAACAATTTGTACAAGGAGATTATGTTACCTTCGAATAGACTGGTTCGCTGTCATTGATTACGAGTGCGAGCGCCCACCTAGCGGCAGCGTTTGGAATCAAGGGCAGGCTATCCAGTCTAACCTTCGAAAGGACGAATAAACTGGTCCTATGACTATGATGTAACCATGTAGTAATTATAACATGCGATTTTTAGCTCACCTGAGCTGAAAGCTCAAGTGAGCTTTTCTGATCAAAATTTGTCCGTTGTCTGTCGTCGTTGGCGTTGTCGTTGTTGTAAACTTTTCACATTTTTATCTTCTTCTCCAGAACCACTGGGCAGATTTTAACCAAACTTGGCACGAAACATCACTTGGTTAAGGGGATTCAAGTTTGTTCAAATAAACGGTCACACCCTCTTTAAAGGGGAGATAATTTAGAATTATTGAAAATTTGTTGGTATTTTTAAAAAATGTTCTTCTCAAGAACCATTTGGCCAGGAAAGCTGAAACTTATGTGGAAGCATCCTCAGGTTGTGGAGATTCAAAGTTGTGAAAATCATGATCCCCGGGGGTAGGGTGGGGCTACACAAAGGGTCGACTTTTAACATAGAAATTTATAGAGTAAGTCTTTAAAAATCTTCTTCTCACAAACTATTAGGCCAGAAAAGCTGTAACTTGTATGGAAGCATCCTCAGGCAGTGTAGATTCAAGTTTGTTCAAATCATGGTCTCCAGGGGTAGGGTGGGGCCACAATGGGGAGATGAATTTTTACATTGGAATATATAGAGAAAATCTTTAAAAATGTTCTTCTAAAAAACTAATAGGCCAGAAAAGCTCAAATTGGAGTGGAAGCATCCTCAGGTAGTGTATATTCAAGTTGGTTCAAATCATGGTCCCCGGGGGTAGAGTGGGGCCACAATGGGGGATTGATTTTTATATAAGGAATATATTTATTTATATTTATATAGGAATAGAGAAAATTTTTCTTACAGGTACATGTTTAACAACAAAAGGGGCTTGGTATTTACCATAAAAATATGTAGATAAAAATCGGCAGATTTTTTAAAATTTTTGAGCAAGATCTACTGTACTTAGTTGTCAAGATATTTTTAATCTAATACTGTAATGCTAATTTTACCAGAGTTAAGGCTGTTGTTGCTCAGGTGGGCGATGTGGCCCCTGGGCCCCTTGTTTTTGTTTTGTTTGTTTTTATTTCATTATTAGTTTTTTTACTCACTTGAGCTGAAAGCAAGCTTTTCTGATCACTTTTTGTCCGGCGTCCGTCCGTCTTACGTTTTAAATTTTCGGCTTCTTCTCTAGAAGTTAGAAGTACAGGGCCAATTTCAACCAAACTTGCCAGTGAAGGGGATTCAAGTTTGTTAATGTGAAGGGCCAAACTCTATATATTAAGGGGAGATAATAAAGAATTATTAAACAATTGATATGTTTCAAAAATCATCCACTCAAAATCCATTTTGCCAGAAAAACTGAAACTTACAATTGTGGAAGCTTCCCCAGGTAGTGTAGATTTAAGTTTGTTCAAATCATGATTCCCAGGGGTAGGGTGGGGTTACAATGGGGGGGGGGTGTCCAATTTTTACATAGGAATATTTAGAAAAAAATCTTCTCCCCAGAATGGCGGTAACTTTAGTGAAAGCATCCTCATGCAGATAGTGTACGTAGATTAAATTCAAATTTGTTAAAATAATGATCTTGAGGGTATGGGGGGGGGGCACAATGGGGTATCAATTTTGCATAGGAAATGTTTAAAAATTATTCTCATAAACTCAAATGTGACATGTATTATGTATTGAATTACTTATATGCAAGCATCATGACATATAGTTGATCTCATTTTTTTAGATTGTGGCTCCTGGACAATACTTAATTGGGCCTCACAAGGGGTTCAAAGTTTGATGTAGGTATATATAAATAAGCAACCACTGGAATACTCAATATGTGATATGACTATTAAATCATCCTGTAACAAAAGTGGTTGAATGTTTAAGATAAGAATGTCTGAAAAAAAAAAATTAAAATCTTTTTATACAGGATCTGAGGATCTATTCTACTACTTGTCCAGATAAATGTGTACATGACTCCGAAAATGTGCTATAGTTGCTCAGGCGAGCGATGTGGCTCGTAATCATTATACAAAGGACGATGTACTTGTATTGAAATAAAATAAAATATAATAAAATGAAATTCATTTCCTTCACTTTAACTTTATTTGTATTGATACAACTGCTATAACAAAGGGAAGAACATTTTTAATTTGAGATTTTACAGTTAATTGAATGATGAATCACTGATTTGTCAGCGAGGGCTGTCTGAGAACGCCTACGGTTCATGTCCAATCTCGATTATGAACAAATTAATGTCCAGGCCAAAAGTTCAACATATTGTGATGAGAGATTTATACGGCCAATAATCCCAAATCTGTTGACATTAGGTGAGAAGCGATCGATGCCCAAGTACAAACGTGTTCTAAAGCAACAAGTAGATTTCATAACATGGTAAAAGTCTAATAAAACGACTTTGTATATTATCGTTAGTTTATTAGTTATAACTATTTTTCTGCATTATATTATCTAAAAACGTATCTTAATTATTAAAATGTAATGATATGTAATGTTTAATGTACACTATCTAATTGTCTTGGACAAATGATTCCCGCCTCTGTCATCTTTAGCATGCTGACAAAACATGAAATAAAGCCCTGATAAATATCAAACATGTTGAAATTATTTCAACCATTCTACTGGGGAAAACCTACGAAAGACGAATAGGGCCACATAAAAAAATATTTTTATCTCGTAATTACGAGAAAAGATCTCGTTATTACGAGAAAAGATCTAGAAAATATCTCGTTATTACGAGAAAAGATCTCGTTATTACGAGAAAAGATCTAGAAAAGATCTCGTTATTACGAGAAAAGATCTCGTTATTACGAGTTAATTATCTCGTTATTACGAGAAAAGATCTCGTTATTACGAGAAAAGATATATATAAAATGATGCATTTCATTGTTCTACATGTACTGTCTGAGTCTCTTTATGTAAAATGAATAAACATATATTAAGATATTAATTAAATTAGTTAAAAGAAAAAATTCAAAAGAAGGAGCAAAGCAGATTGATTAATAAATTAACTGACTAATAGTTCTCTGTAACTAATGGAATTGTGTTTGTGTTTTTATGACTAGGACTACTTAGTATTTACTTTGGAGTCGAGTTGTAATATACGTTGAAAATTACACGAAGTTCTTTCCACTTATTCATATAAAATATTAAATCCGATTATTTTATGTAGAAATCAATAAATTATGATCGTTGTTATTTAAAAATAATAAAAATTGAATTAACGTTTCTGGAAAAAATCCAAAATAGACTGAAAGGCTGAACCAATCGACTTAGAAGCTAGGATTCTGGTAAACGAGGAACACTTAGGGTGTTTTCTATTTGACCGGCATCGCCGGATTTGCCGGTGTTGCCTTCGTCGCCGATCGATGGAACGTGCGTCGCCGGCGAGCGATTGTGGCAACGCTTCTACCATTGCCGATTAGGAAACAATATGGCGTCTTGGTTACCATATTCAACAAAACTGGGTTTCTGTAACTACAATTTGTCAAACTAGGTTGAAATATACTAGCGGAAAAAAGAAACTGTGCATTATTTAATATATGAAGAAAAACATTTAAAAATTACAATAAAAAAATGTTATTTTCTGTAATACTGTTAACACATGTATTCGTAACAACATCTCATAACACATTAATGTCAACGTCAAATAACGTCAATTTCAGCACACTCCAAAGTCACTGTTATTTGAAATTGAATTAACAAAATTAATAACGCGTGTGACCACCATTTGCGTTCACGCATGCTTGACAGCGACGCCTCATTGATGCCACTAAAGTGTTCAGAAATGCTTGAGGGATGTTGTTCCAGATGTTGGTTAGAGCCAGGCCTAAATCAGCCAATGTCACTGGCTGATTTGGTAAACGGCGTAAACGTCTTTCCATTTCATCCCAGACGTGCTCGATCGACGACAAATCGGGAGAAACAGCTGGCCAAGGCAAGAGATCGACATTCTGTTGAACAAACAAGTCCCTGACTACACGTGCAACGTGTGATCTTGCGTTGTCTTGCTGCAGAGTGATGTGATTTTGATGTCTCTGTATGAAGGGTATCACATGACGCTGATTAATTTCATCTCGATAGCGTATGCCGGTGAGATTTCCATTGACAATTTGTAGAGGGTCCTTCCACGTGCTGATATTCCACCCCATACCATAACGCTACCTCCACCAAATTGTCGACATTGCACAACACAAGCGTCCTGGTAACGCTCCCCAACGCGACGATACACCCTACAACGGCCGTCACTGCTATCCAAATGAAATCTGGATTCATCAGTGAACAAAATATTTGCACAGTCCTGTATTCTGAATTGCAGATGTCGTGTGCACCACGCTAGTCTGGCGATACGATGACGTTGAAGCATTACTGGGCGCACCGCTGGACTTCTTGGTCTGATGTTTTGCTCGCGCAGACGATTACGCACAGTTCTTGGACTAATTGGTCGAAGCCCTGGAATGCTACGGGCAATCAAACTTGCTGTCTGGAAACGATTTCTCAGATGCACAAGTCTAATGTGGTTGTCCTGTTGACGTGACGTCACACGAGGTCGCCCAGCGGCCGATCCTGGGTGTTGCCAGATTGTTGAAAACGTCTCCATAATGACTGAATGATGTTCCGATGAACTCCAAAGTGTCTTGCTACAGTATTTTGTGCCATTACAGCTTGCAGCATCCTAACAGCACGATTACATTGGTTTTCGTTGAGTCGTGGCATGGCATGGGGTAAATTTTGTTGAAACTAAAGTGATTTCCTTAACAAAAAAAAGTTTAAACAGATCCTTTACAGTTCTTATTCCAAACAGTACTGGCCCGTAAAACTCGTGCGTACAAATTCTTCAATAAACAACAGGTGCTCACTAACCATGAAAAAATCCGTGCATCCGGACGGTTACCATCCGATATTATTATACTTTCATGTTAAATACTGCAATCTGATTGGTTTAGACGCAGTTGACAATCCGTTCTCTCTCCCTTGCACGCTTAGCAACGGGCCGATAGAACGAATTGTTACATGCGCGTTAATTATGCGCGTACGGTTCGCCGTAGAATTCACGTCTTTTCTATATAAAAGCAGTAAAATTTGCTATAAAAATTAAGACATTCAGTATAATAAAATAAATAGTGCCTGTTTGGGAGGGTACCAGTTGAAATTGACACCCTTCGAAAACCATTGTCAACCTCCGCTTCGCGTCGGTTGACAATGGTTTTCTCGGGGTGTCAATTTCAACTGGTACCCTCCCAAACAGGCACTATTTATATATTGTCAAAAACAATAGCATTAACGATTGTTTAAATTTTATAAATACAAACAATAGATATAGAAAAATTATACTAAATTTTATAATGCACAGTTTCTTTTTTTCCGCTAGTATATGATATTGTAATATTATAATATAATATTGTATCATATAATACGGTATTGTATAATATGATGTATTATATAATATATTACTATAGAAGTGCAAATCTTTTATACGTAATGAAATCTAAATTCAACAATTCAGGAGAAATAACAATGGAGAAAATTATTCATCTTTGTAGATTTCATAAAGTACCGTACTTTACAACTTTTTACAAAACATTTTTGTTACTGTAAAGGAATCTCAAATATAAAAAAGAAGTGTTTTGATTGCATATGTTTAGCTTGAATAGCTGAATATACTGTACCAATCTCTGAAACAAGAGTCCAAAATAATTGTAAAGGGAAATAAATCTCAACAAATTTTGTGTTTGTGTGTGTGTGTAGGGTTTTGTTGTGAAATATAAATTATTTTGTTCTTCAGAATGTAAAGGCTAACATTAACATTCATTCACACATGTAAAAAATATGAATATATATAATCTGTACATTAGTTCTGTATATTTTCTTGAGTTAACTTGAATTGATTTTAAAAAAAAATTTAAAATTGACATATCATCATTAAAATTTTACAGAGGAACTTGAGCGCCAGTTGAGACAACTGAGGGAGGACCAGTTAAGGAAATATGATATTGTTTCATATGATATGATACAATGTTGTCAAATTATAATATTTACATTCTACTCAGTGTGTTTTTCCATTAAATTCTGTGATCTTCAAATGCCTCTAAATGCAACAAGTAGTCAAATATTATCACGTACCAACTAACTTCATAACCCGGTGAACATTTTAACATTGCTGTTTATAACTTATATTTACGTTTGAGAAAGACAAATCGTTCAGAACTGTTAAAATTGCCGCGATTTTATGTTTACAGTAATCCAAGCGACTGCTATGATCAATGTGACGTCACGAAAAAGTTCATACAACCGTTCCATTAACGTCACCGTTTCCCGATTACGTCGTCGGCGAGGCAACATTAATGGAAAGCGCCCTTATATAACAATATATTTTCTCGTAATAACGAGATAATCAACTCGTAATAACGAGATAATTATCTCGAATAAACGAGATCTTTTCTCGTAATAACGAGATAATTAACTAGTAATAACGAGATCTTTTCTCGTAATTACGAGATAAAAATATTTTTATATCTGGCCCTATTCGTCTTTAGTAAAAACCAGATCATTAAATCAAATATTCTATTAGGTAAAAATCAAGCCATTATCATTGATGACACTTTTTTGAAACATTGTCCTATAGGTTTGAGAATATGAAACGCTCATGTACACCTCAATGAATAAAAATTATATCGAAACATAACCCACGTGAGATATTATAAACATGCTGGAGTGGTATATTTACAATCAGTGTATATTTCCCCTTATGTTTGCATTGGAAATCTGCGACGTTCAATTTTCTATATTTACATTCAGTGTTTATTTCCCCTTATATAATATTTGTGTTACATTAAAAGTTTAAAATTTATCAATTCAAACTTAAGGGATCCGATCCATATTAAGACCTAATTTTTCTAACCTTGAATATCCAGCATGTATTAAATACTCTGATATTAATTTAAATCATTTTAGAGTAGAAAGAGATTTACCGAGATAAATTTTTAAAAATATTTTTAACGAAGCAGCAATTAATTAATGAAGATTGCATTAATGTCTATGGGGATAAGCACATTTTTTTAAATGAAAAAATAAATATTAGGAATATCAATAAATGCTTCGGTGGAAAGCATGGAAATTATGAAAATTTCATAATTAGGAATACAAAAAATATTGAAAATAAATTTTAGAATTAATTTTTATAAATTAAAACCAAAGGGGAGCAACTCTTCATGAAAAGGAAAAGGTCATTTATTATGACACATTCTGCTCTTACATACTGACACTTAAACATGAAAAATATATCAAAGTATACTAAGTATGAAGCCCATACACATCTGCTATACATCCAGATTCATTTAATCTGGGGCCAATATGGATCGGATACCTTAACTGTAACAGTTTATTGGAAATCTGCGACGTTCAATTTCCTATGAATATGATTTGCTAATTTATGCGCCATGAGTACAAAATATAAAATATGGCTGTTCCATTTATGTTTCATATCCCTGACTGAAAGTATATTTAAAAACCCATCAGTATGAATATAAATATAAGCATTAAATGCTTATCTTTGGATGTCGTCGTCCTGTAATACACCAAGCGGTTCAAAAATAAGCATTCAATGCTTAAATTATACATTTATTATTTACTTGTTCATGTTTTTCTTTGTGCCTTTAATGGTTGAATTACTTATGAATGGTTTAATTTTTTAAATACTTACTGAATTTCGAAAGCTTTCTTGAAGGTGCCTTTTCTGGGATTATAAACGATAAGCTGATCTTGTCAAATGCTTCCTGTGCTGTTTCCAAAGTTCCGAAATCATTATTTATCAAATACTCAAACTGGGAGTTATCCTAAAGGAGAGCAAACTCCACCAGCTCTTACTCCTCCTCCATATATGATATGGGCCTAATATGGCCCCATAAAATGAACATTACTGTAATTCTTTACTTCCTTTGTACAGATACACATGTAAAGTATTTTCATAATTGTCATTTTGATCCAAATGACATGATTTTACCGCCATTTTTACAATTTAAGCACAAAACGGCTTGTTTTCAAACAGTTTTTCTTTCAGAAAACATTAAGCGATTTATGAAATGAATTTAATAGTTTTTCTATTGATCGACGAATCAAAGGAAAAATTGACCGGAAAACTTCATAAATGCGCGTAGCTATGTAACTATCCAATACTTATAAGTGACCAAAAAAAAAATGTTTTTGTTCATAGCTTCGCTCTTTATTTTCCATTAAGAAAAACATAAGAAAATGTCAATTTTTGACATTTGAATTACAAAAATATCGTCACTTCTGACGTCATATACTGCCAATGAGTGCAAATTAAAAAAAAACCCACACAAATAGGTGAAAAACAGTTTTATAGGAATTACACTGGATGTCATTTAGAAATTAAAGACTGATCAATAATTATAATTACTTCTCTTGGTAAACAGTATTGTTGTCTAAAACATTAATTCATCAAAGCTAGGTGTATTAGCGTCCAATACTTGATTACTTCTGTCATACATCTCTGATTTTCTCCAGCGTGAGATGGGGTTCCAGAGCTATGTGGACATTTTCGTGATGGTCACCGCTCCTGATCATTGATAAAGCATCCTTGGTACTACTCTCAGTATTCATCAAAATAGAACTAGTCGCCACGCCCACTGAACTGAGTCGGTGTACAAGATCCTGCATACAGTAGGAATTTAGAATCAACTGAATTAACAATTTAATATAAACTTAACCATTCATTCAGTTTCAAAGACTTGATCAAAGATGGTTTTTTTTAGATCATACGGGTTTGTCAGAATAATTAATAATGACCTGGAGAAAAACTAATCTTTTACGTAAGCAGACTTGTTACGAAACAATGAGCTTCCATAATAATCATCATAAAAGATATGGTTCCAATTTTCCCTCGACGCTAAGGAAACAAATCCTTGATTTCGAAGCCATGCAGTAATCAAATGTCAAACCTGAAGAGGAGAACATATTTCGCGCTGATTTGTTAGAAGTACCAAAGGCTGTGTGACACGTCCTGTCTCCGAAGAACCCAGGCGGCCTCCTCGGAAATAATAACGACGATCACACAGAGACACTCCTCCGTTAGGTTCTTTACTGAAATAAAGTCCCATTTACTTATCGAACCCAGATTTATACCGTAGAGGAGATTCTACTTTACCATATTATTTAAAATAGATTCCATTTACAAAAAAATTAAAATAATAATTTAGGATTTCTGTGATTAAGACATTACCAT
Organism: Magallana ariakensis; assembly: GCA_020458035.1. NCBI lineage: Eukaryota > Metazoa > Mollusca > Bivalvia > Ostreida > Ostreidae > Magallana > Magallana ariakensis. The sequence continues at coordinate 49,266,482 of CM035817.1, read as the reverse complement.
TCACTGTTACTTGTTAACAATTTTTAATTTTAAGTAAATTAGTAAGAGAGACCTGTATTACAATACAGTTTCTGAATGTTAGACTAATTACTCTTTCCAATGAGCGCAAAAGGTTCGTTATCATTCATACAGTACAAAATATACACAATGTCCTTCTCTGTTTCTGTGTTTTTCACAGATCCTTCCATGCTATTTTGAAATCAAATAGGACTCCTGTTAATAAATGATCATTACTTTAAAGGGACATGGTCACGATTTTGGTCAAACTCTATTTTTCTGTTTTTATTATTCACAGCACAGGTCAGTCATTCTCAGAATTGCTACTCCATTACACTGGTTACGTTGTTAAAAAATAAAGTTTGCCAGAATGTTTTTAAACTTTTGGTTTTCCAAAAGAACACCATCTATGATACTTTTTCTGAAAATTATTCCCACATAAATGTTGTATTTACAAATCTAGCTCAGATTCTTTGCATGGGGGGTGAAATCACAGTAACGGATGTTATCTTATCGAAGCAGTGCTTTATTCCCGCAATAAATAAATAAATAGTCTAAAAATTCACTAATTCTATATATATTTCAAATTATAAAGAAGTTTATTACTAAAACCTTGAAAACAAGAACAATTTTTATAAAACTGTAAAAAAAAAATTGAATGCGCAACACGCATGGAAATTGAAGCAAATTTGCTTATCGACAGAGACCCTTTTCAAAGTCTTTTAATGATGGCTACTTTAATGTGAGAAACATATATTTGCCTCTTAAAGGCGAATTTATGTTTGCCTGAAATATCTATGAAAGGATATCGTTCAGTTTTATAAAAAAAAAAACATTTAAAAGATTGGTACAATATGAAAAGATAAAGTAACGGATGTTACATGTAAATGAAACGTCAAACTACATTCCTTTTTCATGATACAAGGTAAGTATATCTTCAATAAGTAATTCAATATTGCTAATATTATTGGTTTGTCAAATAATGGTAATTGACAAAAAATTGTAAAACATATAAAATTTCCTTTTCTTCTCTCATTTCATATATTTTAACCTGCCTTTGATTTTTCTTTCCTGATATTGGCGTTTTTATTTCCGCTTTTTAAAGTACCATCGAGAAAAATAAGAAATTCATAATTAATCAAGGTTAGGTTCAATTTACTGTTTTAAGAATATTCATATAAATTTTACCATTTAGGAATTCAAATATTATAGACGAATTAATATGACGTTTTCAATCTCAATCATTCCTGGATTAGTCTTCATTACATGTAAAACGAACATTGAGCGGATCCAGAATTATTTTTTTTTTTTTGGGGGGGGGGGGTTCCGAGGAATATCTATGTTTGCTGGGGGAGGGGGAGGGTTCGGGGCCTATTTTTGATAAATTATTATGTAAATATAATTTTTCAGGTGGGATCCGGACCCCACCCCCTTCCATTTAGATCCGCACATACACCGTGACTAAACATTCAATAAACTTTTCATGTGTAATGAATTGCTTATAAATCATTGTACAAGATTAATATTGAAATTCATATACATGTATAAACAATGAAAAACACTTTGCCGATAAAGAAATAACTTAAAATTGTATCTTTGTGTTGTAAAGCCAGTAACGGGCACTGTAATATAACTTCTTTATATATAACTAAGCTCCTTAAAGGTATATGTGGCGTATTTTTGGTGAATAGCAATAATAAGATCTGATTATTTGCTTCAATTCTTTACTTAAAGATAGGACTTTCACACAAATTACGCTTTATAAGTCAATCGCATAACAAAGATACAAGAAATCAAAAAAATATTTTTTATTTTTTACCAGCACGGTAAAAAATACAAAAGATTTGAATAACCCCACCTTAAGTGGGTCACATGACATCCATCTTGGTCTATCAACAAGAATGGCGACGACGAGAGTGATAGGTATACCGTTAAGTTTGACAGATTTGGCAATGAAAGAAAAAAGAGACAGACTGACAAGGATAGGAACAAAGGGAAGATTGTCATCGGAGACCATGTAGATTGATGGAACAGGAATTAAAGCCAAATTAAACTTAAGTTTCCATGATGAAGTTGTAGGGGTTTTGCTATAGTCGGGTTCGTGCTCCATGTGTTCCGTGTCTTTACTTTATAAGTTTTAAACCACAAGTGGATTTTCGTTTAGAGGAATTTTTGAATAAAGAATAATTAAACACTCTCAGAACATGCATCCCTTAGGGAGAGGGGTACATGTATTTACTCGTTTACCGTGTCGATGATGCTAAAATCGTGTTTCGTCTTTATTACACGTAATTAACAATTTATATCGTTCTACATTAATGAATATCGGAATAATAATGCTTCGAGTATCATCTGATATAAGAATTATCTAATATTTAAGACATGAAAAACGTGATTCTAATTTGTAAACAAACTCTTCTTCCATCGTGTTTTCAATGCTAGGTTTTCCCGCACTCATGCGCAGTGGCGTTATAAATGGCGAATAACATTAATATTCATCAGACGTATAGCAAAGTTTAGAGACAAATAACTAAAGACAGAACATGTTTTATGGGCCTAGAGTTTGTGAAACGTCTAATTATAAGAAGCATAATGTATATTTTTACTCAAACTCATGTCAAAAATTTTACTCCAAATACGCCACATATACCTTTAAAATTCGTTAGCATCGCTTTTTTTTTAAAAATAATACTAAGAGTCAGTGCATATTTTACCAAAAAGTATATATATAAAGCTTCCAATGGATGTCGTTATAATGATTTGTATATACAAGTACTCAATTTTGTTTTGCCTCGGACTAGAATGTCTCGACGTCATTGGCTGAAACGCGACACGTGATTGCCTTACAAATTTCTTTAAAAAGCGAGCGTCAAAATTTATAGGGCAACATGGCGGACGTAACGTTATTTGAACTGATTTTTTACACAAACGTTTGTTTACATATCAAACTTTAGGTCCTAGACAAAACAATACACTTATTAGGTTTGTTACTGACTGTTTAAAGAAATTTGTGTGGTCGGTAAAGTCCATAGAAGGCTCGGCTTCTGACTGTTTAAAGAAATTTGTGGGGTCGGTAAAGTCCATAGAAGGCGTGGCGAATTGTCAAAAAACAATCTTATATATTTGTATATACATGTACATGTATATGTTATATGATCAATAATCGAATATACTAGTATACATGAAAATAAAAACTTTAAATATAAACAAATGTGACCTTTCAAAAATGCTGCTGTTGGGGTAAATTCGTTCTTACTAGTGGTTTTTACTTTACTGTTACGTCAAGAATGCCTATATGTCATAGCAAAACGAAGAAGTAGTCTTTAAAAAATATTGAAATCACAAAACAGACCAGCTTAAAAACAAATTCAACATACTTGTTTACAAAAGCAACAAAAACAACAGACTCCAAATCGAAGGGAACCTTTCATCAATGCCAAACCAAACGTCATTCACTGAATTGTCACCTAATGCACAGGAGTGAACAAAATACAAATATCTTGTAAAGCTTGCAGATATACATGATAGCAAATTAAAAAAAATCAGACTTTTAACATGTTTGATGGTCACAAATTTATTTCATGGTTGATTAATTATCTAATTAGACAATTCTGATGTACTAGTAAATGTTGTTGCTTAATGTCCTGAAACATAAAAATTTATATCCATAAAAATATACACAACGTAACATGGCGTTTCAATAAATATAAGAAATAAAATAAGTTTGTATAGAAAAATTGATTAAAATTAGCAGCTTTGACTTCATAAAGTCTATAAACGCGATTTCAAAATTGGTCCACATGAATGTCACAATAATAAAAGGAATATAATGATATATTGCTGAAGGTCAAGATATCACTACACCTTCTCTAGTTCAAGCAACGAATTTGAAAGGCCGACAGGGTTGACAAGTTCTGACCAGTTCTGGGTTTTCATTGCTCAATAATCAACCATAATAACAGAAATATCTTGGAGACTCTCTTTACTTAAGTGAACTCTGTTCTTTTCGTATTTTCGGCCTCGAAGATACAGCTCTATTAGGCAACAGATGACCGAAACAAATATAAATCCACTGTACAAAATGAATATTCTACTAGTACTTTTAAATTCCAGTTCGGTGGCAGTATTTGTCGAGTCACAGGAATGTTTATCCCACCATTTCTTCTTGTATTTATCCACTATACCATTTTGCACCATTTTAAGCATGCTGAGAAATAAACACAAGTATGACTGGTTGGTGTTTTTGCAAATTGGTAATAATTTTGTTACATTTTTGTAAAATCTAATAAGAACAAAAAACCCATTTTTATTACTTTATATATATATATATATATATATATATATATATATATATATATATATATATATATATATATACACACACACACACACACACACACACACATATATCTCTCTACATCTATCATCTATCTATCTATCTATTTATATATATATATATATATATATATATATATATATATATATATATATATACATACACTAGTATGTTTGATGTATGTATGTATGTATGTATGTATGTATGTATGTATGTATGTATGTATGTATGTATGTATGTATGTATGTATGTATGTAATATTCTATGAAAAAAATATATACTAAACAGCATTTTGCAAAAACAGTCTATTAATGACCACGAAAGCAAAACCTACTGTTCATTAAAAGCCTCTTTAAACTCTGCGTTTTTCCTTATAACGAACGAGAGCTCTGCTTTATGAAACGTTTCCTCCGCCATTTCTAGATTCCTGCAGTCTTTCATGGCTTTGAACCTGGCTTCCGATTCATCCGTCATGTAAGCATAGTTACCTTTGACAATCATCTCATACCCTTCATCAGGAGAAATTATTGTAGGCATATCTCTCATCATGTCCCAAATCTTCTTATAGATGCCTGTTTCAGCTGTCTGTGAAAGTCGAAACATCCTAATTATTATAGTATTTAATTGTTTAGCATTCTATGCATTATTGGAATTTTAGGAACACATGTTTCTGATAACATTGATCGAGTTAATTTGACTTTGAGTACACTATTTACAGTGAAATCATTTTAGTTTAAGGGGTTAGCTGGTCAAAAAATGATCCATTAAATATACTTTAAATTTTTAATAGGATTTTTGAAACTATAAGCTATTTATGTCAAGAAAAATTCAATATTATCATTTTAACTTAAACTCTAAAATTTTCCTTTATCATTACAAAGAGCTCTTCTTTTCAAGGAGATCAATATAAATTAAAAATGGCCACGACCATCCTGCCTCCTTAAGGGCTTTTTATCTACCTCAAATAACGCGAGAAGATTGCTACCGTTCTTGATTAACGGTTTGTAAACAGTTTGAGCCGCAAGCTCCTCCAAGTTCTTTATTGGTGCCTTGGCCAGGGATACTGTCAGAAAGGCAGCAAGGTTTGCCGTATACAGAGACATCACTATAATGGTAAAGACCCACCAGAATCCTATCACAAGCCGAGCGGGGGCAGACTTGGAAGATTTTTCTTCACCTATAAAATAAGCCAAACCAACATTGAATTTTGAAATTTTGAAAGTCGCATAAAATAGCTGTTAAAAAGCTATTAGGAGTCTGTTTCTGTTTTCATCCAGGAAAAATATTTCTAGGCCAAGAGCAAGACATTCTACTAATTTTTAAAAAATGAAAATAAGTTCAAAACTTTTTATAGCCTCAAAGTTTATTTATAAATATAATTTTATGATGATGACTTTTGTCCTTAATACAGTTGTTTAGGGTACCTTGAGAGGGGCTCATTATTAATTTTGAAATATCATTACATCGTAAATATGTTTTGGTAAAACTTGGATAAGGAATAATTTTAATGGTCAGTCTTATGATAACTACACAAACAACTATAAAAAAAAGTGTATTTAACCTTGTTGCAAAAAAGCCGAGAGAACCAACCAAAAGCTTGCAGATACTTTGTTGTTAAGTCCCTTACTAAACGGACTAAGCTTCACTATAATTGACAACACTAGTGCAGCAACAAATGCAGCTACTCCGGTTGCAAGCCAAGAGTCGGTATCAAGCGGACTGAAGACCCGAAACATCTTATTAGCCTCGTTGTCAACTTTTCGCATTATAATGCCGATCCCGTCTTCTTGGTATGGATAGAGAAAGTCTATAACTTTTCTTCTATCTGCTGTAATTGTAAATCCACCGACAGCTATATCAGCCTCCTGAAATATAATAAACAAAATACAAAAAATCATTTGAGAATTTCTTCACCCGACCATCAATGAATCTTTGACAACAATACATACCCCTCTCATGACCATTCCTATCATCCCTGTAGCATCCTTGTGATCCTTTGTAGGGAGACCATAGAGACCATCTACTGAATCCAGGAACTCGTATCTACAGAAAACAGATGGAATGGCTTTTATTTTGTAATGTTTCATCATGCATTGGAGAAAATGCTTATGAAACATTAGAAATGTTGATTTAGTATTACCTAAAGTTAAACTGCTTGGCGAATTCATTCAGAAGGTCGTAGGTAAACCCGTAATAGTAGAAACTCCCATTGCCTTTATCCACTCGCATTTGGAAAGGTTTTCCCTGAAACGATACATATTGTACATGAAAAATGAATTGTTAAAAAGTAACACAATTTGATTATTATTGTATGCTTTTAATTTCAAAAAAAGCAATCAGATTAACATGGGTTTTATTACAACAATCGTCATACCTCGACAGAAACGACTTTCAGCGTCCTATTGCCAAAACCTTTAAAGACACATCTGTACAGGCGATCCTCAACTACATGGAAGCTATGAGTATCTTGTGAATACCCCGCAACTTCTTCAAACGGAGTTTCGTCATCTTTGGTTGAACTAAAAACCCGAATTTGTGATTCCCTTTCTATTAATCCGGTTTCGTCTAAGGATCCCATCTGCATTTTGATATATTCTTTTATACTTATATACAAATGAATACACATATACATATAATTAGTTAAAGATGTAAAGCCTATAAAATTTAAACAATCATACTAATACCATGTATTGCTGGAGGTTATACCGAAGAGGTTTCAAATCTGGGACATTTCGTCTATCACCGATAGAATCTAATCCTCTCTGAAATATTGATAGAGCTTCCGACAACAAATCCGCTGTAGTCTGTTAATTCATAAAAGCAATTGACAAATGAGTCACATTAAGATATAATAGAAGAATTGGAATTTTTTTTGGGGGGGGGGGGGAGGGGGCAATAAAATGCTTAATTGCAAATTTAATCTTCAGTCAGTTTTGACAACATGTATTATCTGCCAACTTTTTTTTTCAATTTGACCGTTTCATTGTAGATAAATCAAACGTATTAAAAATTTTAAAAAGTTCAATATGCCATACAACAGGGCGCATCTATTAATGATCGACTGTTTTTCTTCTGATAATGATTGATATTTGATACATTTTTTGTGCCAAAACAAAAATGAATTCAACAATACAATACACGAAAGACAAAGATTACAGTTGAAATATTTTTTTTTCATTTTTCTTTGAAGTCTTCATTATTTGCAAGTACAAAACATTTTTGAAACTAAAAACATTAAAAGAATATATATGGTACAGCTTTTGACGAAGTAGAGTGGATTTGATCCATGGTTCAACAGAAACTTAACAAATTTTCAGCGATCTGAATATAGAAAGTAATTCATGACTGTCACCGTTTCGTTCTGTTGACGACCGGAAGATACCAGAAGAACACAACCGTCATGGACAGGCTTATACAAACTGCTGTTCCACAACGCATATGGGTCTATGTTCAAAACCCAGTAGAAACTCCTGTTAAACATATCTACTTCCATTGCCTGAAAGCAGACGGACAATAGCGCTGCATTCATATTAATACATGTATATACAAATATTTCATAAAAAGGGGTCTGCTTCATACGAAATGTCTTCAAACTTTAGAAGAAAATATTGAAAATTTTGGCTTCAGCAAGATGGAGTGATGTAAGTTATTTTGAAAACTGTTTAACAATCCATAACAAATAAATTTAGATTTTTTTAAGCAGAAATGAATTAATATTCACTAAGTAAATTATCCATAATTAAAAAAAAAACTTTTTGCCGGAAGACTTGCTATGATTCAACGAAATTTAACTTCCCAACGGACACCTCAAAAAGATTTTTAATGAAATAACATTAACATTGGTATCTTTTCATATTATAAATTGGTTTAGCCTATTCGGAGTGTGACATTGATGTATGTTATTTTGCCGCTATACGATAGAATGAAGAAATCGATTGTGTCTTGTACTATCACAATTAATTCATTATGAAACCCTGATATAAACTAAATTGATCTAGTAACTTTCGTACATTCCAAACGTATTGATTAGAGTGATTAAAAATTGATATAAATTAATGACGCTGATTAAAGATCGATCATGCCTTGATGGAAAAGTCCATGGGGGTTAATGATAAATTGCTAACAAGTTGATACTAACGTCAATGGGTCCTTAAGAGAACAATTTATGCGAATTTTAAAAGGAAAAAAATTCATGAATATTTTGTCATTTTAACCCTTTTCCAACCTTTTTCGATTTAAGAATTGAAGACAATCATTCAGTTAAATGTTTGATATATGTAAATGTAAGTATATACATGTCCCACCAAAAATCTTTGCTAAAGCAAAAGCATTCGGTCAATGACCTAAAATTACAGCCTATTACACATTATTCAACAGTGTACCTCAAAGAACATTCAGAAAATCAAAGGTAGAGTGTGCCCTTCTTGCTCAATTAACACAGTATGCAATACCTATACATGTCCAATTGATGTGTAGATAAAACTTACGACAGTGGCAGGAACGGTATATGGATCAGGAAAAGAGATTTTCTGCGAATTGTCTCATTTGGGGGCTATTGTTCATATCGCAAGTAAATTTCTATACCGCAGATATAATTTATATAAATTCATTAGCGGGTTATCTTGTATGATCTGACAGCAGATCAATTATTTACCTCGGACACGATGCCCAGCGTCCGTTCTTTATCTGTAGCTACATATATAACTTCCTCCAAACATAGCTCTGGGAATATTTCCATCGTAGGTTGTTGTCCTTCAGGGAGAAATATGGCGTTGCTCGAAACATTGTTTTTGGTCAATAACACGATGAGTTCTTGAAAGCAAAAGGTGCCTTAAAAATAGATGCTGACCATTTTAAAGCTGTTGAGGCTATTCTAAAGTCATGATACAATATCAGATCATATAACATGTACAATAAGACATTAAACGATCGAGGTAACTACAAAATTTTTTGATCTTTGAAGAGGCTTTAGATAGCTGGTTTTGCTCTCTCTCTCTCTCTCTCTCTCTCTCTCTCTCTCTCTCTCTCTCTCTCTCTCTCTCTCCAAACTATGATTACCCATGTACCCAGGATATTAAGATAAAACAATTAACCGACGAGACGTCTGGTTCTATCTTTGATCATATATAACCCTTAATAACCCTTTCATAAAAAAAACCCAAATCCGTCTGTATGCTGGCTAAATGATGATACTAATTGTGTCACCTCATGTTCAAACGTACTTGCTGAGTCGTAAATGACATTGACATGCTTCCATTCCATGTGTAGAACTATGTTGATGAATTGTGAGTTTTGACTATGACAGTTTGGAAGCACGGACAGGTGATAGTGACCGTCATAGATTTGGGGACAGACTCCATTAACAATGGTTATTATTGGAAGGTTCGTTGATGCTGCTTGTTCCTGTAGAACTGCATCAGTTGGGCAAGATGTAAAAGCGATGATTCCAATCATATCACTCTGAGATAAGTTGGAAACTGAAATAGTTTACAAAGAAACCTATATAGATATCTTGATTCTTATATAAAGAAAATTTCCAAAACATAAGATTTATCAGATTTTCTGTTAAGTTTTAAATTAAATGTTTTTTATAACAAGGAATATAAATTGCATTTGTTGAAATAACAGATTTTTGATAAGCCATCAGGTGATATTCCTACCTTTCTGATACATTGAAAAGGCGTCCGAATTGTCCACTTGATACCAGAGGCTTTCCAGAGTAGTGTTCTTTGCATTTGCATTACTTAATGGTTTCTCTAAGTCTGTCCACTCGTCACTCTGGTATATCACACCTGCAAAGACGTTGTGTTTCCGCAAAATTACAGTTTTAAAGGGGAAAAATTGGTATTTATTTATTCTAGATAATATTCAAGTTCCTTGCAAATCTCAAGACATAAAAGTCCGTCAGTTTTACCATAGGAATATTATATACCTTGAATATTTACCACTGTTTTTAGCAAAAAGTTATTCAAACCAACAGTTCAAGGGCCTAATACAACATATAAATAATGATATTTTTTCAAAGGAAGAATAAATCCCAAATTTACATAAGCTGAAAATAGAACAAATTTGAAAACGTTCGGATATTTCATGTTCTTTTAAATTTCGGTTAAAATATATTTTCTTTGCTTACCTACTTTCCAGTTGGCACTAGATGTCACTGCTAACACAAACAATAAAAAACCCGTGCTCTTTATCATTTTGATAAACCATTGTCTGAACGATGTTATTAAAACAGTGCACGCTGTTTGAATTCCATTTCACTAATATTCCGATCGGACTAAATCACCAATAATTTCCTGATTAACTATTTGGTTTATTTTTCAGTTTTCTGTGTAACTGTGAGAAACACTGAGTAGATAATCAATAGCAGAGAATGAACGCCTCACCGTATCAATGTATTAACTCACAAGGGGATTCAACTGTGTACTATCACTGGGAAAAATCAGATGTTTCTATATATCCGGCGACAATAAGACTAAAATGCTTTAGATGGTAAAAAGCACTTTATTTAAACTTTAGGTCGGTAGGGTGAATTCTGGAAATCCAAAAACTACACCCGAACAACCCGAAGCCTAATTCTTGACTGCCGATAATGATTAACAAATGATATAAATAAGAATTGTAGACAATAGTAATTAGCACTTAAAAGCATGAGTGACATATGACACGGAGTAAAACTTCAAATTGAGTGAGTCAATTATATCAAGTCCACAAAGTAAGAGTTAATTAAAAACGATTATTAAGCAATTACGCCTTACGTAAACAAATGTTTTTGAATTAATGTTTTGAACGATAAAATGTGAAATAGATATACAGCGATTTGATAATAAAGGAATATACATTTGAAGTTTCATACAAAATGTCTTCAATAATAGTTCATTGAAATTTAACTCCGTGATAGTACCAACACAAAATACAGAGCAATGAATTAAAATCAGATATTCAATTTGGTATATAGTATCAGTATTCCATGCTGTCGGGTTTTGGAACATTGTTATGTGAAATTAAACAATTTCTCTACCTTAAATTGAAAATTGCCTTTTCAATTGAGCGGTATTTTAAAATAAGAACAAAGTGACAAGTAACTTAGAAACCAGTCTAAGGGTTATGCTTCATTTTACATGGAAGTTGATACATGGCATGAGCATTATTTCTTATATATCTGGAATAAAGGAGCGCGGTATTCAATTTTTGGTGTGTTATATGACCCGCGATATTCAAACAAGCACTAAACGTTTCAGTCATAATATATTTGTGGTTATTTCTTGTAACAGACTAAACGTTGTGACTCGATGTAATAATACTGCGTGGGTTTTCTTCTTTATTGGTGCCTTGGCCAGGGATACTGTCAGAAAGGCAGCAATATTTGACGTATACAGAGACATCACTATAATGGTAAAGACCCACCAGAATCCCATCAGAACCCGACCGGGGACAGACTTGGAAATTTTTTCTTCACCAAACCAATATTGAATTTTAAAACTTTTCATTTAAAGTAACATAAAATAGATGTTTAAAAATATTAAGAGTTTATTTTTGTTTTCATCCAGGAAATATATTTCTAGTCCAAAACCAAGACATTCTACTCATTTAAAAAAATGAATACATGTAAGTTGGAAACTTTTTATAGCCTCTTCTGGATATATATATATTGGAAATCTGCGACGTTCAATTTCCTATGAATATGATTTGCTAATTTATGCGCCATGAGTACAAAATATAAACGTCACCACGTGTTTTGAGTATATTTATTCTTGTAAGATTAAATGAAACGTTCAACCTTACATTACCAATTTGATATGTACTTTTGAAAATAATCATTAAATCAATTTAAAAGATTTTTCTCTACCAAGTTTCTGGCATTATATTTTTAGTCGCGGAAGCGTACTAAATAACATGTTAATATGGCTGTTCCATTTATGTTTCATGTCCCTGACTAAAAGCGTATATATACTGGCTTTTCGGCGACGGTACACATATATTTCATATATTAAAAAACCCATCAGTATGAATATAAATATAAGCATTATTTTTGGATGTCGTCGGTCCTGTAATACACCAAGCGGTTCAAAAATAAGCATTCAATGCTTAAATAATAAAGGATGACTGCACTTAAAGGACATGCGATATTTGCGAGAAAATAAACTTTTAAAAGAAGAATTTTTCTTTCAATTGCAAAAATGGTCAACATCTTAACTGCAACTTGCGTTAAATAAAAGTATGTTGCTACCAAGAACGAATATGTTTTCATAGGCGGGGGTCATCACTATTTCTTGAGTCTCCATTCGATAATGAGGACGCCCACTTTTATACTGACTTCATACATAGTCAGCGCATGTTTGTCTATTGTTCTCCGTTTAACAGTAGTTGTATATTTGCATTATCAACGTTATGTCAAAGGAAGATTAATAGACAAACATGCGCCCATGGTTTAAATAAGAAAAACTGCTTCATCTTACTTTCGCTTTCCCTGTTGTACCAAGGGTTGATGCATGTTGAATATTATAATTAACCACGTGATTTCTCACATCAGGTAACTTTGTGAATACACAATTCTATCACGTGACGTGTAAGGTAGCATTTTATGTGCTAACTAGGACAATGTTTTCGAACACGTTAAGTTGTCAAGCATTGATTTAAAGTCTTCTGTACTTACATGGGCGTGGTCTAATTGTTGAAACCATTGTAAATAGTATACTTGTACCATATAGTATAGATAGGGTTATGGTGAAAGAGTGATCACATAAATTTTTATATATGGCATTGTTATTCATGCTAGTCTAATTTTACTACCATTCTGAAAATGTCAGCTCCACCTCTCATGCATATTAATATCAATCTTATGTTTGATCAAGGGCAGATAAGCGAAAATTCTCCTTTTTTAGAAAGTTGTAAGGAGAAAAACATAGAATAAGCTTATTGTAGCACAGTCTAAAATCTTAATTCATATTGGAAATCGACTAGACTCTTTAAAAAAATCAACAAAAGTGATATTAGGTTAAGAAATAAACACAACAGAAGTGACCAAAAAGGGCACAAAACCCGGCGTTAAGTGTAATCATCCTTTATTATTTACTTGTTCATGTTTTTCAAAGTGCCTTTAAGGTGGAAGGCTACATCGTCACAACATGTCTGACATCCGTTCGAAACGCCATTTTGTTCCGGATTGATAACATTATGTCGTGGTACAAAATAGCTATACACCGTTTTGTACGGAAAACGTGGAATCAAAATAATATACTGTATCCCTGCTCTGCTGCTATTGGCAATACATTTTTTGTCATGTCATCTGCAACAGACGATCATACATATGTAACGGATTATCGATATAGGTAAGCAGATATAATATTTTCACTATAAACTATATATGTATGATGAATATAAACCGAGTGTACGTACCGTAGTACGATCTCTTGAATTGATCCTAACTTCCCAAATGTAAAACATTTGCAGTAAAAGACTTGAATTGAAACTTTGACATTTAACTAATGTATTTTGATTAAAATAGATATTGCTAGGTAGCATTAGCAGTGGAATCCCGGATTTGCAAGCCAAAATGAGTGAACGACAGAATTCTAAAAAGGAGCTGTTTTTCATTTCCACACATACATGTGTATCACTATGGACATCTTATGTGTATCAATATGCGTAAGGTTAGTTGTTGTTTATAATTACTATTGTATATAAAATAGTAAAAGGCAATTTAGCTACTAACATTTGTTTTAAAGAGTTAAATATATATAATTCATTCATCAAAAATATAATTTTTCAGATTCAAACATTATCATAAGCACTACTAACCTTTTATCTACATACTTAGCTTAAACTTGTTCCTTTTTTAATTTTTCTTCGTGATTTTTATTAATTAAAAAATTGGTCCTAAGATATTTGAGACCATGTAAAATAAAGAAAGACAACTCTTGAACAGGATCTTTCATACCAAGATTTTTGCAATAATTCAGAATTTCCTTAAATTTTTCAATTTCATTCAATTTCTTTTCTTCATTCCATTAACCAACGAATATTGTTTATTTTTTCAGATTTCTGTGGGATTTTGTCCAGCAGTTTGCCTTTAAAGAATTTTTTTATATTTTCGTTTCATATTTATGTGGATTCCAATAAAAATCATACAAACTTCATTCATGATTATTTTGTTTTTCATTTCTAAACTTAATAACATGTCACTTTTATAAGAATTTTAAAACAGAAATGTTTAAAAATTTGACAAATAAGGGGTAATCTGGAACCAGACTGATATTTTAAAAATTCTCTAGAAAATAGAGTATTGCATTTTGAGGTCTATCATTGTTGAATACTGTGCCTATGATTAGTAACAAATGCATGCAACAAAAATCTCATTCACTTGTTTGGTGTAGACATCCACCTTAATAATTGAATTACTTATGTATGGTTTAATTTTTGAAATACTTACTGAATTTCGAAAGCATTCTTGAAGGTGCCTTTTCTAGGATTATAAACGATAAGCTGATCTTGTCAAATGATTCCTGTGCTGTTTCCAAAGTTCCTAAATCATTATTTATCAAATACTCAAACTGGGAGTAATCCTAAAGGAGAGCAAACTCCACCAGCTCTTACTCCTCCTCCATATATGATATGGGCCTAATATGGTCCCATAAAATGAACATTACTGTAATTCTTTACTTCCTTTGTACAGATACACATGTAAAGTATTTTCATAATTGTCATTTTGATCCAAATGACATGATTTTCCCGCCATTTTTACAATTTAAGCACAAAACGGCTTGTTTTCAAACAGTTTTTCTTTCAAAAAACATTAAGTAATTTAAGAAATGAATTTAAAAGTTTTTCTATAGATCGACGAATCAAAGGAAAAATTGACCGAAAAACTTCATCAATGCGCGTACCTATGTAACTATCCAGTACTTATAAATGACCAAAAAATGTTTTTGTTCATACCGTCGCTCTTTATTTTCCATTAAAAAAAAAACATAAGAAAATGTCAATTTTTGACATTTGAATTACAAAATATCGTCACTTCTGACGTCATATACTGCCAATGAGTACAAATAAAAAACCCCACACAAATAGGTGAAAAAACAGTTTTGTAGGAACATAAGTGTGCGATTGAATATTACACTGGATGTCATTTAGAAATTAAAGACTGATCAATATTTATAACTACTTCTCTTGGTAAACAGTATTGTTGTCTAAAACATTAATTCATCAAATCTAGGTGTATTAGCGTCCAATACTTGATTACTTCTGCCATACATCTCTGATTTTCTCCAGCGTGAGATGGGGTTCCAGAGCTATGTGGGCATTTTCGTGATGGTCACCGCTCCTGATCATTGATAAAGCATCCTTGGTACTACTCTCAGTATTCATCAAAATAGAACTAGTCGCCACGCCCACTGAACTGAGTCGGTGTACAATATCCTGCATACAGTAGGAATTTAGAAGCAACTGAATTAACAATTCAATCTAAACTTAACCATTCGTTCAGTTTCAAAGACTTGACCAAAGGTGTTTTTTTTTAGATCATACGGGTTTGTCAGAATAATTAATGATGACCTGGAGAAAAACTAATCTTTTACGTAAGCAGACTTGTTACGAAACAATAAGCTTCCATAATAATCATCATAAAAGATATGGTTCCAATTTTCCCTCGACGCTAAGGAAACAAATCCTTGATTTCGAAGCCAGTAATCAAATGGCAAACCTGGAGAGGAGAAAATATTTCGCGCTGATTTGCTAGAAGTACCAAAGGCTGTGGGACACGTCCTGTCTTAGAAGAACCCAGGCGGCCTCCCCGGAAATAATAACGACGATCACACAGAGACACTCCTCCGTTAGGTTCTTTACTGAAATAAAGTCCCATTTACTTATTGAACCCTGATTTATTCCGTAGAGGAAATTCTACTTTACCATATTATTTAAAATAGATTCCATTTACAAAAAAATTAAAATAATAATTCAGGATGTATGTGATTAAGACATTACCATTCACTGTTACTAGTTAACAATTTTAATTATAAGTTAATTAGTAAGAGAGACCTGTATTACAATACAGTTTCTGAAGTTAGACTAATTACTCTTTCCAATGAGCGCAAAAGGTTCGTTATCATTTATACACAATGTCCTTCTCTGTTTCTGTGTTTTTCACAGATCCTTCCATGCTATTTTGAAATCAAATAGGACTCTGTTAATAAATGATCATTACTTTAAAGGGACATGGTCATGATTTTGGTCAAACTCTATTTTTCTGTTTTTATTATTCACAGCACAGGTGCTTGAGGACAGGACCGACCCCCCCCCACCCTCTATCTATATACATGTATAATACAGCATAGACGGGATATGATTTTTTTTCAAAATGTTTGTTTTAAGTAATTTTGTGCAATGATTGTATACATATAAGGAATAAGGAATTATTCTTTGAGTATTATGAGGTGATAATTTCGGTCGGGGCGTGATCAAATCCAATCAAATAATTTCGGTCGGGGCGTGATCAAATCCAATCAAATCCAATAAAGCCCTTCGGGCTTTATTGGATTTGATCACGCCCCGACCGAAATTATCACCTCATAATACTCAAAGAATGATTCCTTATTACTTATATTTATATAATTTTAAGCCATCGTACAATTAGATATTTAAATATAAGTAAGCAAAACCCGCTGGCGCCTCTATTTGGCGTCATTTAAAGTTATGGGTTATATAGTACAAAATCGATACGTAGTGTTATCACAGGCAAAGACAGTGGAAAATGTAAATATTAGATTATAAATATGTCATAAAAAGATAATTTAAAGAAAAAAATGAGTAAAGTCCCGGGGGGGGGGGGGTAGATACTTGGGTGTTGGGGATGGAGGGGGGGGGGGGGGGTCGGTCCTGTCCTCAAGCACCTGTGATTCTAGGAATGCATTTCTAATAATAAAGTGAAATTTGAGAGTCAGCCGTAGAGTTATCAGCAAGCTACAGGACTCACAGTTCTTAGTCATGTAAACAAAACGCACCCTGTTTTTGTTTACATAGGTTCAATATACCAGTAAAAAATCTTGTTCAAGCTGATTTGTCTATCTTTTTATTAATTTTAAGCATAGATAAACAGTTCCTACCGTTTAACACATTCATTTAGGTCTAAAACTGGAACTTTCAATTCAACATTTAAAATAAAAATTCAGAACCGTTGCTATGGCAACAAGCTAAAAAATAAGGTAAAATCTGATATTTTGAGGCATTTTTGAATGTGTTTTATTCACATATAAACTTTATATATTTGATTTCAATTGGTGAGAAAAAATGTAGTATGACCTGTACTTAAGAGCAACTTAAAAAAAAAATCTTAGAATTTTCTATAAATAATAGCCGTTGCTATGGACTTTTAAAAAAGTAAGAATTTTCGTGTAATATTCTATGCAAATTAAATTTACATAGCAACAACACCTCTGGGTTGCTTAACAAAGCTTTTTACGGAAAAAAAAAAATCTCAAATTTAGGCCTATTTTTCCAAGTTTCAACAAAAACAATCGCTTAAATTCTATAAAATCAAGAATTACAGCATATCAAAATCATCTTCATTTTGTCAGTTTTTCCTATTTCTTGGCCTTGTTACCATAGTAACGGATGTCAGTTTTCAGAATAAAATGTATATTGCATGAACAATGATAGTGATGTAAAACTTAAATAATTTCCCAATTCGACCTATTAAAATATAAAAAAAAAACTATTTCAAAACATTTTTTACAGATTCCATAATAACATTTTAAAGGTAATGGTTTCTACATAACTTTTCTTATATGAAATAAAGATTGACAATAGAACTAAGGTTGATTTATGTCTTTAATAGTTTGTACTAGTGGACAAAACCTTCTAAAATGGCTTTTAAGTAGGTAAGTTTAGGCCAATTTAGCATCAGTAACCATGGTAACGGTTATCCCAAACAACCAACCAACTTTAAGTGTCTTTTTGCGTTTTACACCTGGTGAGTCCATGTAAGAAATATAAAGAAAATCGGTGATTCTGCGCAGCCAGATACTTATATAAATCTTTGACTCTTACACAGAATTGATATTAAAAATTGAATGTATAGAGCAACCCAGTCCCTCTTGCTGCAATAAAGAACACACCTTACTGTTTACTTTGAATACATATACAAAAGATTTTTTAATTATAACTGAAATTGAGGGCAAAGTTGTTTACCCTTCCCCCCCCCCCCACCAACCCTCGTAGGCGGAAAGGATTTAAAAGATGTTAATCCAAAACAAAGAAGTAGTCTTTAAAAAATATTGAAATCACAAAACTGACCAGCTTAAAAACAAATTCAACATACTTGTTTACAAAAGCAACAAAAACAACAGACTCCAAATCGAAGGGAACTTTTCATCAATACCAAACCAAACGTCATTCACTGAATTGTCACTTAATGCACTGGAGTGAACAAAATACAAATATCTTGTAAAGCTTGCAGATATACATGATAGCAAATTTTAAAAAATTAGACTTTTAACATGTTTGATGGTCACACATTTATTTCATGGATGATTAATTATCTAATTAGACAATTTTGATGTACTAGTAAATGTTGTTGCTTATTGTCATGAAACATAAAAATTTATATCCATAAAAATATACACAACGTAACATGGCGTTTCAATAAATATAAGTAATAAAATAAAGATTGTATAGAAAATTTGATTAAAATTAGCAGCTTTGACTTCACAAAGTCTATAAACGCGATTTCAAAATTGGTCCACATGAATGTCACAATAATAAAAGGAATATAATGATATATTGCTGAAGGTCAAGATATCACTACACCTTCTCTAGTTCAAGCAACGAATCTTAAAGCCCGACAGGGTTGACATGTTCTGACCAGTTCTGGGTTTTCATTGCTCAATAATCAACCATCATAACAGAAATATCTTGGAGACTCTCTTTACCTGAGTGAACTCTGTTCTTTTCGTATTTTCGGCCTCGAAGATACAGCTCTATTAGGAAACAGATGACCGAAACAAATATAAATCCACTGTACACAATGAATATTCCACTAGTACTTTTAAATTCCAGTTCGGTGGCAGTATTTGTCGAGTCACAGGAATGTTTACCCCACCATATCTTCTTGTATTTATCCACTATACCATATTGCACCATTTTGAGCATGCTGAGAAATAAACACAAGTATGACTGGTTGGTGTTTTTGCAAATTGGTAATAATTTTGTTATATTTTTGTAAAATCTAATAAGAACAAAAAACCCATTTTTACTTTATATATATATATATATATATATATATATATATATATATATATATATATATATATATATATATATACACACACACACACACACATATATATAAATATATATATATATATATATATATATATATATATATATATATATATATATATATATACATATATACACACATACACTAGTATGTATGTATGTATGTATGTATGTATGTATGTATAATTATAATATTATATGAAAAAAATATATACTAAACAGCATTTTGCAAAAACAGTCTATTAATGAACATGAAAGCAAAACCTACTGTTCATTAAAAGCCTCTTTAAACTCTGCGTTTTTCCTTATGACGAACGAGAGCTCTGCTTTATGAAACGTTTCCTCCACCATTTCTAGATTCCTGCAGTCTTTCATGGCTTTGAACCTGGCTTCCGATTCATCCGTCATGTAAGCATAGTTACCTTTGACAATCATCTCATACCCTTCATCAGGAGAAATTATTTTAGGCATATCTCTCATCATGTCCCAAATCTTCTTATAGATTCCTTCTTCAGCTTTCTGTGAAAGTCGATACATCCTAACTATTATAGTATTTAATTGTTAAGCATTCTATGCATTATTGGAATTTTATGTTTAATAGGAACACATGTTTCTGATAACATTGATCGAGTTAATCTTACTTTGAGTACACTATTTACAGTGAAATCATTTTAGTTTAAGGGGTTAGCTGGTCAAAAAATGATCCATTAAATATACTTTAAATTTTTAATAGGATTTTTGAAACTATAAGCTATTTATGTCAAGAAAAATTCAATATTATCATTTTAACTTAAACTCTAAAATTTTCCTTTATCATTACAAAGAGCTCTTCTTTTCAAGGAGATCAATATAAATTATAACTGGCCACGACCATCCTGCCTCCTTAAGGGCTTTTTATCTACCTCAAATAACGCGAGAAGATTGCTACCGTTCTTGATTAACGGTTTGTAAACAGTTTGAGCCGCAAGCTCCTCCAAGTTCTTTATTGGTGCCTTGGCCAGGGATACTGTCAGAAAGGCAGCAAGGTTTGCCGTATACAGAGACATCACTATAATGGTAAAGACCCACCAGAATCCTATCACAAGCCGAGCGGGGGCAGACTTGGAAGATTTTTCTTCACCTATAAAATAAGCCAAACCAACATTGAATTTTGAAATTTTGAAAGTCGCATAAAATAGCTGTTAAAAAGCTATTAGGAGTCTGTTTCTGTTTTCATCCAGGAAAAATATTTCTAGGCCAAGAGCAAGACATTCTACTAATTTTTAAAAAATGAAAATAAGTTCAAAACTTTTTATAGCCTCAAAGTTTATTTATAAATATAATTTTATGATGATGACTTTTGTCCTTAATACAGTTGTTTAGGGTACCTTGAGAGGGGCTCATTATTAATTTTGAAATATCATTACATCGTAAATATGTTTTGGTAAAACTTGGATAAGGAATAATTTTAATGGTCAGTCTTATGATAACTACACAAACAACTATAAAAAAAAGTGTATTTAACCTTGTTGCAAAAAAGCCGAGAGAACCAACCAAAAGCTTGCAGATACTTTGTTGTTAAGTCCCTTACTAAACGGACTAAGCTTCACTATAATTGACAACACTAGTGCAGCAACAAATGCAGCTACTCCGGTTGCAAGCCAAGAGTCGGTATCAAGCGGACTGAAGACCCGAAACATCTTATTAGCCTCGTTGTCAACTTTTCGCATTATAATGCCGACCCCGTCTTCTTGGTATGGATAGAGAAAGTCTATAACTTTTCTTCTATCTGCTGTAATTGTAAATCCACCGACAGCTATATCAGCCTCCTGAAATATAATAAACAAAATACAAAAAATCATTTGAGAATTTCTTCACCCGACCATCAATGAATCTTTGACAACAATACATACCCCTCTCATGACCATTCCTATCATCCCTGTAGCATCCTTGTGATCCTCTGTAGGGAGACCATAGAGACCATCTACTGAATCCAGGAACTCGTATCTACAGAAAACAGATGGAATGGCTTTTATTTTGTAATGTTTCATCATGCATTGGAGAAAATGCTTATGAAACATTAGAAATGTTGATTTAGTATTACCTAAAGTTAAACTGCTTGGCGAATTCATTCAGAAGGTCGTAGGTAAACCCGTAATAGTAGAAACTCCCATTGCCTTTATCCACTCGCATTTGGAAAGGTTTTCCCTGAAACGATACATATTGTACATGAAAAATGAATTGTTAAAAAGTAACACAATTTGATTATTATTGTATGCTTTTAATTTCAAAAAAAGCAATCAGATTAACATGGGTTTTATTACAACAATCGTCATACCTCGACAGAAACGACTTTCAGCGTCCTATTGCCAAAACCTTTAAAGACACATCTGTACAGGCGATCCTCAACTACATGGAAGCTATGAGTATCTTGTGAATACCCCGCAACTTCTTCAAACGGAGTTTCGTCATCTTTGGTTGAACTAAAAACCCGAATTTGTGATTCCCTTTCTATTAATCCGGTTTCGTCTAAGGATCCCATCTGCATTTTGATATATTCTTTTATACTTATATACAAATGAATACACATATACATATAATTAGTTAAAGATGTAAAGCCTATAAAATTTAAACAATCATACTAATACCATGTATTGCTGGAGGTTATACCGAAGAGGTTTCAAATCTGGGACATTTCGTCTATCACCGATAGAATCTAATCCTCTCTGAAATATTGATAGAGCTTCCGACAACAAATCCGCTGTAGTCTGTTAATTCATAAAAGCAATTGACAAATGAGTCACATTAAGATATAATAGAAGAATTGGAATTTTTTTTTTTGGGGGGGGGGAGGGGGCAATAAAATCTTCAGTCAGTTTTGACAACATGTATTATCTGCCAACTTTTTTTTTCAATTTGACCGTTTCATTGTAGATAAATCAAACGTATTAAAAATTTTAAAAAGTTCAATATGCCATACAACAGGGCGCATCTATTAATGATCGACTGTTTTTCTTCTGATAATGATTGATATTTGATACATTTTTTGTGCCAAAACAAAAATGAATTCAACAATACAATACACGAAAGACAAAGATTACAGTTGAAATATTTTTTTTTCATTTTTCTTTGAAGTCTTCATTATTTGCAAGTACAAAACATTTTTGAAACTAAAAACATTAAAAGAATATATATGGTACAGCTTTTGACGAAGTAGAGTGGATTTGATCCATGGTTCAACAGAAACTTAACAAATTTTCAGCGATCTGAATATAGAAAGTAATTCATGACTGTCACCGTTTCGTTCTGTTGACGACCGGAAGATACCAGAAGAACACAACCGTCATGGACAGGCTTATACAAACTGCTGTTCCACAACGCATATGGGTCTATGTTCAAAACCCAGTAGAAACTCCTGTTAAACATATCTACTTCCATTGCCTGAAAGCAGACGGACAATAGCGCTGCATTCATATTAATACATGTATATACAAATATTTCATAAAAAGGGGTCTGCTTCATACGAAATGTCTTCAAACTTTAGTCCAGAAGAAAATATTGAAAATTTTGGCTTCAGCAAGATGGAGTGATGTAAGTTATTTTGAAAACTGTTTAACAATTCATAACAAATAAATTTAGATTTTTTTAAGCAGAAATGAATTAATATTCACTAAGTAAATTATCCATAATTAAAAAAAAACTTTTTGCCGGAAGACTTGCTATGATTCAACGAAATTTAACTTCCCAACGGACACCTCAAAAAGATTTCTAATGAAATAACATTAACATTGGTATCTTTTCATATTATAAATTGGTTTAGCCTATTCGGAGTGTGACATTGATGTATGTTATTTTGCCGCTATACGATAGAATGAAGAAATCGATTGTGTCTTGTACTATCACAATTAATTCATTATGAAACCCTGATATAAACTAAATTGATCTAGTAACTTTCGTACATTCCAAACGTATTGATTAGAGTGATTAAAAATTGATATAAATTAATGACGCTGATTAAAGATCGATCATGCCTTGATGGAAAAGTCCATGGGGGTTAATGATAAATTGCTAACAAGTTGATACTAACGTCAATGGGTCCTTAAGAGAACAATTTATGCGAATTTTAAAAGGAAAAAAATTCATGAATATTTTGTCATTTTAACCCTTTTCCAACCTTTTTCGATTTAAGAATTGAAGACAATCATTCAGTTAAATGTTTGATATATGTAAATGTAAGTATATACATGTCCCACCAAAAATCTTTGCTAAAGCAAAAGCATTCGGTCAATGACCTAAAATTACAGCCTATTACACATTATTCAACAGTGTACCTCAAAGAACATTCAGAAAATCAAAGGTAGAGTGTGCCCTTCTTGCTCAATTAACACAGTATGCAATACCTATACATGTCCAATTGATGTGTAGATAAAACTTACGACAGTGGCAGGAACGGTATATGGAACAGGAAAAGAGATTTTCTGCGAATTGTCTCATTTGGGGGCTATTGTTCATATCGCAAGTAAATTTATATAAATTCATTAGCAGGTTATCTTGTATGATCTGACAGCAGATCAATTATTTACCTCGGACACGATGCCCAGCGTCCGTTCTTTATCTGTAGCTACATATATAACTTCCTCCAAACATAGCTCTGGGAATATTTCCATCGTAGGTTGTTGTCCTTCAGGGAGAAATATGGCGTTGCTCGAAACATTGTTTTTGGTCAATAACACGATGAGTTCTTGAAAGCAAAAGGTGCCTTAAAAAAAGATGCTGACCATTTTAAAGCTGTTGAGGCTATTCTAAAGTCATGATACAATATCAGATCATATAACATGTACAATAAGACATTAAACGATCGAGGTAACTACAAAATTTTTTGATCTTTGAAGAGGCTTTAG
Organism: Magallana ariakensis; assembly: GCA_020458035.1. NCBI lineage: Eukaryota > Metazoa > Mollusca > Bivalvia > Ostreida > Ostreidae > Magallana > Magallana ariakensis. The sequence goes on along the minus strand of CM035817.1, from coordinate 49,241,993 downwards.
ATAGCTGGTTTTGCTCTCTCTCTCTCTCTCTCTCTCTCTCTCTCTCTCTCTCCAAACTATGATTACCCATGTACCCAGGATATTAAGATAAAACAATTAACCGACGAGACGTCTGGTTCTATCTTTGATCATATATAACCCTTAATAACCCTTTCATAAAAAAAACCCAAATCCGTCTGTATGCTGGCTAAATGATGATACTAATTGTGTCACCTCATGTTCAAACGTACTTGCTGAGTCGTAAATGACATTGACATGCTTCCATTCCATGTGTAGAACTATGTTGATGAATTGTGAGTTTTGACTATGACAGTTTGGAAGCACGGACAGGTGATAGTGACCGTCATAGCTTTGGGGACAGACTCCATTAACAATGGTTATTATCGGAAGGTTCGTTGATGCTGCTTGTTCCTGTAGAACTGCATCAGTTGGGCAAGATGTAAAAGCGATGATTCCAATCATATCACTCTGAGATAAGTTGGAAACTGAAATAGTTTACAAAGAAACCTATATAGATATCTTGATTCTTATATAAAGAAAATTTCCAAAACATAAGATTTATCAGATTTTCTGTTAAGTTTTAAATTAAATGTTTTTTATAACAAGGAATATAAATTGCATTTGTTGAAATAACAGATTTTTGATAAGCCATCAGGTGATATTCCTACCTTTCTGATACATTGAAAAGGCGTCCGAATTGTCCACTTGATACCAGAGGCTTTCCAGAGTAGTGTTCTTTGCATTTGCATTACTTAATGGTTTCTCTAAGTCTGTCCACTCGTCACTCTGGTATATCACACCTGCAAAGACGTTGTGTTTCCGCAAAATTACAGTTTTAAAGGGGAAAAATTGGTATTTATTTATTCTAGATAATATTCAAGTTCCTTGCAAATCTCAAGACATAAAAGTCCGTCAGTTTTACCATAGGAATATTATATACCTTGAATATTTACCACTGTTTTTAGCAAAAAGTTATTCAAACCAACAGTTCAAGGGCCTAATACAACATATAAATAATGATATTTTTTCAAAGGAAGAATAAATCCCAAATTTACATAAGCTGAAAATAGAACAAATTTGAAAACGTTCGGATATTTCATGTTCTTTTAAATTTCGGTTAAAATATATTTTCTTTGCTTACCTACTTTCCAGTTGGCACTAGATGTCACTGCTAACACAAACAATAAAAAACCCGTGCTCTTTATCATTTTGATAAACCATTGTTTGAACGATGTTATTAAAACAGTGCACGCTGTTTGAATTCCATTTCACTAATATTCCGATCGGACTAAATCACCAATAATTTCCTGATTAACTATTTGGTTTATTTTTCAGTTTTCTGTGTAACTGTGAGAAACACTGAGTAGATAATCAATAGCAGAGAATGAACGCCTCACCGTATCAATGTATTAACTCACAAGGGGATTCAACTGTGTACTATCACTGGGAAAAATCAGATGTTTCTATATATCCGGCGACAATAAGACTAAAATGCTTTAGATGGTAAAAAGCACTTTATTTAAACTTTAGGTCGGTAGGGTGAATTCTGGAAATCCAAAAACTACACCCGAACAACCCGAAGCCTAATTCTTGACTGCCGATAATGATTAACAAATGATATAAATAAGAATTGTAGACAATAGTAATTAGCACTTAAAAGCATGAGTGACATGACACGGAGTAAAACTTCAAATTGAGTGAGTCAATTATATCAAGTCCACAAAGTAAGAGTTAATTAAAAACGATTACTAAGCAATTACGCCTTACGTAAACAAATGTTTTTGAATTAATGTTTTGAACGATAAAATGTGAAATAGATATACAGCGATTTGATAATAAAGGAATATACATTTGAAGTTTCATACAAAATGTCTTCATAATAGTTCATTGAAATTTAACTCCGTGATAGTACCAACACAAAATACAGAGCAATGAATTAAAATCAGATATTCAATTTGGTATATAGTATCAGTATTCCATGCTGTCGGGTTTTGGAACATTGTTATGTGAAATTAAACAATTTCTCTACCTTAAATTGAAAATTGCCTTTTCAATTGAGCGGTATTTTAAAATAAGAACAAAGTGACAAGTAACTTAGAAACCAGTCTAAGGGTTATGCTTCATTTTACATGGAAGTTGATACATGGCATGAGCATTATTTCTTATATATCTGGAATAAAGGAGCGCGGTATTCAATTTTTGGTGTGTTATATGACCCGCGATATTCAAACAAGCACTAAACGTTTCAGTCATAATATATTTGTGGTTATTTCTTGTAACAGACTAAACGTTGTGACTCGATGTAATAATACCGCGTGGGTTTTCTTCTTTATTGGTGCCTTGGCCAGGGATACTGTCAGAAAGGCAGCAATATTTGACGTATACAGAGACATCACTATAATGGTAAAGACCCACCAGAATCCCATCAGAACCCGACCGGGGACAGACTTGGAAAATTTTTCTTCACCAAACCAATATTGAATTTTAAAACTTTTCATTTAAAGTAACATAAAATAGATGTTTAAAAATATTAAGAGTTTATTTTTGTTTTCATCCAGGAAATATATTTCTAGTCCAAAACCAAGACATTCTACTCATTTAAAAAAATGAATACATGTAAGTTGGAAACTTTTTATAGCCTCTTCTGGATATATAATTATATATATTGGAAATCTGCGACGTTCAATTTCCTATGAATATGATTTGCTAATTTATGCGCCATGAGTACAAAATATAGACGTCACCACGTGTTTTGAGTATATTTATTCTTGTAAGATTAAATGAAACGTTCAACCTTACATTACCAATTTGATATGTACTTTTGAAAATAATCATTAAATCAATTTAAAAGATTTTTCTCTACCAAGTTTCTGGCATTATATTTTTAGTCGCGGAAGCGTACTAAATAACATGTTAATATGGCTGTTCCATTTATGTTTCATGTCCCTGACTAAAAGCGTATATATACTGGCTTTTTGGCGACGGTACACATATAATTCATATATTAAAAAACCCATCAGTATGAATATAAATATAAGCATTATTTTTGGATGTCGTCGGTCCTGTAATACACCAAGCGGTTCAAAAATAAGCATTCAATGCTTAAATAATAAAGGATGACTGCACTTAAAGGACATGCGATATTTGCGAGAAAATAAACTTTTAAAAGAAGAATTTTTCTTTCAATTGCAAAAATGGTCAACATCTTAACTGCAACTTGCGTTAAATAAAAGTATGTTGCTACCAAGTACGAATATGTTTTCATAGGCGGGGGTCATCACTATTTCTTGAGTCTCCATTCGATAATGAGGACGCCCACTTTTATACTGACTTCATACATAGTCAGCGCATGTTTGTCTATTGTTCTCCGTTTAACAGTAGTTGTATATTTGCATTATCAACGTTATGTCAAAGGAAGATTAATAGACAAACATGCGCCCATGGTTTAAATGAGAAAAACTGCTTCATCTTACTTTCGCTTTCCCTGTTGTACCAAGGGTTGATGCATGTTGAATATTATAATTAACCACGTGATTTCTCACATCAGGTAACTTTGTGAATACACAATTCTATCACGTGACGTGTAAGGTAGCATTTTATGTGCTAACTAGGACAATGTTTTCGAACACGTTAAGTTGTCAAGCATTGATTTAAAGTCTTCTGTACTTACATGGGCGTGGTCTAATTGTTGAAACCATTGTAAATAGTATACTTGTACCATATAGTATAGATAGGTTTATGGTGAAAGAGTGATCACATACATTTTTATATATGGCATTGTTATTCATGCTAGTCTAATTTTACTACCATTCTGAAAATGTCAGCTCCACCTCTCATGCATATTAATATCAATCTTATGTTTGATCAAGGGCAGATAAGCGAAAATTCTCCTTTTTTAGAAAGTTGTAAGGCGAAAAACATAGAATAAGCTTATTGTAGCACAGTCTAAAATCTTAATTCATATTGGAAATCGACTAGACTCTTTAAAAAAATCAACAAAAGTGATATTAGGTTAAGAAATAAACACAACAGAAGTGACCAAAAAGGGCCCAAAACCCGGCGTTAAGTGTAATCATCCTTTATTATTTACTTGTTCATGTTTTTCAAAGTGCCTTTAAGGTGGAAGGCTACATCGTCACAACATGTCTGACATCCGTTCGAAACGCCATTTTGTTCCGGATTGATAACATTATGTCGTGGTACAAAATAGCTATACACCGTTTTGTACGGAAAACGTGGAATCAAAATAATATACTGTATCCCTGCTCTGCTGCTATTGGCAATACATTTTTTGTCATGTCATCTGCAACAGACGATCATACATATGTAACGGATTATCGATATAGGTAAGCAGATATAATATTTTCACTATAAACTAAATATGTATGATGAATATAAACCGAGTGTACGTACCGTAGTACGATCTCTTGAATTGATCCTAACTTCCCAAATGTAAAACATTTGCAGTAAAAGACTTGAATTGAAACTTTGACATTTAACTAATGTATTTTGATTAAAATAGATATTGCTAGGTAGCATTAGCAGTGGAATCCCGGATTTGCAAGCCAAAATGAGTGAACGACAGAATTCTAAAAAGGAGCTGTTTTTCATTTCCACACATACATGTGTATCACTATGGACATCTTATGTGTAACAATATGCGTAAGGTTAGTTGTTGTTTATAATTACTATTGTATATAAAATAGTAAAAGGCAATTTAGCTACTAACATTTGTTTTAAAGAGTTAAATATATATAATTCATTCATCAAAAATATAATTTTTCAGATTCAAACATTATCATAAGCACTACTAACCTTTTATCTACATACTTAGCTTAAACTTGTTCCTTTTTTAATTTTTCTTCGTGATTTTTATTAATTAAAAAATTGGTCCTAAGATATTTGAGACCATGTAAAATAAAGAAAGACAACTCTTGAACAGGATCTTTCATACCAAGATTTTTGCAATAATTCAGAATTTCCTTAAATTTTTCAATTTCATTCAATTTCTTTTCTTCATTCCATTAACCAACGAATATTGTTTATTTTTTCAGATTTCTGTGGGATTTTGTCCAGCAGTTTGCCTTTAAAGAATTTTTTTTATATTTTCGTTTCATATTTATGTGGATTCCAATAAAAATCATACAAACTTCATTCATGATTATTTTGTTTTTCATTTCTAAACTTAATAACACGTCACTTTTATAAGAATTTTAAAACAGAAATGTTTAAAAATTTGACAAATAAGGGGTTATCTGGAACCAGACTGATATTTTAAAAATTCTCTAGAAAATAGAGTATTGCATTTTGAGGTCTATCATTGTTGAATACTGTGCCTATGATTAGTAACAAATGCATGCAACAAAAATCTCATTCACTTGTTTGGTGTAGACGTCCACCTTAATAATTGAATTACTTATTTATGGTTTAATTTTTGAAATACTTACTGAATTTCGAAAGCATTCTTGAAGGTGCCTTTTCTGGGATTATAAACGATAAGCTGATCTTGTCAAATGCTTCCTGTGCTGTTTCCAAAGTTCCGAAATCATTATTTATCAAATACTCAAACTGGGAGTAATCCTAAAGGAGAGCAAACTCCACCAGCTCTTACTCCTCCTCCATATATGATATGGGCCTAATATGGCCCCATAAAATGAACATTACCAATTTATTGTAATTCTTTACTTCCTTTGTACAGATATACATGTAAAGTTTTTTCATAATTGTCATTTTGATCCAAATGACATGATTTTACCGTCATTTTTACAATTTAAGCACAAAACGGCTTGTTTTCAAACAGTTTTTCTTTCAGAAAACATTAAGCGATTTAAGAAATGAATTTAATAGTTTTTCTATTGATCGACGAATCAAAGGAAAAATAGACCGGAAAACTTCATCAATGCGCGTAGCTATGTAACTATCCAATACTTATAAGTGACCAAAAAAATGTTTTTGTTCATACCGTCGCTCTTTATTTTCCATTTTAAAAAAAAGCATAAGAAAATGTCAATTTTTGACATTTGAATTACAAAAATATCGTCACTTCTGACGTCATATACTGCCAATGAGTGCAAATAAAAAAACCCCACACAAATAGGTGAAAAACACAGTTTTGTAGAAACATAAGTGTGCGGTTGAATATTACACTGGATGTCATTAAGAAATTAAAGACTGATCAATATTTATAATTACTTCTCTTGGTAAACAGTATTGTTGTCTAAAACATTAATTCATCAAATCTAGGTGTATTAGCGTCCAATACTTGATTACTTCTGTCATACATCTCTGATTTTCTCCACTGTGAGATGGGGTTCCAGAGCTATGTGGACACTTTCGTGATGGTCACCGCTCCTGATCATTGATAAAGCATCCTTGGTACTACTCTCAGTATTCATCAAGATAGAACTAGTCGCCACGCCCACTGAACTGAGTCGGTGTACAAGATCCTACATACAGAAGGAATTTAGAAGCAACTGAATTAACAATTCAATCTAAACTTAACCATTCGTTCAGTTTCAAGGACTTGATCAAAGGTGTTTTTTTTAGATCATACGGGTTTGTCGGAATAATTAATGATGACCTGGAGAAAAACTAATCTTTTACGTAAGCAGACTTGTTACGAAACAATAAGCTTCCATAATAATCATCATAAAATATATGGTTCCAATTTTCCCTCGACGCTAAGGAAACAAATCCTTGATTTCGAAGCCAGTAATCAAATGGCAAACATGGAGAGGAGAAAATATTTCGCGCTGATTTGCTAGAAGTACCAAAAGCTGTGGGACACGTTCTGTCTCCGAAGAACCCAGGCGGCCTCCTCGGAAATAATAACGACGATCACACAGAGACACTCCTCCGTTAGGTTCTTTACTGAAATAAAGTCCCATTTACTTATCGAACCCAGATTTATACCGTAGAGGAGATTCTACTTTACCATATTATTTAAAATAGATTCCATATACAAAATAAAAATAAAATAATAATTTAGGCTGTATGTAATTAAGACATTACCATTCACTGTTACTTGTTAACAATATTTAATTTTAAGTAAATTAGTAAGAGAGACCTGTATTACAATACAGTTTCTGAAGTTAGACTAATTACTCTTTCCAATGAGCGCAAAAGGTTCGTTATCATTCATACAGTACAGAATATACACAATGTCCTTCGCTGTTTCTGTGTTTTTCACAGATCCTTCCATGCTATTTTGAAATCAAATAGGACCCCTGTAAATAAATGATCATTACCTTAAAGGGACATGGTCACAATTTTGGTCAAACTCTATTTTTCTGTTTTTATTATTCACAGCACAGGTGCTTGAGGACAGGACCGACTGACCCCCCCCCCCCCCCCTCCATCTATATATAATGTTTGTTCAAAATGTTTGTTTTAAGTTATTTTGTGCAATGATTGTATACATTAGATTATAAATATGTCATAAAAAAGATAATTTAAAGAAAAAAAATGAGTAAAGTCCCGGGGATCTAGATACTTGGGGGTGGGGGATGGGTCGGTCCTGTCCTCAAGCACCTGTGATTCACAGTGCTTTAGTAATTAACGTAAAATTTGAGAGTCAGCCGTAGAGTTATCAGCAAGCTACAGGACTCACAGTTCTTAGTCATGTAAACAAAACGTGCCCTGTTTTTGTTTACATAGGTTCAATATACCAGTAAAAAATCTTGTTCAAGCTGATTTGTCTATCTTTTTATTAATTTTCCGCATAGATAAACATATTCATTTAGGTCTAAAACTGGAATTTTCACTTCAACATTCAAAATAAAAATTCAGAACCGTTGCTATGGTAACAAGCTAAAAAATAAGGTAAATTCTGATATTTTGAGGCATTTGTTGAATGGGTTTTATTCACATATAAACTATATATATTTGATTTCAATTGGTGAGAAAAAATCTAGTATGACATGTACTTAAGAGCAACTTGAAAAAAAAAATCTTAAAAATTTTTTAAAAAAAGAAATAGCCGTTGCTATGGAATTTTATAAAAGTAAGAATTTCTGTGTAATTTTCTATGCAAATTAAAGAACAAAGGACATTTTGGGCCGTATTTGGCCGTAAAATTTACGATATTTTCAACGTCTTAGTTTTGTTTATTGATATGGTACATTATACTAAGTTCGACACTGATTAAATTCTACAAGCACCAAAATGACGTCATTTTTTATTATGACGTCACTAATATACGCTAAACATGGAATGATCCCCAAAAATCGTTATAATATATAGAATTATGAATGAACTTTGCTGAAATTAGAACCTTTCACATGCATTAACCACTTTTATATTTAACATACTTATTTACTGCATCATAACACATTCGTATACTTAAAATGGTGATGATTAATAACTGTGAACAATGTGAATTTTAGAAAAAACGATTGCGGAATCGCACATTTTAATAACAACGTGATTCAAACAACGCGATCCAACGCGGGCAGTTACTCGGCGTAACACGCGGTTTTTATATACAAGTGAAAGAGGGTTTATAAAAATCTAAGATATTTATTTGTATATGAAAGAGAAGCCAAAGAAAAAGAAATAGAAATTGCAACCGAAAACAAATAAATAGATAAATAAATGTTTAAGTCCATTTGTATCCGTAATATGTGATCGAAGTAGTTTGATCAATCGGAAAAACAGAACTGACGGTAGACATATTGTCTTCGTCTTCCGTGATCTTTTCTGACTTTCGACTAGTAGGTCACATTTAAGCCAATGGACGGCCGATTACATGGACAAGTTCGCAATTGCTGAATATTCATCTGCAACTTCGTGGGCATTGCTTCAATTTATCGAGAAAAAAATTCCACGCCTGACCGCAGCTTATATCAACCGATAGACGGTAAATGTTAAACGTAATCTGTATACAGTCGGTCGTCAGTGCATCAGCCGATTTGTAAAAATCGCCCCAAAGACCAGTCTACCCTCGGTCAATTTTCGATCGTCAGTCGGCCGACAATTTTAAAAAATACCGAAATGTCGCTCGACCGAGCGATGTCAGACATAAAAAGTGCCGAAAGTCGGATGATGATCGAGGGTTGTTGGACGGAAAACTAGTATTGAACGACTGAATCGGCCACCGACGCAGAAAAAATTGTAACTTGGCCCGACGGACACAAAATTGGTCGGCCGACGAAAAAAAAATACGATATAGTCTAAAACAACGACTGATGAACTGTTGTTTGTCACCCGAATAATCCCATTTTTACCCCCCCCCCCAAAAAAAAACTCGGCTGTTGGTCGTTTTTGGAAATGTGTCTAGGTTTTACTCTATTCAGCAATATCAAATCTAAAATATTCATGAAAACAATTGTCACTTCTCGATACCTTTCCGATAAAAACAATATATGCAGTTATAAAATTTCAAATTATATTTTGTTTTCTATAAAACGTCTTTATAGTTATTGTATTTTAAATCTATTTTTTTCCCCTATTAAACATGCACACGTATTCATTTTTATAGCTGATAGAATCAGTGAATCATTAGATAAAGTGTCTTTCGTGATCTTGTCTAAAATTTTAACCTTCATCTTTAACACGCCACTTAAAAACCTTTTGTTTATACATCACTTGTTCCAAGATAATATTACTTATTTCCGTTTGATTGTTTAATGATTGCTATGAGAGAGAGAGAGAGAGAGAGAGAGAGAGAGAGAGAGAGAGAGAGAGAGAGAGAGAGAGAGAGAGACTCTTACACAGAATTGATATTAAAAATTGAATGTATAGAGCAACCCAGTCCCTCTGGTTGCAATAAAGAACACACCTTACTGTTTACTTTGAATACATATACAAAAGATTTTTTAATTATAACTGAAATTGAGGGCAAAGTTGGTAACCCCCCCCCCCCACACACACACACACCCTCGGAGGCGGAAAGGATTTAAAAGATGTTAATGCAAAACAAAGAAGTAGTCTTTAAAAAATATTGAAATCACAAAACAGACCAGCTTAAAAACAAATTCAACATACTTGTTTACAAAAGCAACAAAAACAACACACTCAAAATCGAAGGGAACTTTTCATCAATACCAAACCAAACGTCATTCACCGAATTGTCACTTAATGCACAGGAGTGAACAAAATACAAATATCTTGTAAAGCTTGCAGATATACATGATAGCAAATTTAAAAAAATAAGACTTTTAACATGTTTGATGGTCACAAATTTATTTCATGGTTGATTAATAATCTATTAGACAATTCTGATGTACTTGTAAAGTTGTTGCTTAATGTCCTGAAACATAAAAATTTATATCCATAAAAATATACACAACGTAACATTTTAATAAATATAAGAAATAAAATAAAGTTTGTATAGAAAATCTGATTAAAATTAGCAGCTTTGACTTCACAAAGTCTATAAACGCGATTTCAAAATTGGTCCACATGGATGTCACAATAATAAAAGGAATATAATAATGATATATTGCTGAAGGTCAATATATCACTACACCTTCTCTAGTTCAAGCAACGAATTTGAAAGGCCGACAGGGTTGACAAGTTCTGACAAGTTCTGCGTTTTCATTGCTCAATAATCAACCATCATAACAGAAATATCTTGGAGACTCTCTTTACTTGAGTGAACTCTGTTCTTTTCGTATTTGCGGCATCGAAGGTACAGCTCTATTAGGCAACAGATCACCGAAACAAATATAAATCCACTGTACACAATGAATATTCCACTAGTACTTTTAAATTCCAGTTCGGTGGCAGTATTTGTCGAGTCACAGGAATGTTTATCCCACAATTTCTTCTTGTATTTATCCACTATACCATTTTGCAGCATTTTGAGCATGCTGAGAAATAAACACAAGTACGACTGGTTGGTGTTTTTGCAAATTTGTTACATTTTTGTAAAATCTAATTAGAACCAAAAAACCATTTTTATTACTTGATATATATATATATATATATATATATATATATATATATATATATATATATATATATATATATATATATATATATATATAAAACCCGAAGGGCTTTATGATAGATTTGATCACGCCCCGACCGAAATTATCATCTCATAATATTTAAAGAATGATTCCTTATTACTTATATTTACATAATTTTCAGCAATTGTACGATTAAATATTTTAATATAAATAAGCAAACCCCGCTTTGAATTTATTGGACTGTATAGGACAAAATCGATACGTAGTGTTATCACAGGCAAAGACACTGAAAAATGTAAATATATATATATATATATATATATATATATATATATATATATATATATATATATATATATATATATATGTAATATTCTACGAAAAAATATATACTAAACAGCATTTTGCAAAAACATTGTATTTAATTTGTCATGATTATCAGTCTATAAATGACCACAAAAGCAAAACCTACTGTTCATTAAAAGCCTCTTTAAACTCTGCGTTTTTCCTTATAACGAACGAGAGCTCTGCTTTATGAAACGTTTCCTCCGCCATTTCTAGATTCCTGCAGTCTTTCATGGCTTTGAACCTGGCTTCCGATTCATCCGTCATGTAAGCATAGTTACCTTTGACAATCATCTCATACCCTTCATCAGGAGAAATTATTTTAGGCATATCTCTCATCATGTCCCAAATCTTCTTACAGATTCCTTCTTCAGCTTTCTGTGAAAGTCGATACATCCTAACTATTATAGTATTTAATTGTTAAGCATTCTATGCATTACTGAAATTTTATGTTTACGATCTGGCGATCAAAAGGAACACATGTTTCTGATAACATTGATCGAGTTAATCTGACTTTGAGTACAATATTTACTGTGAAATCATTTTAGTTTAATTAAGAAGGATAGCTGGTCAACAATTGATCTATTAAATAAACTTTAAATGTTTAAACGGATTTTTGAAATTATAAACTATTTTAAGTAAAGAAAATTTTAATATTATCATTTTAACTTAAACTATAAAATATGAATATTTTCCTTTATCATTACAAAGAGCTCTTCTTTTCAAGGAGATTAATATAAATTATAACTGGCCACGACCATCCAGCCTCCTTAAGGGCTTTATATCTACCTTGAATAACGCGTGAAGATTGGTACCGTCCTTGATTAACGGTTTGTAAACAGTTTGAGCCGCAAGCTCCTCCAAGTTCTTTATTGGTGCCTTGGCCATGGATACTGTCAGAAAAGCAGCAAGGTTTGCCGTATACAGAGACATCACTATAATGGTAAAGACCCATCAGAATCCTATCACAAACCTAGCGGGGGCAGACTTGGAAGATTTTTCTTCACCTATAAAATAAGCCAAACCAACATTGAATTTTGAAATTTTTAAAGTCGCATAAAATAGCTGTTAAAAAGCTATTAGGAGTCTGTTTCTGTTTTCATCGAGGAAAAATATTTCTAAGCCAAGAGCAAGACATTCTACTAATTTTTAAACAATGAAAATAAGTTCAAAGCTTTTTATAGCCTCAAAGTTTATTTATAAATATAGTTTTATGATGATGACTTTTGTCCTTAATACAGTTGTTGGGGGTACCTTGAGAGGGGCTCATTATCAATTTTGAAATATCATTACATCGTAAATATGTTTTGGTAAAACTTGGATAAGGAATGATTTTAATGGTCTTATAATAACTACATAAACAAGTATAAAAAAGTGTATTTAACCTTGTTGCAAAAAAGCCGAGAAAACCAACCAAAAGCTTGCAGATACTTTGTTGTTAAGTCCCTTACTAAACGGACTAAGCTTCACTATAATTGACAGCACTAGTGCAGCAACAAATGCAGCTGCTCCGGTTGCAAGCCAAGAGTCGGTATCAAGCGGACTGAAAACCCGAAACATCTTATTAGCCTCGTTGTCAACTTTTCGCATTATAATGCCGATCCCTTCTTCTTGGTATGGATAGAGAAAGTCTATAACTTTTCTTCTATCTGCTGTAATTGTAAATCCACCGACAGCTATATCAGCCTCCTGAAATATCATTAACAAAATACAAAAAATCATTTGAGAATTTCTTAACCCGACCATCAATGAATCTTTGACAACAATACATACCCCTCTCATGACCATTCCTATCATCCCTGAAGCATTCTTGTGATCCTCTGTAGGGAGACCATAGAGACCATTTACTGAATCCAGGAACTCGTATCTACAGAAAACAGATGGAATGGCCTTTATTTCGTAATGTTTCATCATGCATTGGGGAAAATGCTTATGAAACATTAAAAATGTTGATTTAGTATTACCTAAAGTTAAACTGCTTGGCGAATTCATTCAGAAGGTCGTAGGTAAACCCGTATTAGTAGAAACCCCCATTGCCTTTATCCACTCGCATTTGGAAAGGTTTTCCCTGAAACGATACATAATGTACATGAAAAATGATTTGTTGAAACGTAACACAATTAGATTTGATTCTTATTGTATGCTTTTAATTTTAAAAAAGCAATCAAGTTAACATTGGTTTTATTGCAACAATCGTCATACCTCGACAGAAACGACTTTTAGCGTCCTATTGCCAAAACCTTTAAAGACACATCTGTACAGGCGATCCTCAACTACATGGAAGCTATGAGTATCTTGTGAATACCCGGCAACTTCTTCAAACGGAGTTTCGTCATCTTTGGTTGAACTAAAAACCCGAATTTTTGAATCCCTTTCTATTATTCCGGTTTCGTCTGAGGATCCCATCTGCATTTTGATATATTCTTTTATACTTATATACAAATAAATACACATATACATATAATTAGTTAGAGATGTAAAGCCTATAAAATTTAAACAAACATACTAATACCATGTATTGCTGGAGGTTATAGCGAAGAGGTTTCAAATCTGGGACATTTCGTCCATCACCGATAGAATCTAATCCTCTCTGAAATATTGATAGAGCTTCCGACAACAAATCCGCTGTAGTCTGTTAATTCATCAAAGCAATTGACAAATGAGTCACATTAAGATATAATAGAAGAATTGGAATTTTTTTTTGGGGGGGGGGGCAATAAAATGCTAAATTGCAAATTTAATCTTCAGTCAGTTTTGACAACATGTATTATCTGCCAACTTTTTTTCTTCAATTTTACCGTTTCGTTGTAGATAAATCAAACGAATTTAAAATTTAAAAAAGTTCAATATGCCATACAACAGGGCGCATGTATTAATGATCGACTGTTTTTCTTCTGATAATGATTGATATTTGATACATTTTTTGTGCCAAAAAAAAGGTGAATTCAACAATACAATACACGAAAGACAAAGATTACAGTTGAAATGTTTTTTTTTCATTTTTCTTTGAAGTCTTCATTATTTGCAAGTACAAAACATTTATTTTTGAAACTAAAAACATTAAAAGAATATATATGGTACAGCTTTTGACGAAGTAGAGTGGATTTGATCCATGGTTCAACAGAAACTTAACAAATTTTCAGCGATCTGAATACTAGTATAGAAAGTAATTCATGACTGTCACCGTTTCGTTCTGTTGACGACCGGAAGATATCAGAAGAGCACAACCGTCATGGACAGGCTTATACAAACTGCTGTTCCACAACGCGTATGGGTCTATGTTCAAAACCCAGTAGAAACTCCTGTTAAACATATCTGCTTCCATTGCCTGAAAGCAGACGGACAATGGCGTTGTATTCATATTAATACATGTATATACAAATATTTCATAAAAAGGGGTCTGCTTCATACGAAATGTCTTCAGTCTTTAGTCCAGAAGAAAATACTGAAAATTTTGGCTTCACCAAGATGGAGTGATGTAAGTTATTTTGAAAACTGTTTAACAATTCATAACAAATAAATTTAGATTTTTTAAGCAGAAATGAATTAATATTCACTAAGTAAATTATCAATAATTTAAAAAAAAACTTTTTGCGGGAAGACTTGCTATGATTCAACGAAATTTAACTTCCCAACGGACATCTCAAAAAGATTTTTAATGAAATAACATTAACATTGGTATCTTTTCATATTATAAATTGGTTTAGCCTATTCGGAGTGTGACATTGATGTATGTTATTTTGCCGCTATACGGTAGAATGAAGAAATCGATTGTGTCTTGTACTATCACAATTAATTCATTATGAAACCCTGATCTAAACTAAATTGGTCTAGTAACTTTCGTACATTCCAAACGTATTGATTAGAGTGATTAAAAATTGATATAAATTAATGACGTTGATTAAAGATCGATCATGTCTTGATGGAAAAGTCCATGGGGGCAAATGATAAATTGCTAACAAGTTGATACTAACGTCAATGGGTCCTTAAGAGAACAATTTATGCGAATTTTAAAAGGAAAAAAATGTTATAAATTGTTTTGTCGTTTTAACCCTTTTCCAACCTTTTTCGATTTAAGAATTAAAGACAATCATTCCATTAAACGTTTGATATATGTAAAAGTAAGTATATACATGTCCCACCAAAAATCTTTGCTAAAGCAAAAGCATTCGGTCAACAGCCTAAAATTACAGCCTATTACACATTATTCAACAGTGTACCTCAAAGAACATTCAGAAAATCAAAGGTAGAGTGTGCCCTTCTTGCTCAATTAACACAATATGCAATTGATTTACTGTCCATGTGCAAGAAGGTTAACAATACCTATACATGTCCAATTGATGTGTAGATAAAACTTACGACAGTGGCAGGAACGGTATAAGGATCAGAAAAAAAAGATTTTCTGCGAATGGTCTCATTTGGGGGCTATTGTTCATATCGCAATTAAATTTCTATACCGCAGATATAATTTATATAACGTCATTAGTGGGTTATCTTGTATGATCTGACAGCAGATCAATTATTTACCTCGGACACGATGCCCAGCGTCCGTTCTTTGTCTGTAGCTACATATATAACTTCCTCCAAACATAGCTCTGGGAATATTTCCAGCGTAGGATGGTGTCCTTCAGGGAGAAATATGGCGTTGCTCGAAACATTGTTTTTGGTCAAAGATGCTAAGTTCTTGAAAGCAAAAGGTACCTTAAAAAAAGATGCTGACCATTTTAAAGCTGTTGAGGCTATTTTAAAGTCATGATACAATATCAGATCATATTACATGTACAATAAGACATTAAACGATCGAGGTAACTACAAAATTTTTTGATCTTTGAAGAGGCTTTAGATAGCTAGTTTTGCTCTCTCTCTCTCTCTCTCTCTCTCTCTCTCTCTCTCTCTCTCTCTTATAACCCTTTCATAAAAAAAAAAAACCAAATCCGTCTGTATGCTGGCTAAATGATGATACTAATTGTGTCACCTCATAGTATTCGTACTGAAAATCAAAATCAAGTGAGCTTTTGCCCTTGTACTCTACGCGAGGTTTCCGTCCTCGCTGAGCTCACCTTAGGACACCTGCGGATGATACTAATTGTGTCACCTCATGTTCAAACGTACTTGCTGAGTCGTAAATGACATTGACATGCTTCCATTCCATGTGTAGAACTATGTTGATGAATTGTGAGTTTTGACTATGACAGTTTGGAAGCACGGACAGGTGATAGTGACCGTCATAGCTTTGGGGACACACTTCATTAACAATGGTTATTATTGGAAGGTTCGTTGATGCGGCTTGTTCCTGTAGAACTGCAGCAGTTGGGCAAGATGTAAAAGCGATGATTCCAATCACATCACTCTCAGATAAGTTGGAAACTGAAATAGTTTACAAAGAAACCGATATAGATATCTTGATTCTTATATAAAGAAAATTTCTAAAACATAAGATTGATCAGATTTTCTGTTAAGTTTTAAATTAAATGTTTTTTATAACAAGGAATATAAATTGCATTTGTTGAAATTACAGATTTTTGATAAGCCATCAGGTGATATTCCTACCTTTCTGATACATTGAAAGGGCGTCCGAATTGTCCACTTGATACCAGAGGCTTTCCAGAGTAGTGTTCTTTGCATTTGCATTACTTAATGGTTTCTCTAAGTCTGTCCACTCGTCACTCTGGTATATCACACCTGCAAAAACGTTGTCTTTCCGCGAAATTACAGTTTTAAAGGGGAAAAATTGGTATTTATTTATTCTAGATAATATTCAAGTTCCTTGCAAATCTCAAGACATAAAAGTCCGTCAGTTTTACAATAGGAATATTATATACCTTGAATATTTACCACTGTTTTTAGCAAAAAGTTATTCAAACCAACAGTTCAAGGGCCTAATACAAGATATAAATAATGATATTTTTTCAAAGGAAGAATAAATCCCATGAACAATGGATTTAAAGCTTAAGAAATTTAAAAAAATTTAAAACTGCATGTGTTGTGATATATTGTGCAATACCAGGTTTGTTAATTATAGATATATATGCAACTTGGGGTTGTCAATGATACATTTTAACTTTTCATATGGGTATTATTTTTAAAGTAATTGTTAAGAAGACCTTGTTATTTTACTTTCAGAGTGGTGTAGACAGATTTGTAGAATTCTTCACACAGACAACAGCACAAAATCAAAAAGTCACGGTATCAGACACATTTTTTTCGATGAAATTTAGTGCATTTTCCATATGTAAATGAATTATACCAGATATTCTTTCTCAGTAAATGACTTGATTTTGGATATTCTCATGTATGCGCATATAAAGGCAAGTTTACATTAAATTTTAAAGCTACATCACCCACAGGAATGGGACGAAAGAATCATTTTTTGGGACAAATTATAAATCAATCTATTCATTTATCTGTAATTTCATCTGTCTGTTAGTTAAACCAAATCTTTATACAAAATTAAGAAATATACAACTATTTTTATGTTTAGCATAAAATCAATCTGAAAAGATTTGCATTATACCTATATAGGTGAACATCTACAGTCCCACTTGATTGACATACAAGTGCCACATGTTCCAGCTATAGTTGAAAACAAAGAAACAGCATTTGATATTGATGTACGCTGTAAGTACACAGTTGAATTGAACAGAAACAGTATTGCTTGTGAAACAGCTACATCAGCATCATTGTTGGTGGTTTCTTAACTCGATCTAGATGCAACTACAGGTATATGTAACTATATATGTAAAAATAAACCAATAACCTTTCCCAATTTTTATCAGAAACAGATAAATAATGAAAGAGTGTATATATATCTAAAGGTCTTTACCAATATTGCTTTGTTTTAAATTGATATGTGTGTGTTCCCTAAATACAGGTGTACCAAGTTCACAAGACAGACACAGTGGGTACAGACATGGAGTTTGAAATTCTCTGTAAGTGTATGCATGCAGATAAATTAAGCCACAAATCAATTACATGTAAAGAATATTTACAAGCTATATTAGCCTCAACTGATTTATTTTTTGGTGTTTATTTTGATTATCTTATTTCCTATAAATTTGACAAATATTCTTGTTAGGTGTAAAATGTGTACTGTAAATGTTTATTGTGCATTGTGTATAAAAAAAAGTTTAAAATTGTATGCAGTGCAGTATGCGAACCAATGTCAAAAGTAATTATGACTCGGTAAAAAATCTTGGAACTCTAAGAGAAATATTATTCTGTCCAACTGTCTGTCTGTCCATTAACACAATTGTGTGACACAATATGTCACAAGTAGACCATATAAGGAGGATTGTATATCTTGAGACTATGTCAGTTTTTTAGTATCTATAATGAATTATTAGTATCCCGCTCCGAAGGAGAAGGGGGTATACTGTTTTACCCTTGTGTGTCTGTCTGTCTGTAACAAAAATTTCTGTCACAGTTTTCTCAGCAACTAGCTATTCATCACAGATGCTTGAAATTTTAACACACACTTTGTATAGGCATGCCATATAGTGGGATTTATTTTTGTACCATGTGTACATCAACTTCCTGTTAAATGTAGACTTTGCTTATTTTGTATATGTATTTACATCAGAGCGAGGTTATAACTAGTGAGCATTGGTCACTTGCATATATCTTGTTTCCATTATTAGAGCTGCATATTCATTTAATAACTCATAAGTGTATCTAAATATATCAAAGTTTGATCAATTAATAAATAGATCATGGTAAACCAATATACTGAGACAAATCATAGACATTGACTATGCAAATCATACTACCTGAGAAGATCATACACATAGCATTTATACATGAATTCACATTTTCTAGTTACCGGTAGATTTCTAGTAATGAAGCACACTGTATTGCTTTCCAGCCACAAGTTCTTGTTACCCTTCCTTACCATTATCCCAAGACTGGTATGAGCAGAACAAAACACCAAAAGAAAAACTAAATGAAGCATTACTGAGACTTTCAGGTAATTTAACTGAAATCAATTTATGCAGTAATTTTCAAGAAACTTGTTAGACAATTGCTTTGAAATATGCTGATGAATCAAAACGTCTTATTTTTTAAAAAAAAACAGCATTCGGGATATGCTTGATTGTAACTAGTAATACATGTATATATATATAAGAAATATAGTAGGGGATGCAAGCACGCACTAAGACCTGTTACACAGTGAGTGATGTGGCATTAGGGCTCTTTCCTTATTCTTAGTTTTGAAGATTGATACTATTTTAGTGAGAGAAAGCAACTAAAAAAGTAAAGTATTTTGCAGAGTACATTACTTCATTTAACAAATTTGTGAATTTCTAAACATTTGCTGGTCCTTTCTGGTACGTCATATCATTTGTAAAATTATATCATAAAAATAACAACTTTGTTTATAGATAACAAGTTTCAACCTCTGAAGTCTCAACTTACAAGACCTTGGTCTGAATTAGCAGAGTCTGCAAAGTATTACTACATCAGCAAGGCCAACGAAGCTGTTATGATAGTCCTGTCCATCATAGCCCCAGGACAAGAGGACACCATTCTCTCAAAACTCAGTCCATCCTCTACAAATGAAAGTGATGCAACAGACAAAGATACACAACAGTTGATAGAGGCATATCATGTCACACCAGACAAAAAAACCCAGCTGCAGATCTTGTCATTATTTGCGAACAACTTTACAAAGGAAAAGCTTTTTCAACTTGTACCATCACTGACACAATCCAAAATTGATGCCGCCAGAAAACATGCTTCAGTGATGGGACCAGGACAGATACTAAATCCACCAAAGATATACAGAATACGTCTGACCAGACAAAAATTGCAACACTTTCTGGAATATGTATCTATGCCCTCTATTTCCCAGGTTCTTGATTTTGGTACCATGCAACTTCATTTGTCAAGTGGAGAAAAAATACAAATTCCAAAAGTTATCAGAAATGCTGTGAGTGCTAGAATCATTGCAAACTACCTAGAGTATTGCAAGGAAACAGAGTTCCAAACTTTCAGCCGTGCATTTTTGTACAGAATCCTGAAAGCCTGTCGAGCATCAAAAAGGAAAGCAATGCATGGACTTGACAATACTACAGCACTTGGAATGAATGCCATGGAGTCATTACAGAAGGTTGTAACAAGACTTGGGGAATATGGATTGGATATGGAGAAAAAAGACACTCTGATTGATATGATCAACATCTGTAATCAGCACTTGAAATTTGATGTGAAAGTTCCTCATGCAGTGATCATTGTACAATGTTTGCCCTGAGTGATCCAACAGACACATGCTTTTCTAGTAACTGTGATCATGACCATTCAGACATTTGCTCAAATTGTGTTTTGACACACAAACTTACAGAGGGCATCACTGAAGCCACTAAAACAGTCAGAATACCATCTGAGGATTTGATGGAGGAATTGCAGCATGAAATTACCATGGCAACAAAAGCCATCTAGGACTGGAATGCTCATCTTCTTAGAACTGTGCACCACGACTTTGCAAGATCAGACATCCTACAACACCTTGAATCAAACCAGGGACTTATAATGGATTGGGCCATGAAGTTTCTACCCCTCCAGTACAGGGAAACACAGTCAGACTTCTTTGGAAAAAAGGGCATTAGCTGGCATATTTCATGTTTAATTACCAAGAAGAGTGACCCTGAACCAACAGCTAGCATCTTGTCAGACCATCTTGACTTGAACACCTATATCCATATCCTTGAGAATGGTACTCAAGGTTGGTTTTCCGTTGCTCATATAATTAGACACCTTCTTTTGACTCTATCAGTGCAGTTTCCAAACCAGAAAGAGATCTACATGAAGACAGACAATGCTGGTTGCTATCACTGTACACCACTAATCTCCTTTATCAGTCAGAATCACAGTCATTTTCCTATTACCATCAAGGAGTTCAACTTCAGTGAAGCACAGTCTGAAAAAGATCTTTGTGACAGCAAAACTGGTTCCTGTCGAATGCATGTGGCTAGATTTCTGAATGAGGGAAATGATATTCTTTCTGCCTCAGACTTAGTTTAAACAATATTTATTCAGTAATTTGCATCATACATATTATAATTACATTTCATAAAGATTGAGAAACAAGCCAAAAGGCTTATGTTAATCTCGCTCTCGTCAGTTGACAAATGAGAGGTGAACAAAATTTTCAAATACAATAACATTGCACATGAATATTAATTGGGAAAATGTAAGGAAAAGAAGAAAATGAGATTGAATGGTGAAAAAAGAATAGCTGGAATTGAGTATTGAGACAACTGTAACAATCCAATAGATAATGTCTATACTAATCGACAAAAGTTACTTATACATGTATTAATATTGAAACATAATGTTGTTAAATAACTATAAATAAGCATTTTATATCTGTGAACATACAAGTACATACAAATATGCTCTTTAATGTGATACAATAGTTATAGTAAGACAACAGGTGAACTCAGAACCTTTTACTTTCAACAAGAAATTTCTGGACATGGTAAAAAATATTGTTGTTTTCACTTTCGGATAAATTAGCATTTCCATATAACAATAATTCAACATTAAGAAAATACGGAAGTGTCAGGATTGTATTGATCCTAAGTCTTGAATATGTATTACAATGCAATAAAAAATGGTCAGTACTTTCAACTTCGCCGCAAATACAAAGAGGCGAGTTGATTAATTTTCTTTGAAACAAATGAAGATTAAGACCACTGCATTCTAGTCTTAATTTGGAGTGAAGAGTTTGGCCTATTCTGGTACCGAAATAAAAATAATTTGGGATTTTGATCCTACTGGTATATAAGTATGTCTTAAAGAAATGTAATGAAGGATTTGATTGCACATTTTTAGGTAAAGCATTTCATTGTCTTATTGTAGCTGGAAAAAATGAATTAAAATAAAGCTTAGACTTGAAGAGAGCCTTAGAAAGTAATAATGGATTGAAAGGAACAAAGACATGTGTTATCTCCATTGATAATGCAGAGGAGCCAAAGATAAAATCCAAAATTCCTCAGATTAGCCTTCTGAACAATTTCAGATTTGATGTGGATTCAGTTATTGCAAGAAGGGCATATCAGATTGGTTGTAGACGCCTTATTGAGACTAATACTTTGAAGGATCAGCATCTTAATGTTCGAGAAATGAATGGTTTTGAGGTAAATGTTAGTTATAAAAATTAATAATCATTACTTATATAATGTTCGATTCAATATTATAAAGAAGACATACTAGCTATTTTGTCTCTGTTATATAAATTACAAATGCATTTACTATATAGTCTCTGTAGTATAATTACAAATGTATGTGCTATATAGTCTAAAAATCACAAATGTAATTAGGATTTTATTGCTTTATAGGTGTTAGAAGAATTTCCATCTCATGCAGTTGATGTTGGACATGTCTGTGTTAGAATGAGGAACCCTAACATTCAAAATAAAATGGAGGAGGAACAGAACCAGGATCAGGACCAGGGGCACCTGAATAATGATTTGTATGCATGTCCAGATCCTTATTGCCAGAAACAGTATGTGAGGTCTGCTAACATTGAGAAACATCTAGCATTAGGCAATCACCTTTACAGGAAAGCTGAAGAAACCGGAATTGATTGTGGCATCAAAATCTGGGTTGAGAAGTGTTCTGCTATCCGAGAGAAATATGCTCATATTTGTGAGACAGTGTTGTCTCAGAGTCGTGATACAGGTATCTTTTCCCAAAGTTCAGGAGGATGGGCATTGAAATCTGTTGCTAAATGCAACAGGTTCACCTTAAATGTGAAGGAGTATGTAAAGAAGATTTTTGAAAGCTGTGAAAAGACAGGAAAACGGCCGAATTATGCAGCTTTAAGTGGAGAACTTCAAAAAAGCTTGTGATGAAAATGGACAGCGCCTTTTTAGACCATTTGAGTGGCTAACAGCAAATCAACTGAGAAACTTGTTTGCATCATATATTAACAACAAGAAGAAAAATTACAGGGACAGACAGATTCTTTTAGTGGAAGTTCCAGAAACAGATGAACATTTTCAAGAAATTGTCATGAATCTTAAGGCAGAAGAACATCAGCAGACTGTATCTGACATTAATGAAAATGTGTTTTATGCAGCAAATACTTAATTTACCTTTGGATATCTCTGTGGCAACCTGTATAACATGCATTTACATGGAAATTATCAATGTTTTATACTTTAAGATATTTGTAAAGGTGAAAAATTCCAGGTTTAAAAAAAAATACACTCAGTATGTGTATTTTAGCATGAAAGTATTTCTTATTACATTTGCTATTTATCTTTTATGATTGTGTGAGCATAGCAACTTACAGGTTACGTTAGTGCAATTATTCACTTCTTTTTATGTAATGATTATTGTCAGTTCTAAATAGATTATAGAGTCCAAAGTCAGATTTTTTATATTGTACTATTCATGGTCTGTACTTTTATGTGTAATTGCAATAAAAGAAATTGAAGCGTTTACAGACCCAAAAATAATGCTTTGTAAGTTGGTAAAATTTGAACATTTCATTAAACGTAGCAATTTGAAAAGTTTATGACCTTTTTGTACTTAAACTAGATAAGTTCTATATAAATGTACCTCCCCAGATGACGTGCTAGACAACATGCTTTTACCCCCTTTAACTAGTTTCTATGCATGTATTATCACTGTTAGTTGAGAGGTCCTGAAATATGTTTAGATTTCATGATTTTTGTTCCCATTTTTGACCCCTTGTTCTATTTTTAGTAACATGCATTTTACTCATGAACTATGCCAACCATGACAAAAACATACGTGGCAAATTTTATGGCATATTAATACTATGTTGCACACCAAAATTGATATTGATACATCAATCATGCTTGTGGACTGTTTTGCATGACTTTCTCTGAGACGCTCACTTAAAATAGTAAAAGGCAATTTAACTACTAACATTTGTTTTAAAGAGTTAAATATATATAATTCATTCATCAAAAATATAATTTTTCAGATTCAAACATTATCATAAGCACTACTAACCTTTTATCTACATACTTAGCTTAAACGTGTTCCTTTTTTAATTTTTCTTCGTGATTTTTATTAATTAAAAAATTGGTCCTAAGATATTTGAGACCATGTAAAATAAAGAAAGACAACTCTTGAACAGGATCTTTCATACCAAGATTTTTCTAATAATTAGTATTTCCTTAAATTTTTCAATTTCATTCAATTTCATTTCTTCATTCCATTAACCAACGAATATTGTTTATTTTTTCAGATTTTTGTGGGATTTTGTCCAGCAGTTTGCCTTAAAAGAATTTTTTTATATTTTCGTTTCATATTTATGTGGATTCCAAAAAAAATCATACAAACTTCATTCATGATTATTTTGTTTTTTATTTCTAATCTTAATAACATGTCACTTTTATAAGAATCTTAAAACAGAAATGTTTAAAAATTTGACAAATAAGGGGTTATCTGGAAACAGACTGATATTTTAAAAATTCTCTAGAAAATAGAGTATTGCATTTTGAGGTATATTATTGTTGAATACTGTGCCTAGTATTAGTAACAAATGCATGCAACAAAAATATCATTCACTTGTTTGGTGTAGACATCCACCTTAATGGTTGAATTACTTATGTATGGTTTAATTTTTGAAATACTTACTGAATTTCGAAAGCTTTCTTGAATTCTGGAATTTTCTGGAATTATAAACGATAAGCTGATCTTGTCAAATGATTCCTGTGCTGTTTCCAAAGTTCCTAAATCATTATTTATCAAATACTCAAACTGGGAGTAATCCCAAAGGAGAGCAAACTCCACCAGCTCTTACTCCTCCTCCATATATGATATGGGCCTAATATGGCCCCATAAAATGAACATTACCAATTTACTATAATTCTTTACTTCCTTTGTACAGATATACATTGTCATAATTGTCATTTTGATCCAAATGACATGATTTTCCCGCCATTTTTACAATTTAAGCACAAAACGGCTTGTTTTCAAACAGTTTTTCTTTCAAAAAACATTAAGCGATTTAAGAAATGAATTTAAAAGTTTTTCTATAGATCGACGAATCAAAGGAAAAATTGACCAAAAAACTTCATCAATGCGCGTACCTATGTAACTATCCAGTACTTATAAGTGACCAAAAAATGTTTTTGTTCATACCGTCGCTCTTTATTTTCCATTTTTAAAAAACAGCATAAGAAAATGTCAATTTTTGACATTTGAATTACAAAAATATCGTCACTTCTGACGTCATATACTGCCAATGAGTGCAAATAAAAACCCCCTACACAAATAGGTGAAAAACAGTTTTGTAGGAACATAAGTGTGCGATTGAATATTACACTGGATGTCGTTTAGAAATTAAAAATTGATCAATATTTATAATTACTTCTCTTGGTAAACCGTATTGTTGTCTAAAACATTAATTCATCAAAGCTAGGTGTATTAGCGTCCAATACTTGAATACTTCTGCCATACATCTCTGATTTTCTCCAGTGTGAGATGGGGTTCCAGAGCTTTGTAGACACTTTCGTGATGGTCACCGCTCCTGATCATTGATAAAGCATCCTTGGTACTACTCTCAGTATTCATCAAGATAGAACTAGTCGCCACGCCCACTGAACTGAGTCGGTGTACAAGATCCTACATACAGTAGGAATTTAGAAGCAACTGAATTAACAATTCAATCTAAACTTAACCATTCGTTCAGTTTCAAAGACTTGATCAAAGGTGTTTTTTTTTAGATCATACGGGTTTGTCAGAATAATTAATGATGGCCTGGAGAATAACTAATCTTTTACGTAAGCAGACTTGTTACGAAACAATGAGCTTTAATAATAATTATCATAAAAGATATGGTTCCAATTTTCCCTCGACGCTAAGGAAACAAATCCTTGATTTCGAAGCCAGTAATCAAATGTCAAACCTGGAGAGGAGAACATATTTCGCTCTGATTTGTTAGAAGTACCAAAGGCTGTGGGACACGTCCTGTCTTCGAAGAACCCAGGCGGCCTCCTCGGAAATAATAACGACGATCACACAGAGACACTCCTCCGTTAGGTTCTTTACTGAAATAAAGTCCCATTTACTTATTGAACCCAGATTTATACCGTAGAGGAAATTCTACTTTACCATATTATTTAAAATAGATTCCATGTACAAAAAAATTAAAATAATAATTTAGCATGTATGTGATTAAGACATTACCATTCACTGTTACTTGTTAACAATTTTTAATTTTAAGTAAATTAGTAAGAGAGACCTGTATTACAATACAGTTTCTGAATGTTAGACTAATTACTCTTTCCAATGAGCGCAAAAGGTTCGTTATCATTCATACAGTACAGAATATACACAATGTTCTTCTCTGTTTCTGTGTTTTTCACAGAACCTTCCATGCTATATTAAAATCAAATAGGACCCCTGTAAATTAATGATCATTACTTTAAAGGGGCATGCTCACGATTTTGGTCAAACTCTATTTTTCTGTTTTTATTATTCACAGCACAGGTGCTTGAGGACAGGACCGACCGACCCCCCCCCCTCCATCTATATATAATACAGCATAGAGGGGATATGATTTTTTTCAAAATGTTTGTCTTAAGTAATTTTGTGCAATGATTGTATACACTAGATTATAAATATGTCATAAAAAGATAATTTAAAGGAAAAAATGAGTAAAGTCCCGGGGGTCTAGATACTTGGGGGTGGGGGATGGAGGGGGGGGGGGGTCGGTCCTGTCCTCAAGCACCTGTGATTCACACTGCTTTAGGAATGCATTTGTAATGATAAAGTAAAATTTGAGAGTCAGCCGTAGAGTTATCAGCAAGCTACAGGACTCACAGTTCTTAGTCATGTAAACAAAACGTGCCCTATTTTTTGTTTACATAGGTTCAATATACCAGTAAAAAATCTTGTTCAAGCTGATTTGTCTATCTTTTTATTAATTTTAAGCATAGATAAACAGTTCCTACCGTTTAAAACATTCATTTAGGTCTAAAACTGGAATTTTTACTTCAACATTTAAAATAAAAATTTAGAACCGTTGCTATGGTAACAAGCTAGAAAATAAGGTAAATTATGATATTTTGAGGCATTTTTGAATGGGTTTTATTCACATATAAACTATATATATTTGATTTCAATTGGTGAGAAAAAATCTACTATGACCTGTACTTAAAAGCAACTTGAAAAAAAACATTCTTAAAATTTTCTAAAAATAATAATCGTTGCTATGGACTTTTAAAAAAGTAAGAATTTCCGTGCAATTTTCTATGCAAATTAAATTTACATAGCAACAACAATTCTGGGTTGCTTAACAAAGCTTTTTACGGTAAAAAATCAAAATTGAGGCCTATTTTTCCAAGTTTCAACAAAAACAATCGCTTAAATTCTATAAAATCAAGAATTACAGCATATCAAAATCATCTTCATTTTGTCAGTTTTTCCTATTGGCCTTGTTACCATAGTAACGGATGTCAGTTTTCAGAATAAAATGTATATTGCATGAACAATGATAGTGATGTAAAACTTAAATAGTTTCCCAATTCCACTTATTAAAAAATATAAAAAAAATTATTTCAAACATTTATAACAGATTCCATGATAACATTTTAAAAGTAATGGTTTCTCCATAAATTTTCTTACATGAAATAAAGATTGACAATAGAACTAAGGTTGATTTATGTCTTTAATAGTTTGTACTAGAGGACAAAACCTTCTAAAATGGCTTTTAAGTAGGTAAGTTTAGGTATTTTTCCATTTTAGCATCAGTAACCATGGTAACGGTTACCCCAAACAACCAACCAACTTTAGGTGTCTTTTTGCGTTTTACACCTTGTGAGTCCATGTAAGAAATATAAAGAAAATTGGTGACTCTGCGCAGTCAGATCCTTATATAAATCTTTGACTCTTACACAGAATTGATGTGTAGAGCAACCCGGTCCCTCTGGCTGCAATAAAGAACACACCTTACTGTTTACTTTGAATACATATACAAAAGATTTTTTAATTATAACTGAAATTGAGGGCAAAGTTGGTTACCCTCCCCCCCCACCCACACACCCTCGGAAGCTGAAAGGATTTAAAAGATGTTAATGTAAAACAAAGAAGTAGTCTTTAAAAAATATTGAAATCACAAAACAGACCAGCTTAAAAACAAATTCAACATACTTGTTTACAAAAGCAACAAAACCAACAGACTCCAAATCGAAGAGAACTTTTCGTCAATACCAAACCAAACCTCATTCACTGAATTGTCACTTAATGCACAGGAGTGAACAAAATACAAATATCTTGTAAAGCTTGCAGATATACATGATTGCAAATTTAAAAAAAATCAGACTTTTAACATGTTTGATGGTCACAAATTTATTTCATGGTTGATTAATTATCGAATTTGACAATTCTGATATACTAGTAAATGTTGTTGCTTAATGTCCTGAAACATAAAGATTTATATCCATAAAAATATACACAACGTAACATGGCGTTTCAATAAATATAAGTAATAAAATAAAGTTTGTATAGAAAATCTGATTAAAATAAGCAGCTTTGACTTCACAAAGTCCAAAAACGCGATTTCAAAATTGGTCCACATGGATGTCACAATAATAAAAGGAATATAATAATATATTGCTGATGGTCATAATATTTCACTACACCTTCTCTAGTTCAAGCAACGAATTTGAAAGACCGACAGGGTTGACAAGTTCTGACCAGTTCTGCGTTTTCATTGCTCAATAATCAACCATCATAACAGAAATATCTTGGAGACTCTCTTTACTTGAGTGAACTCTGTTCTTTTCGTATTTGCGGCCTCGAAGATACAGCTCTATTAGGCAACATATGACCGAAACAAATATAAATCCACTGTACACAATGAATATTCCACTAGTATATTTAAATTCCAGTTCGGTGGCAGTATTTGTCGAGTCACAGGAATGTTTATCCCACCATTTCTTCTTGTATTTATCCACTATACCATTTTGCACCATTTTGAGCATGCTGAGAAATAAACATAAGTATGACTGGTTGGTGTTTTTGCAAATTGGTAATAATTTTGTTTTTTTTGTAAAATCTAATTTGAACCAAAAAACCATTTTTATTACTTTATATATATATATATATATATATATATATATATATATATATATATATATATACTAGCGGAAAAAAGAAACTGTGCATTATAAAATTTAGTATAATTTTTCTATATCTATTGTTTGTATTTATAAAATTTAAACAATCGATAATGGTATTGTTTTTGACAATATCGGATGGTATCCGTCCAGGTGCACGGACTTGTTCATGGTTAATGAGCACCTGTTGTTTATTGAAGAATTTGTACGCACGAGTTTTACGGGCCAATATTGTTTGGAATAAGAACTGTAAAGGATTTGTTTAAATTTTTTTTCTTAAGGAAATCACTTTAGTTTCAACAGAATTTACCCCTATGTCATGCCACGACTCAACGAAAACCAACGTAATCGTGCTGTTGGGATCCTGCAAGCTGGAATGGCACAAAATACTGTAGCAAGACACTTTGGAGTTCATCGGAACACCATCCAGTTATTATGAAGACGTTTTCAACAATCTGGCAACACCCAGGATCGACCGCGCTCTGGGCGACCTCGTGTGACGTCACGTCAACAGGTCAACCACATTAGACTTGTGCATCTGAGAAATCGTTTCCAGACAGCAAGTTTGACTGCCCGTAGCATTCAAGGGCTTCGACCAATTAGTCCAAGAACTGTGCGTAATCGTCTGCGCGAGCAAAACATCAGACCAGACAAGACGTCCAGCGGTGCCCCCAGTACTGCTTCAACGTCATCGTATCGCCAGACTAGCGTG
The DNA here is from genome assembly GCA_020458035.1 of Magallana ariakensis. Taxonomy (NCBI): domain Eukaryota; kingdom Metazoa; phylum Mollusca; class Bivalvia; order Ostreida; family Ostreidae; genus Magallana; species Magallana ariakensis. Next base: position 49,211,922 of record CM035817.1, on the reverse strand, counting down.
GTGCACACGACATCTGCGATTCAGAATACAGGACTGGGCCAATATTCTGTTCACTGATGAATCCAGATTGCATTTGGATAGCAGTGACGGCCGTTGTAGGGTGTATCGTCGCGTTGGGGAGCGTAACCAGGACGCTTGTGTTGTGCAACGTCGACAATTTGGTGGAGGTAGCGTTATGGTGTGGGGTGGAATATCAGCACGTGGAAGGACCCCTCTATAAATTGTCAATGGAAATCTCACCGGCTTACGCTATCGAGATGAAATTATTCAGCGTCATGTGATACCCTTCATACAGAGACATCAAAATCACATCACTCTGCAGCAAGACAACGCAAGGCCACACGTTGCACGTGTAGTCAGGGACTTGTTTGTTCAACAGAATGTCGATGTCTTGCCTTGGCCAGCTGTTTCCCCCGATTTGTCGCCGATCAGGCACGTCTGGGATGAAATGGAAAGACGTTTACGCCGTTTACCAAATCAGCCAGTGACATTGGCTGATTTAGGCCAGGCTTTAACTAACATCTGGAACAACATCCCTCAAGCATTTCTGAACACTTTAGTGGCACCAATGAGGCGTCGCTGTCAAGCATGCGTGAACGCAAATGGTGGTCACACGCGTTATTAATTTTGTTAATTCAATTTCAAATAACAGTGACTTTCGCGTGTGCTAAAATTGACGTTATTCGACGTTGACATTAATGTGTTATGAGATATTGTTACGAATACACGTGTTAACACTATTACAAAAAATAAAATTTGTTCATTGTAATTTTTAAATGTTTTTTCATATATTAAATAATGCAGTTTCTTTTTTCCGCTTATATATATATATATATATAAAAGGAATAAGGGCTTTATGATAGATTTGATCACGCCCCGACCGAAATTATCACCTCATAATATTCAAAGAATGATGCCTTATTACTTATATTTACATAATTTTCAGCAATTGTACGATTAGATATATAATATAAATAAGCAAACCCCGATTTGGATTTATTGGACTGTATACTACAAAATCGATACGTATTGTTATCACAGACAAAGACAGAGAGAGAGAGAGAGATAGGGAGAGAGAGAGGTAATATTCTATGAAAAAAATATATACTAAACAGCATTTTGCAAAAACATTGTATTTAATTTGTCATGATTATCAGTCTTTTAATGACCACAAAAGCAAAACCTACTGTTCATTAAAAGCCTCTTTAAACTCTGCTTTTTTTATTATAGCGAACGAGAGCTCTGCTTTATGAAACGTTTCCTCCGCCATTTCTAGATTCCTGCAGTCTTTCATGGCTTTGAACCTGGCTTCCGATTCATCCGTCATGTAAGCATAGTTACCTTTGACAATCATCTCATACCCTTCATCAGGAGAAATTATTTTAGGCATATCTCTCATCATGTCCCAAATCTTCTTATAGATTCCTTCTTCAGCTTTCTGTGAAAGTCGATAAATCCTAACTATTATAGTATTTAATTGTTAAGCATTCTATGCATTATTGGAATTTTATGTTTACGATCTGACGATTAAAAAGGAACACATGTTTCTGATAACATTGATCGAGTTAATCTGACTTTGAGTACAATATTTACAGTAAAATCATTTTAGTTTAAGGGGTTAGCTGGTCAAAAAATGATCCATTAAATATACCTTAAATTTTTAATAGGATTTTTGAAACTATAAGCTATTTATGTAAAGAAAAATTCAATATTATCATTTTAACTTAAATTATAAAATTTGAATATTTTCCTTTATTATTACAAAGAGCTCTTCTTTTCAATATGCGCAATCAATATAAATTAAAAATGGCCACGACCATCCAGCCTCCTTAAGGGCTTTATATCTACCTTGAATAACGCGTGAAGATTGGTACCGTCCTCGATTAACGGTTTGTAAACAGTTTGAGCCGCAAGCTCCTCCAGGTTCTTTATTGGTGCCTTGGCCATGGATACTGTCAGAAAAGCAGCAAGGTTTGCCGTATACAGAGACATCACTATAATGGTAAAGACCCACCAGAATCCCATCACAAGCCGACCGGGGGCAGACTTGGAAGAGTTTTCTTCACCTATAAAATAAGCCAAACCAACATTGAATTTTGAAATTTTTAAAGTCGCATAAAATAGCTGTTAAAAAGCTATTAGGAGTCTGTTTCTGTTTTCATCCAGGAAAAATATTTCTAGGCCAAGAGCAAGACATTCTACTAATTTTTAAAAAATGAAAATAAGTTCAAAACCTTTTATAGCCTCAAAGTTTATTTATAAATATTATTTTATGATGATGACTTTTGTCCTTAATACAGTTGTTTAGGGTGTCTTGAGAGGGGCTCATTATCAATTTTGAAATATCATTACATCGTAAATATGTTTTGGTAAAACTTGGATAAGGAATAAGTTTAATGGTCTTATGATAACTACACAAAGAAGTATAAAAAAGTGTATTTAACCTTGTTGCAAAAAAGCCGAGAAAACCAACCAAAAGCTTGCAGATACTTTGTTGTTAAGTCCCTTACTAAACGGACTAAGCTTCACTATAATTGACAGCACTAGTGCAGCAACAAATGCAGCTGCTACGGTTGCAAGCCAAGAGTTAGTATCAAGCGGACTGAAGACTCGGAACATCTTATTAGCCTCGTTGTCAACTTTTCGCATTATAATGCCGATCCCTTCTTCTTGGTATGGATAGAGAAAGTCTACAACTTTTCTTCTATCTGTTGTTATTGTAATTCCACCGACAGCTATATCAGCCTCCTGAAATATCATAAACAAAATACAAAAAATCATTTGAGAATTTCTTGACCCGACCATCAATGAATCTTTGACAACAATACATACCCCTCTCATGACCATTCCTATCATCCCTGAAGCATTCTTGTGATCCTCTGTAGGGAGACCATAGAGACCATCTACTGAATCCAGGAACTCGTATCTACAGAAAACAGATGGAATGGCTTTTATTTCGTAATGTTTCATCATGCATTTGAGAAAATGCTAATGAAACATTAGAAATGTTAATTTAGTATTACCTAAAGTTAAACTGCTTGGCGAATTCATTCAGAAGGTCGTAGGTAAACCCGTAATAGTAGAAACTTCCATTGCCTTTATCCACTCGCATTTGGAAAGGTTTTCCCTGAAACGATACATATTGTACATGAAAGATGAATTGTTAAAAAGTAACACAATTAAATTTGATTATTATTGTATGCTTTTAATTTCAAAAAAGCAATCAGATAACATGGGTTTTATTGCAACAATCGTCATACCTCGACAGAAACGACTTTCAGCGTCCTATTGCCAAAACCTTTAAAGACACATCTGTACAGGCGATCCTCAACTACATGGAAGCTATGAGTATCTTGTGAATACCCGGCAACTTCTTCAAACGGAGTTTCGTCATCTTTGGTTGAACTAAAAACCCGAATTTGGGATTCCCTTTCTGTTAATCCGGTTTCGTCTGAGGATCCCATCTGCATTTTGATATATTCTTTTATACTTATATACAAATGAATACACATATACATATAATTAGTTAAAGATGTAAACCCTATAACATTTATACAAACATACTAATACCATGTATTGCTGGAGGTTATAGCGAAGAGGTTTCAAATCTGGGACATTTCGTCCATCACCGATAGAATCTAATCCTCTCTGAAATATTGATAGAGCTTCCGACAACAAATCCGCTGTAGTCTGTTAATTCATAAAAGCAATTGACAAATGAGTCACATTAAGATATAATAGAAGAATTGGAATTTTTTTTTTTTGGGAGGGGGGGGCAATAAAATGCTTAATTGCAAATTTAATCTTCAGTCAGTTTTGACAACATGTATTATCTGCCAACTTTTTTTTTCAATTTGACCGTTTCATTGTAGATAAATCAAACGTATTTAAAATTTTAAAAAGTTCAATATGCCATACAACAGGGCGCATCTATTAATGATCGACTGTTTTTCTTCTGATAATGATTGATATTTGATACATTTTTTGTGCCAAAACAAAAATGAATTCAACAATACAATACACGAAAGACAAAGATTACAGTTGAAATATTTTTTTTTCATTTTTCTTTGAAGTCTTCATTATTTGCAAGTACAAAACATTTTTGAAACTAAAAACATTAAAAGATAATTAATTATATGGTACAGCTTTTGACGAAGTAGAGTGGATTTGATCCATGGTTCAACAGAAACTTAACAAATTTTCAGCGATCTGAGTACTAATTTAGAAAGTAATTCATGACTGTCACCGTTTCGTTCTGTTGACGACCGGAAGATATCAGAAGAGCACAACCGTCATGGACAGGCTTATACAAACTGCTGTTCCACAACGCGTATGGGTCTATGTTCAAAACCCAGTAGAAACTCCTGTTAAACATATCTGCTTCCATTGCCTGAAAGCAGACGGACAATTGCGTTGTATTCATATTAATATATGTATATACAAATATTTCATAAAAGGGGTCTGCTTCATACGAAATGTCTTCAGTCTTTAGTCCAGAAGAAAATACTGAAAATTTTGGCTTCACCAAGATGGAGTAATGCAAGTTATTTTGAAAACTGTTTAACAATTCATAACAAATAAATTTAGATTTAACCAGAAATGAATTAATATTCACTGAGTAAATTATCAATAATTAAAAAAAAACTTTTTGCCGGAAGACTTGCTATGATTCAAAGAAATTTAACTTCCCAACGGACACCTCGAAAAGATTTCTAATGAAATAACATTAACATTGGTATCTTTTAATATTAGATTAAGTGTGATTAAAAATTGATAGAAATTAATGACGTTGATTAAAGATCGATCATGCCTTGATGGAAAAGTCCATGGGGGCAAATGATAAAATGCTAACAAGTTGATACTAACGTCAATGGTTCCTTAAGAGAACAATTTATGCGAATTTTAAAAGGAAAAAAATGTTATTGTTTTGTCGTTTTAACCCTTTTCCAACCTTTTTCTATTTAAGAATTGAAGACAATCATTCAATTAAAAGTTTGATATATGTAAATGTAAGTATATACATGTCCCACCAAAAATCTTTGCTAAAGCAAAAGCATTCGGTCAACAGCCTAAAATTACAGCCTATTACACATTATTCAACAGTGTACCTCAAAGAACATTCAGAAAATCAAAGGTTGAGTGTGCCCTTCTTGCTCAATTAACACAATATGCAATTGATTTACTGTCCATGTGCAAGAAGGTTAACAATACCTATACATGTCCAATTGATGTGTAGATAAAACTTACGACAGTGGCAGGGACGGTATATGGATCAGAAAAAAAGATTTTCTGCGAATTGTGTCATTTGGGGGCTATTGTTCATATCGCAAGTAAATTTCTATACCGCATATATAATTTATATAACGTCATTAGTGGGTTATCTTGTATGATCTGACAGCAGATCAATTATTTACCTCGGACACGATGCCCAGCGTCCGTTCTTTGTCTGTAGCTACATATATAACTTCCTCCAAACATAGCTCTGGGAATATTTCCAACGTAGGATGGTGTCCTTCAGGGAGAAATATGGCGTTGCTCGAAACATTGTTTTTGGTCAATAACACGATGAGTTCTTGAAAGCAAAAGGTGCCTTAAAAAAAGATGCTGACCATTTTAAAGCTGTTGAGGCTATTCTAAAGTCATGATACAATATCAGATCATATTACATGTACAATAAGACATTAAACGATCGAGGTAACTACAAATTTTTTTGATCTTTGAAGAGGCTTTAGATAGCTGGTTTTGCTCTCTCTCTCTCTCTCTCTCTCTCTCTCTCTCTCTCTCTCTCTCTCTCCAAACTATGATTACCCATGTACCCAGGATATTAAGATAAAACAATTAACCGACGTGACGTCTGGTTCTATCTTTGATCATATATAACCGGGCGCCTGTAAAGTGCGAAACGAAATCGAAACGAAACGAAACGAAACCAAACGAAACGAAACAAAACCAATCGAAACGAAACGAAACCAAACGAAACGAAACCAAACGAAACCAAACGAAACGAAACCAAAAATCGAAACGAAACGAAACCAACGAAACGAAAAAAACCAACGAAACGGAATTAAACAAAATGTTTTGTTGATTTGTTTGGTATATTTAAGGAATAAGGAATCATTCTTTGAGTATTATGAGGCGATAATTTTGGTCGGGGCGTGATCAAATCGAATAAAGCCCGAAGAGTTTATGATAGATTTGATCATGCCCCGACCGAAATTATCACCTCATAATATTCAAAGAATGATTCCTTATTACTTATATTTACATAATTTTAAGCCACCGCACGATTGATTATTAAAAAATATAAATAGGCAAAGCCCGCTGGTGCCTCAATTTGGCGTCATTTGAAGTAATGGGTTATCCATAGGTTATATAAAAATGAAACGAATATGTGCAATACAATGTGCGTGTGTGCGTGTGTGTGTGCGAAAAAGATGAAGAGAAAGAGGCGATTGTGTTGAGGTAGTATGCATGTATAATATCGCTTTATTCAATAAAGTAAATTTTGTTAAAATACAGCGTCCAAATTCATCCTACATATCTTGAAACAATTCTTATTGTATTGTTAGCAACTGGTCACCTTCTAGTATGCTCTAAATCTTTGGTTATGATGATCGTATGAAAGTTCTAATGGCTACAAATTTAAGATTCGATAAACTAATCAATTACAGATTATAGAAATTCAATTTCTTCTAACTTTCACAGTGTTAAAATTCCGTGAGCCAACTTATCAGTAACGCCACGTAAACTTGAATTTAATATTGCCTTCTTTAAAGAAAAACCCATGTGATCGGATATTGTCTTATTGTAGGCCTATATACACACTTTACAATATTTCAAATGCATTTTGTTTTTACACTAAATAATTATATTACATTTTCCAGTGTCTTGCCTGTGAAAATACTACGTATCGATTTTGTACAATATAACCCATAACTTCAAATGACGCCAAATTGATCACCAGCGGGCTTTGCCTATTTATATTTTTTAATAATCAATCGTGCGGTGGCTTAAAATTATATAAATATAAGTAATAAGGAATCATTCTTTGAATATTATGAGGTGATAATTTCGGTCGGGGCATGATCAAATCTATCATAAACTCTTCGGGCTTTATTCGATTTGATCACGCCCCGACCAAAATTATCGCCTCATAATCCTTAAAAAATGATTCCTTATTCCTTAAATATACCAAACAAATCAACAAAACATTTTGTTTAATTCCGTTTCGTTGGTTTTTTTTCGTTTCGTTGGTTTCGTTACGTTTCGATTTTTGGTTTCGTTTCGTTTGGTTTCGTTTCGATTGGTTTCGTTTCGTTTCGATTGGTTTCGTTTCGTTTCGTTTGGTTTCGTTTCGTTTCGATTGGTTTCGTTTCGTTTCGTTTCGTTTCGATTTCGTTTCGCACTTTACAGGCGCCCTATATAACCCTTAATAACCCTTTTATAAAAAAAAAAACCCAAATCCGTCTGTATGCTGGCTAAATGATGATACTAATTGTGCCACCTCATGTTCAAACGTACTTGCTGAGTCGTAAATGACATTGACATGCTTCCATTCCATGTGTAGAACTATGTTGATGAATTGTGAATTTTGACTATGACAGTTTGGAAGCACGGACAGGTGATAGTGACCGTCATAGCTTTGGGGACAGACTCCATTAACAATGGTTATTATTGGAAGGTTCGTTGATGCGGCTTGTTCCTGTAGAACTGCAGCAGTTGGGCAAGATGTAAAAGCGATGATTCCAATCACATCACTCTCAGATAAGTTGGAAACTGAAATAGTTTACAAAGAAACCGATATAGATATCTTGATTCTCATATAAAGAAAATTTCCAATAAATAAGATTGATCAGATTTCCTGTTAAGTTTTAAATCAAATGTTTTTATAACAAGGAATATAAATTGCATGTGTTGAAATTACAGATTTTTTATAAACCATCAGGTGATATTCCTACCTTTCTGATACATTGAAAAGGCGTCCGAATTGTCCACTTGATACAAGAGGCTTTCCAGAGTAGTGTTCTTTGCATTTGCATTACTTAATGGTTTCTCTAAGTCTGTCCACTCGTCACTCTGGTATATCACACCTGCAAAGACGTTGTCTTTCCGCAAAATTACAGTTTTAAAGGGGAAAAATTGGTATTTATTTATTCTAGATAATATTCAAGTTCCTTGCAAAGCTCAAGACATAAAAGTCCGTCAGTTTTACCATAGGAATATTATATACCTTGAATATTTACCACTGTTTTTAGCAAAAAGTTATTCAAACCAACAGTTCAAGGGCCTAATACAACATATAAATAATGATATTTTTTCAAAGGAAGAATAAATCCCAAATTTACATAAGCTGAAAATAGAACAAATTTGAAAACGTTCGGATATTTCATGTTCTTTTAAATTTCGGTTAAAATATATTTTCTTTGCTTACCTACTTTCCAGTTGGCACTAGATGTCACTGCTAACACAAACAATAAAAAACCCGTGCTCTTTATCATTTTGATAAACCATTGTTTGAACGATGTTATTAAAACAGTGCACGCTGTTTGAATTCCATTTCACTAATATTCCGATCGGACTAAATCACCAATAATTTCCTGATTAACTATTTGGTTTATTTTTCAGTTTTCTGTGTAACTGTGAGAAACACTGAGTAGATAATCAATTAGGGGACTCAACTGTGTACCATCACAAAATACAGAGCAATGAATTAGAATCAGATATTCAATTTGGTATATAGTATCAGTATTCCATGCTTTCGGGTTTTGGAACATTGTTATGTGAAATTGAATAATTTCTCTATCTTAAATTGAAAATTGCCTTTTCAATTGATCGGTATGTTAAAATAAGAACAAAGTGACAAGTAACTTAGAAACCAGTCTAAGGGTTATGCTTCATTTTACATGGAAGTTGATACATGGCATGAGCATTATTTCTTATATATCTGGAATAAAGGAGCGCGGTATTAAATTTTTGGTGTGTTATATAACCGGCGATATTCAAACAAGCACTAAACGTTTCAGTCATGTCATAATATTTGTGGCTATTTCTTGTAACAGACTAAACGTTGTGACTCGATGTAATAATACCGCGTAAGTTTTCTTCTTTATTGGTGCCTTGGCCAGGGATACTGTCGGAAAGGCAGTAAGGTTTGCCGTATACAGAGACATCACTATAATGGTAAAGACCCACCAGAATCCAATCAGAACCCGACCGGGGACAGACTTGGAAGATTTTTCTTCACCAAACCAATATTGAAGTTTAAAACTTTTCACGTAAAATAGATGTTTAAAAATATTAAGAGTTTATTTTTGTTTTCATCCAGGAAATATATTTCTAGTCCAAAACCAAGATATTCTACTCATTTGATGAAAATGAATACATGTAAGTTGGAAACTTTTATAGCCTCTTCTGGATATATATATATATATATATATATATATATATATATATATATATATATATATATATTATATATATATATATATATATATATATATATATATGTGTGTGTGTGTGTGTGAGCGGCAACAAATGCAGCTGCTCCGGTTGCAAGCCAAGAGTCGGTAACAAGCGGACTGAAGACCCGGAATATTTTATCAGCCTCTTTGTCAACTTTTCGCATTTTAATGCCGCTCCCTTCTTCTTGGTAGGGATAAAGAAAGTCTACAACTGTTCTCTCTGGAGTTATTGTAAATCCACCGACAGCTATGTCCGCCTCCTAAAATATCATAACAAAATACAAAAAAATCATTTGAGAATTGCTTGACCCGACCATCAAGATATCTTAGACGACAATACCTATCCCTCTTATTACCATTCCTTTCATCCCTGAACCATTTTTGCTATCATTTGTAGGGTTGCCATAGAGACTATCTACTTAAACATTAGAAATGTCGATTTAGTATAACCTGAAGTTAAACTGATTGGCAAATTATTAAGAAGGTCGTAGGTAAACTCGTAATAGTAGAAACTCCCATTGCCTTTATCCACTCGCATTTGTAAAGGTTTATCCTGAAACGATAATTACGTGAAAGATTCATTATTGAAAAGTAACACAAAATTTCTGGTTTTGTTTTAAAACAGCAATCAGATTAACATTGCCATTTAATGCATTGTATGTTATTTACTAAATTTATTATAGTTACTAAAAAAATTCCCTTAAAAAAACCTGAATATTTTAATCCGTATTTGTTTATTGTATATAATTTAATAAATGGTATTGAACCAATTTCATAAAAGATATCAATACATTGTATTTTACTAGAATGCACGAAAACATGAGCAATGAAAACTAAAATTGGCCTCCCCCACTACATCGGGAAATCGTTTTGTACTGTTTTGCGTATTCCCTCGTAATTAAAGGAAGTCACACTATATCGTTGACATCCCGATTATTTTGAAATAAAAATTACTGTTTATATTAATAGAAATGGCACATCTTGTTTTGTGACAGGTCAGCAGAGGATGCTCACTCCTCCATGGCACCTGATCCTACCCACTTTTTTTAAGGGGATGTGCGGCCATCTTTTACATTTGAGAAGAAAAATGTAAACATTTCTTGAACTGGCTTGTTTTTGTCCAAAGCTTACTAAGACTGTGTTCAAAAGATACAAAAGCAATAAATATGACGTTCAACATGTTGTTTTGTATGCAAATTACGCAGAACAATGCATTTTTAAATCACTTAGAACTGCGCAGCTACAGACTTAAATTAAATTTAAGCTTTAAAAATCTGAAAAAATCTGAAAGGAGGTCATTAGTGTCCACTCTACAACCATTTGTTAAGAAAAATGTCAAAGCTTGCTTATTTAAGTTGTAACTTTGTCTCAAACTAGGGTACCCTATTCTTAAATTTTGTTCATTGTTATGTGAATTAAGGAGGCTGGGTGGTCAACAAATTAACGATCAGATCTTTAACATAGTTTTGTTTTTAAGCCATGAAGTATTGGTCAATAAAGATAGTAGAGAGGATGCTTTAAAATTTGAATACTTTCCACAGAGCTCTTCCTTTAAAGAAGATTAAATACAGATACTGCTAGTAGTATAAAAATAACTACAACCACCCAGCCGTCCTAAACATTTTTTTTCTACCTTAAATTGAAAACAGTCTTAAGTTTACATATGTGTGGGTGGATGGGTGGTAGAACAAGGTAACCAATCTAAAGGTTATGCTTCATTTCACATGGAAGTTGATACATGGCATGAGCATAACTTTTCATACATGTCTGGCATTATGAAGCGTGGTATTCAATCTGTCTGCACAGCCTTGTATGTTATGTAGGACCGACAATATCCAAATATAAGAACTAAATGCTTCATTCATAACATTGTGACTTTTACTTGTAACTAAATAACCGCTGTGACTACAAATAATAACAATGCATAGTTTAATTGCATGTAATAATAAAAGTGATTTTATTACATAAAATGAATGTTACTATTTCTATATACATGTAAGTTTAAGTCACACAGGAACACATGTATATCACATTCATTGTCTGCTCTTTTAACGTTTATTTGTGTTATTTTTAAATTATATAAATTTCAAAAATGATACAAGATTGGTGAATATCTTGTTTTGAGTCCTCAAAATATTTGAGTAAAAATGGATTTTTCTCATTTCACAGCTAATTAAATGCAGCTATAAACAAGTATTGGAAATACGCATCATATTTCGAAATTTGACCCGTATTTACTGAGGTAATAAGAACGGAAATAAATGGACCATTTAATTGGGTAATGATTTAAATTTCATTTCATTTAAAATTTATTAACGTTATTTACATATATACCTGGTATAAATAATCAAAATGAGGTGTATATTTCTAGGTTACAAAAAATGTCAATTTCATTTAAAAGTATCCACGAAGGACGACTCTCTAGTCCCCCAGTCTTTCAACCAATAAACCATTGCAATGAGATTGTATGTATAGAACCACAAAAAATTAATAAATAAAGATACTGCTAGTAGTATAAAAATAACTACAACCACCCAGCCGTTCTAAACATTTTTTTCTACCTTAAATTGTGGGTGGATGGGTGGTAGAACAAGGTAACCAATCTAAAGGTTATGCTTCATTTCACATGGAAGTTGATACATGGCATGAGCTTAACTTTTCATACATTTCTGGCATTATGAAGCGTGGTATTCAATCTGTCTGCACAGCCTTGTATGTTATGTAGGACCGACAATATCCAAATATAAGAACTAAATGCTTCATTCATAACATTGTGACTTTTACTTGTAACTAAATAACCGCTGTGACTACAAATAATAACAATGCATAATTTAATTGCATGTAATAATAAAAGTGATTTTATTACATAAAATGAATGTTACTATTTCTATATACATGTAAGTTTAAGTCACACAGGAACACATGTATATCACATTCATTGTCTGCTCTTTTAACGTTTATCCGTGTTATTTTTAAATTATATAAATTTCAAAAATGATACAAGATTGGTGAATATCTTGTTTTGAGTCCTCAAAATATTTGAGTAAAAATGGATTTTTCTCATTTCACAGCTAATTAAATGCAGCTATTAACAAGTATTGGAAATACGCATCATATTTCGAAATTTGACCCGTATTTACTGAGGTAATAAGAACGGAAATAAATGGACCATTTAATTGGGTAATGATTTAAATTTCATTTCATTTAAAATTTATTAACGTTATTTACATATATACCTGGTATAAATAATCAAAATGAGGTGTATATTTTAAGGTTACAAAAAATGTCAATTTCATTTAAAAGTATCCACGAAGGACGACTCTCTAGTCCCCCAGTCTTTCAACCAATAAACCATTGCAATGAGATTGTATGTATAGAACCACAAAAAATTGCATTCCGGATGTTGCATGTTTTGTTAAATGGGATATTTAAAAAAAAAAAAAGTACTACATGAAACTGTTAATGAAGTTATTTTCCCTAGACTGTTCATATTTAATAAGTAATTATTGTAAATAATGTAATTAAGAGGTCAAATGATTAAAATAGTTTAACAAGAATTTTTACAATCTAATTAAAATTAGATCCTTCACGCTCCCGTATTTGATATGTCGCTGTGAGGATTAAAATTAGATCCTTCACGCTCCCGTATTTGATATGTCGCTGTGATGATCTTGTTAGCTCCTCACAGCGACATATCAAATACGGGAACGTGAAGGATCTAATTTTAATTAGATTGGAATTTTTACTATATAAAAAAAGAGACGTCATGACGTCGACGTAAAGTCGTCACCTTTATTGTATCGCAGTTTTCACTGTACAGTATGCTTCGTTGCTCATTTTTGGGCGGGATTTGTGCAAATTATAACTGCACGCTTTTGGTACTGTTCAATTCGTTTCTGAACGCTACTTTGAATTTCTTGTACGATATGATTAGGTTTGTGAACGTTACGGTTCGTTTTGTGAATGGTACTGTTTTGCGAACAGAACGGTTTGTTTCTTGCATGGTACCGTTCTTTTCTTGTAGGGAACTGTACGGTTGGTTTTGAAGTTGTATCGATAGTAGTTCAATTCAAATTCTGTAATTACATTAATATTGTATATAACGAGACAACTTACTCGTAAAATCCACAAAATAACACTTTATAACGAGATAACTTATTATAGCCTGGTTTATCTTTTAGTTTGGTTGATTTTTGATGATTGGACTTGTGCGCCTGTAAAGTGCGAAACGAAATCGAAACGAAACGGAACCAATCGTAACGAAACGAAACGAAACCAAACCAAATATCGAAACGAAACGAAACGGAATTTAACAAAACTAAAAATCAATTATGACTACATAAATGTGAAAATAAATTCACTGAAATAAAATTTTTAACCATTAATACATGTATAACAACCTGTATGGAAAAAAATGACAATAACAAACCGTCAACCATCTCAAAAATCCATAAAACGAAATACAAATTCAAAGCAGAGCAACACGGATCTCAAACAAGAGGCCCAGGGGCCACATCGCTCACCTGAGGAACAATAGCCTTAACTCTGATCAAATTAGCATTACAGTATCAAAATCAAAATATCTTGACAACTAAGTACAGTAGATATTGCTAAAAAAAATTTAAAATATCTGCCAATTTTTATCCACATATTTTTATGGTAAATACCAAGCCCCTTTTGTTGTTGTACCTGTAAGATTTTTCTTTATTCCTATATTAACCCCCCCCCCCTCTTTGTGGCCCCACTTTTCTCTAGGGAATCATGGTTTCATCAAACTTTAATCTGCACAACCCGTGCTTTCACACAAGTTACTGCTTTTTGGACTGAAAACTTTCCGAGAATATTTTTAAAGATTTTCTCTATATATTCCTATGTAAAAATTCATCTCCCCATTGTGGCCCCGCCCTACCCCCGGGGACCATGATTTAACCAAACTTAAATCTACACTATCTGAGGATGCCTCCACACAAGTTTGAGCTTTTCTGGCCAAACAGTATATGAGAAGAATATTTTTAAAGATTTTCTCTATATATTTCTATGTAAAAATTCATCCCCCATTGTGGCCCCGCCCTACCCCGGGGACCATAATTTAAACAAATTTAAATCTACACTATCTGAGGATGCCTCCACACAAGTTTGAGCTTTTCTGGCCAAATAGTTTTTAAGAAGAAGATTTTTAAAGATTTTCTCTATTTATTTAAACAATATTTTATTCAATGTATATTGAATGGGATTAGGCAGCAGGCACAGCCTATTCTAGCCCTCTTTCTCTATATATTCCTATGTAAAAATTCATCCCCCCATTGTGGCCCCACCCTACCCCTGGGGACCATGATTTAAACAAACTTGAATCTCCACTATCTGTGGATGCTTCCACTCCAATGTAAGCTTTTTTGGACTAATAGTTTATGAGAAGAAAATTTTTAAAGATTTTCTCTATATATTCCTATGTAAAAATTCATCCCCCATTGTGGCCCCACCCTACCCCTGGGGACCATGATTTAACCAAAATTGAATCTAAACAATCTGAGGATGCTTCCACTCCAATTTGAGCTTTCCTGGCCTATTAGTTTTAAAGAAGAAGATTTTTAAAGATTTTCTCGATATATTTCTATGTAAAAATTCATCCCCCATTTTGGCCCCACCCTACCCCTGAGGACCATGATTTAAAGAAACTAGAATCTACACTATCTGAGGATGCTTCCGCTCCAATTTGAACTTTTCTGGTCAAATAGTTTTTGAGAAGAGGATTTTTATAAATTTTCTATATATATAGCTATGTAAAAATTCATCCCCCATTGTGGCCCCACCCTACCCCGGGGACCATGATTTAAACAAACTTGAATCTACACTATCTGAGGATGCTTCCGCTCAAATTGGAGCATTTCTGCCCTAATAGTTTTTAAGAAGAAGATTTTTACAGATTTTCTCTATTTATTCCTATGTAAAAATTCATCCCCCCATTGTGGCCCCACCCTACCCCTGGGGACTATGATTTAAAGAATCTTGAATCTATACTTTCTGAGGATGTTTCCACTCCAATTTGAGCTTTCCTGGCCTAATAGTTTTAAAGAAGAAGATTTTTAAAGATTTTCTCTATTTATTCCTATGTAAAAATTCATCCCCATTGTGGCCCCACCCTACCCCCGGGGACCATGATTTAAACAAACTTGAATCTACACTATCTGAGGATGCTTTCACTCCAATTTGAGCTTTTCTGGCCTAATAGTTTTAAAGAAGAAGATTTTTACAGATTTTCTCTATTTATTCCTTTGTAAAAATTCATCCCCCCATTGTGGCCCCACCCTACCCCTGGGGACTATGATTTAAAGAAACTTGAATCTATACTATCTGAGGATGCTTCCACTCCAATTTGAGCTTTCCTGGCCTAATAGTTTTAAAGAAGAAGATTTTTAAAGATTTTCTCGATATATTCCTTTGTAAAAATTCATCCCCCTATTGTGGCCCCACCCTACCCCTGGGGACCATGATTTAAACAAACTTGAATCTATACTATCTGAGGATGCTTCCACTCCAATTTGAGATTTCCTGGCCTAATAGTTTTTAAGAAGAAGATTTTTAAAGATTTTCTCTATATTTTCCTTTGTAAAATTTCATCCCCATTGTGGCCCCATCCTACCCCCGGGGACCATGATTTGAACAAACTTGAATCTATACAACCTAAGGATGCTTCCATACAAGTTTCAGCTTTTCTGGCCCTATAGTTTTTGAGAAGAAGATTTTTAAAAATACCTACAAATTTTCAATAATTCTAAATTATCTCCCCTTTAAAGAGGGTGTGGCCCTTCATTTGAACAAACTTGAATTCCCTTCACCCAGTGATGCTTTGTGCCAAGTTTGGTTGAAATCTGCCCAGTGGTTCTGGAGAAAAAGATGAAAATATGAAAAGTTTACAACGCCAACGACGACAGACAACGGACAAATTTTGATAAGAAAAGCTCACTTGAGCTTTCAGCTCAGGTGAGCTAAAAAAGATAAAGGGAGGAGCAGGTGCCATGGAGGAGTGAGCATCCTCTGCTGACCGGTCACACCCGCCATTTGCTCTTCGTAATCGGGAATAAAAACGGAATAATATAAGTCCTTTGGCTGTGTATTCTATTTAGCGATTTTGGCGGAAAACGGCGTCTGCAAATCAAGTACATCGCCAAATGTAAAATATTTAAGTAGATAAAAAGGTACATTCAGAAATGCGCTAAATCAAATTCATGCTAACTTGTTGAAAAACCATATTCCGCCAAATATCGTACACGCTAAATATAGTACGTTAACAGTATTTACGGAGACATTCCAACCACACGATTTTTTTATATTGATATGAAATATTGTAAAAATGAATCAAATACAATGTGCATGCGTGTGAAATGGAGGGAAAGAGGGACTTATGTTTATGTAAGACACAGGTAAAAAAAAAAACGTCTTTATAATGCAAGTTAATTTTGTCAAAATACGACGACCAAATTCATGCTTTACATATTAAAACAATTCTTATTATATGTTGGAAACTGGTAACCAACCAGTATGCTCTAAATCACATTAAATTCGATTGTTTCATTTTTACAATATTTCAAATCTATAGAAAGAAAATTGTGGTTAGCATGTCTCCGTAAGTATTATCCTCCTCCTCCTCCTCCTCCTCCTCATCATCATCATCATTATCCTCATCATCATCGTCGTCGTCATCATCATATCCCTCCTCTCTATTTCTCTTTCTGTCTCTCTTTCTCTCTAAACGTCTGGATATCCTTTTATGAAACCAATTAGAAACATAAAAAGGTATAAGAATGTACATCAGTTATTTACATAATTATATAATTTTTGCAAATACCGGATAATCGGCGTAAAAATTTACAACGGCAATCTGAAACATACAGGTAGTTATATTTATGGTTCAAAATTTTATTTCAATGAATTTATTTTCACTTTTATGTAGTCAAAATTGATATTAGTTTTGTTTAAATTCCGTTTCGTTTCGTTGGTTTCGTTTCGATTGGTTTCGTTTCGTTTCGATTGTTTTCGTTTCGTTTCGTTTCGTTCGGGTTCGTTTCGTTTCGATTTCGTTTCGCACTTAACAGGCGCCCATGGGACTTCAGGGATTAAAGAGGTTTATGAAATACCTACATGTACCTCCGTATCTGCACCAACACCTATTTAACATGTAAAAAGGATCAATTAAACACCGAAATGTATGAAAGATTTCAAAGAAGTGACGGAATGGAAAATTTCAAATAATCCAAACTGTTCCCTAAAGAAGTTAGAATAGCAGCTCAATGTTTTCAAAATTCCGCGCCAATTCAATTAGATTGTACTATTGACCTACACTTCCCGGAACATGGATCTCAGAACGCCTACGGATAACATTCCCTTTCAAAGTATCACAGCTGCTAAAGACAACATAGAGGAGTCTATCATTCGCACACCGCTCATTCCTCTCAATTACAATGTGTCGGGCAAGCAGGTAAACTGTAAGAAATATTAATGAGCTTATTACGGGGGCGAGGGCCTTAGTGTATCGGCACGCAACTATATAGTCCAAATTCTAACATTTAAATCGACACAAAAATAGCAATGGGGCGCTCTATTTGGTGCCGTTTAAATTTAATATAAATTAATTATTCAATTGATAGTCAGAGAACCCGTAAGTAGCTTTATTTCGATTTCTCGAGGACTTTCGATTTCTCGAGGACACACGCTTTCAACGGTTTAAGTGTGGAATCCAATAGGGGTCACAAAAAATTAGAAAAAAAACTGCTACACGTCATGTGTATTTTAATGAGAGAGAGACTCTGTCCTAGTCAAAGAAATCAGTTGTTATTAGATAGTAGTTATCAAAAATATTCAGTCGGACAATATCATAATTATATACACATAAGATGTTCCCGTATGTTTTTATTCTGACAGATATATCTCAAATTGGAGAATTTACAACCTATCGGATCATTCAAAATTAGAGGAGCAGGGAATGCCTTAGCAAGTTTATCTTCAGAAGAACTTAAGGATGGGGTGTACACAGCTAGTGCCGGGAACTTTGCCCAAGGCCTAGCTTGGAACGCCAGAGAAAGGGGGATTCCCTGTAATGTAGTCGTCCCTGACCACGCACCCGTCACAAAACTGGAGGCGATTAAACGACTTGGCGGAAATATTGTTAAAGTACCGTTTGACAAATGGTGGGAAGTAATTCAAACTCACCACTATGAGGGAATGAAGGGCAGGTTTATCCACCCTGTGTGTGACCCCGCTGTTATCGCAGGTAAGTGTCCCAGTCTCTCTATCGATTTAATAAGCAGCACCAAACTGGTCTAACAAAACGTTCATACGACCATTCGTTTGACAATGTACGAACTGAATCGTAATGAACAATCATAATCACGAATACATGTACTTGGTTTTGTCTGCGTTTAGTACGGAAAGTGCACGCGTCTTTTCCTGTTAATAACCTTACTACCGGCTGAGAAAACCTAAATCGGACTTGCTTTGACGTAACCAATACACAAACATTAGTTTACCGTTCGAACGTCGTTTTGTCCGTTTCCCATGCGTTGCGCCTTCGGTTTGCTTGCATTTGATACTTATTCGTTACTCAAACGGTTAAATGTACTATCTGGTCATTGATTGTGTAGGAAAATGCCGGTAATCGTACGCATGTTATCAGCTTTGTACGCTTCACTACACTAATCGCAAGAATCTTCAACAGCGGCGACGGCGGAAATGGCTTTCATGAACGTACGGAAAACCGACGGATTGCCTCAAGTAGTTGTCTTTTCATATGATGGAAGTCCGTTACTGTTTTTCGGTAAAGTTTGACTGAGACATAAATCATTTATTTATTATCTTGTTGTAGGAAATGGTACCATTGGTCTCGAGATCGTCGAGGACTTGCCAGACGTTGACGTAGTCATTTGTCCATACGGCGGGGGTGGTCTAATATCTGGAGTATCGTCTGCCGTAAAATCCCTCAGAACGAGCGCCAAGGTGTATGCGTGTGAAGTTGAAACCGCCGCTCCTCTGAAATTGTCACTCGATTTGGGGAAGCCATCTTCCTTTAACTACATTGCGAGCTTTGTGGATGGTATGGGAGGAAAATCGGTGCTGGATTCAATGTGGCCGCTCGTAAGCAACCTTGTGGATGACTCATTAGTTGTTACGTTACAAGAAGTTGCGGACTCTGTTAAGTTGCTTGCAGAAAGAAATAGAGTGGTAGCAGAGGGCGCCGGTGCTGCAACAGTAGCCGCCGCTCTGTCTGAAAAGTTTTCCGACAGACTCGGCGGAAATATTGTTTGCGTAATATCCGGTGGCAATATCGATACCAATAAATTGATACAGGCACTGGAGGGGAAAATTCCACAATAAGACAAGATAGCATAAATATCTATTTATTATTAAAGCCATATTAAAAAATAATTATAAAGCACATTTGGCACTAATTGAGATTCTTGCTATAAATAAAATAACAAAGATATACCTTTTCAAAATAACAGTGAAAGATACATTTATATGTAAAAATATGCATAATGACAAAATGGAAATGAACTTTTTGAAGGATAATCATAAAGTACCTATATATTCCTAATTATTGTGAAATTTTATTTTACTAGTATCTTTTTGAACACAGACCTACATCAAACAATGCTATTTATTTATATTCAGAAACACTACTTGCAATGATTTATTATGAAATGATCAAAGATTAATGGAAATGTGAGACCTAGCACCAAACTAACATTTAACCACTTTTATAAAGTGTTCACCTGGAAAAGTGTCTAATACCGAATATTGTAATTTTTCAATTAATAATTCAAAATGAGAGCAATCAAGAACAAGAAGCTCTTCAACATGACCATTGATGATTGGTCAGTTAGGAATCACGTGTTTAAAGTACTTTCTGTCACTCTCAATTTCTACTTCTGTCTCTAACTGCGCAAGCTCCTGAATACACAGAGAGTGTTGACGTCGTATTTCAAGCATGATCTCATCGTGTTCCCGATAGAACTGCCGGAGTCCAAACTGAAAGTATCAATTCATTTTCAATATATCGACAATCAATGCATTAATCAATGCATTCTACTATTTTTGTGTCTAAACTCATGTAATTAATAATGAGCAACAGACTTGTAACAAAATACATGTATCATAACATTTTAAAATATATATATATTTTTTCCTCAGTACCAGTTTGAGATGAGTGATTTATACTAAAATGTACATGTACCTCCTTTACACTAAAATGGAGTTTCAATTAAATCACACGGTACATGTACATGTATAAGCATGAGGAGCAGTTTCTAACTGTGATGTCTTACATACATGTATCATAATTATGATGAAAATTTTGAAATCATTTCAACTTTAATTTCCATGTAAAAATAAATTCTGAATGTTTGTCAATCTTTTATATTGCTTACAATTTTGAAAGAAAATGCTTGAACAATGTATGCACATGTTATACAATAAAAGTATACATGTAAATGAAAAACAACAAACTTGTGTTGAATTTTATAAATTTTTGGAAAGGCTTTACAATTGTTAAAATGCATGTAGTTGTAAACAATTATACATATGTTTTGTTATTGCTAAGATTTTGTACACAGGTCTATACTTGTTTGTATAATCTTACCGTATCTACTGGTACTGGGGAATGGAGGAGCCTAAAGTGGAATAGAAAGAAATCTGAGATCAATGCAGTTATGTATGAAATGTTAACCATTTCTGTAGAAGGGATGAGATAACAGTCATACCTCTATATACACATGTATGTAGCTATATTGCTATTGCTTGTGTTTATTCAACTGATTATAAAGATATGTTTCAATCTATATTTCTACTTATGCCAATCAATGCATTAGTGAATTTTAAAAGAATTGACCTTGTAAATCTTACCTGTCTGGGACTAGAGCCATAGTGTCCCTGTATGTCTGTCTGAACCTTTCGATCTCGGCTTGATACCTGACCATCATACAGTCGCTGTCCATGTTACCAATCCCTTAATGGTTTAGAAAATATGTTTATGTTGAAATTAAAAAAGATCATATCTTGTTTTGCTGCACTTAAAGTACAGTATCTTTGACTGATATATAATATTTTAAAAACTTTTTGCACCTTTCATTAGATTTTCAAGATCTTCAATTTCTTTGCGTATTACAGCAGCTGTTCTCCGCTCCATTATCCTTGAAATTGAATAACAAAGTTTCATCAACATAATTCTTATCATATTTTCATATTGATATGAATCACTTTCCATAAAGAAAAATTCCAGCTCCATTTTCCTTGAAACTGAATAACAAATTTTCATCAACATAATTCTTATCATATTTTCATAATATGAATCACTTTCCATAAAGAAAAATTGTCTATTCTGGCATATTTATTAAATATTTATTAATATTTTTTTAATTGTTGCATTTTAATACCCATAATCAAAGCCATAGCATGTTGACTCTGGTTTAGTATGGCTGCATGCCCAGTCATCAACTTCGTGTTTCTTTTTCTATCAAAGAGGACATATGCAACTGCTAATAATTTGTTAACCGAGGTAATTACATGTAAATTATATTTTAAAAAACGATATGGAAAAGCAAACAAACCTGAAAAGGAGATATTTCACTCCAGTTAGTCTTGAATTCACACTATTTTAAAATGTGAATATGTAGAAATTCAGTTTCAACTTTGTAGAAATTATTTAAGGAAATTAAATTTAATGAAGCCTTTAAACAGTATCATTAGCATGACGAAAGCTTACCCATGATGGATGACTGTATTTTTTGTTAACCTACAAAATTCATTACATGCATCATGAGAAAACTTAAGGTAAAATATAAAATATAAAATAAATACTTTGTACAAGTAAATGTAGGAACATTGTTATGCCTTTAACTTCAATAGTGCAATTACAAATGATGGTACTAAAGGTCAATTTATAGCTTTTAATGAATGACTAATGTCTTACTAATGGAGGTTTGACTTTTTCCTTGTATGGCAGATCTTCTTTAGCTGATTGAGGGGAGGGTACAACAGGTAAATCTTTGTAGCTGTCAGCACTGAGGGATGGAAGGAAAACCAAACAGCGTGAGGGATCAATACCAAGGTCCTCTTTTGTGTAACAATCCGACAACCATGGCATGATATCATCCAGACTTTGTGGTGTCAATCTATTTTTCAAGATTAAAACAAAACTTTTTTATATAAACCAAAATGTATACCAAGACATTATTTTACAATTTTAAACTTGCAAACTATAAATATGGATATTTTTAAAGGTTAATTGATTTTTGTGATTTTGTGTAACAAAGTGTTTGCATAAGAATTCGCAAAATTGTCATTTATAGAGTATTTCTGAACCAGCACTTTTTAAAAAACCTATTCACATGGTTATAAATTTTTAATTGCTAAATTTAAAAATATATATATATATATATATATATATATATATATATATATATATATATATATATATATATATATATATATATATATATATATATATATATATATATATATATATATACATATACATTTAGGTATGTTTACAGTAGGATATTGAACCATTAATTTATCAAAATCTATATATACCTTTTAATTCTTTCCTCCTTGTTGATTGAATTTAACAAACCATCACTGGTTGCTAATTTATAACAGGTTTCTTGCTTTGAACTACATTTTGAATCAGTCTCTTCCCCATATACCTGCTGGTTTGTTGTTAAGTTAAAAACAACAGGTATGATATTGTCTGTTTTGTCTGTTTTCACCCTTGAGCATTTTGCAGATGAAGGTCTTGCTTTTTCTTTAACAGCCGGCTGATTTTCTTTTTCAGGAACACTTACATATTCTCTAAAGTTCATCAAATTTCCTTCGTTTTTAAATGTAAAAGGCTTGTCAGTTTTACCAACATATTTCATATTTTTCTTCTCTTGAAAATTGTATGTTGGAAATGGAGCATTGTCACCAACATCAAAAACAGGCATGGGTTTCCCATTAAATGGAATTATTTGTTTATCATGATACTCATTACAGTAACTGTCTTTTCTTTTGTTGTTGGAAGATGATTCGAGATGACTAGAATTTAAGTTTGAGTGATATAATTCGTGGTTACTGTCATTGTTGTCTAGTTTCCAGTTTCTTTCTATTCTGCATTTTGCACTTTGCACTCTGTTAGATTTTTTTGCTGCCGATGGAGGACGGTGTGATATCAATTTCAGTTCGTGGGTTTCCTGCTTCTTATCTTGAACTGAAGGGTTTGGACTCTTTTGAAAGAGTTTGTTTGTTTGTGTACATGAGAATAATTTACTTCTGTTGTGAAATTCCTCTATAGTATACCGCTGTTGGGGATTTTTTCCTTGATTCGCTGCAATATAAAATCATTTCAATTTTCAGTTTTGTTTGTGAACAAACATTGCATGTCTGAAAAAGTACTGTTGCATAATCATTGTAAGGATTGAATGAAACTATAGTAAATGATTGCATTCTAGTAGTCTTACGGTTAAGTGGACTTTTCAGTTCTGTGTGAAGCAATGACATGTCGAATGTTTTAGTGGAAGCCATGTTGTTTACATTGACCACCACATTCGGATTTCCTCGCCCCTTTGCTAAACATTTAGGTAAATAATCGAGCATACCCGAATAACGACCAAAAAAGTATATTACCTATGTTACAACGTTTAAAACGATACCGGTATAATCAGTATCATAACGTTATAAACATGAAATTAACAGAGATTAAGAAAAAATAAACATTTTTGTTCTTTATGCGCTTATTTTGGAGACTAATTTTTATATTCATTTAAACGTTTAAACCAAAGGAATAACACATCTTATTAGAAGCGCCTATATTACATTGACGAAAAAATTGTGGAAGAACAAGAATTTGCAAGTCAGCTGTTGCAGACGAATGTTTCTTGTGAATTATACAAAGAATGTCGAAGTCTAAACAGATAGTAAGCTTTCTTTAATAAGATCTGATAATTGAGTTTCTCTGCATCGTAAAGCAACATTTCATATTGATTAAAATTGCTTGTTTACATCAGATTTGACGTTACCGGCACTGAACATTTATAGTACGTCATCGTGACAGTTTTAGAGATGACCAACAAGAAATAACGGTTTTATTTTTATATTATAGTTATATATATGTAAATGACTTTAGACATGACGAACAGGGTTTGTATTGTTGAATTTATAAATTCTAAAGGACTAATTCACATGCATGCCATCTTTATATAGGAAAAAAAAGTAGATATTAAAAGAATCATACATTCTTACTAATTCACATGCATGCCATCTTTATATAGGGGAAAAAAGTAGATATGAAAAGAATCATACATTCTTTTATCTTGTTATTAGGCTTTAGCCAATGGTGAAATTCCCTTATATAAAATAACAAGATTGACAAAATTCATATATTTTTCAAACTATGAACTTACATGTGGTTTGCTAACTGTACAGTATTTTTCAATATTATGGATATATGCTTATTTCTTAGCATTGGATTTAATTTTAAATGAATATATGTCCAAGATACTTTTTTGTGTTAAAGAGTATTGGATCTACAGGCTTGATGATTGAATCATAGGCGCTTAAAATAAATACCTATAATATTTCTATTTCATATCATTTTTTTTTTTTGTACAATAACTTGGCAATACAGTTATGGTAGTACATCATCTCCATATAAATATCAAACAAAATTTTAAATCTATGACAATGTCATTGATATATTTTAACAGAAGGGTTGGTTTGCACTGTAACAGTAATAACTAGAGTGTATAACATATTTTGTTTTGCCTCGGACTAGAATGTCTCGACGTCATTGGATGAAACGCGTCACGTGATTGCCTTACAAATTTCTTTAAAAGGCGAGCGTCAAAACTTATAGGGCAACATGGCGGGCGTAACGTTATTTGAACTGATTTTTTACACAAACGTTTGTTTACATATCAAACTTTAGGCGAAGCCGAGCCTTCTATGGACTTTACCGACCCCACAAATTTCTTTAAACAGTCAGTAACAAACCTAATAAGTAATAATATTATGAGATGCTTGATCCACATTCATTTAAAAGTGTTCATGTGGGGTTTCATATTACTTATATGTGTTTTCATCTATCTCAACAACATCTTTTAAAAAAAGAATGTGGTATGAAAGCTCTCTTGGTGTTTTTTTTTAAGTCCTCCTGAAGTATTCAAAGAAATGATTTTATGATGACTGAACAGCTACCGGTATTACTTTTCCCCACTTTTTCCCAGTGCTGCCTAATGATTCCAACGAGCTGTACTAGTTTCTGTTTTCAAAGTTAATTATCTATTGCTAGAACACTTTTTCTTCCCAATCAAATTTTACCCTTAGTTCATGTAGTAGAAATTCACACTGTGTACACATTACATGTACCGTGTATAAAGGTTGATTTTTTTGCTTTCATAGATTGTTAGAGTTCAGTCACCAGAACATGGGACAAAGAGAATTGAATCAAAACCTTCAGAAACAGTAGCAGACTTCTTAAACAAGGTAATATCCAATAATTAAGATTGTGCCATTCAATAAAACAATTATAGACCAATGTCACAACATAATCAGTAACTAGGCCTGTTCATGTATTTGATAGCATTACTGAGAAGGCACCAATTAACTGAATTTTAATCAGGTCTATGAATAATTTATATCCTATGTGTAATCTGTTTGATTCCTTTACCTTTTTTTGAAATCTAAACACAGACAAGAATACAACAAAAACTTGAATGTCATTTTAAAGTTTAAAGTGAGATGCAGAGCTCACAATTCTATGGAATGAAAATAAGCCTTGTGCCATGTTTTTGTTGAAGCAGACTTCTTGAAATCTTTTTTCTGCTGTCAGTCATTTGGACTGTCTACCATCTGAAGTTTGTCAGTCCAGACAAACTTCTATCAGTTTAAAAATTTTTGATAGAAAGATGAAAAAACTGTATTTGAATTTTATTATCAATTTTATTTTATTCTTAACTTACAAGTCTTCCAATTTCTCTCATTTTTACCTGATCTGATTTCTCCTAAATGCACAGTGTCAATTTGTACTAAATACTAGCCAAACTTATCAAAAGCATCGGAAGTTTACATTTAAGTGACGTAAATTCTATACATAATTATTGAGATGTTCCAAAAACATATGATCAGTCTAGAGAGAGCCAAAAAATCCACAAAAAACTCCTCTTGACTTATCGTATGCATTCTGGTCTCCTCAGTGATTACCCAGAAGAGTTTGCATCAAATTCGTTGCTTTCGTACGAAATTAAGTCATATTTTCGCAAGTTCCTCTGTTAACACCTACCGGTCATTTGGACTGACAGGCAACCTCAAGTACATGTAATTGGTTCTTGGTTATTTTTATTAGTCTTGCCGACAGGACCGAAAGATTTCAAGAACTCTGTGAAGTCAATAAGTAAATACATGTTCTTGTTTAGGATTGATTTCAGACAATGATGCCATCTATGAAATAATTTTTAATAAAAAAAAGAAGTAAATCAGTAATTATTGTTCGCAAATAGTCACAATAGATCCATTTGAACAGGAGCTTGGACTTTGGGTAGTTGTGTCAGACAGCAATGTGACGTAGGACTGTATATTTCATCGTTGGTCACTCAGTCATAGGTTTTTGAAATAAACAAGATTTATCTGGCTTTTGAGATAAGACTACGTAATCTATGCATATTTCACTCGAAACCAGCGTCATTTTTAACTTGTTTTGATGCAAGAAATAGATTCATATGTCTTACTGAAAGTCCAATGTCTTGTTAAAATGGTTCTAACTCTTTTAATGCCGATGACCAGGCAGATCAATGTGCTTGTTTATTTGATTTGAGAGATTTACGTGTGATCTTTGAACAGATTCAGCAAGAGTTTGGATTAGGAGACACTGGCTGGAATGTCTACAAATCTCGAGATAAGAAAGACTGGATCAGAACTTCCAGGGCCAAAACTCTGGATACCTACAAAATCAAGTCTGTTATTTAACTATCTACAGTAAAAACCCTGTTATAGCAAAGTACCTAAGATAAGAGATTTGATTTGCTTTAACCATAACTCACAATTTGTGATCACTTGATAATACAATTTTAAAATAAGGGGAATGAAACTGACTTTAACTTAGTGTTGATTTATTGTGACAAGAGTTTTTATTATAATCCTGTTTTATTGTATTTATATCAAACTATTTTACTTCTGAATCAAACAACAATTCAACAAAGGGAAAATGAATGTGTAATTACAAGCATTTGATGTTTTGAATGAAAGATAAGGTAACTCAACACCATGTCCTGATTATGATGATGATGATGATGATGATGAATTTTGTTTCAGGCATGGAGACATGTTGTTTCTGTTGTCCTCAGACCGCAAACAGAGTAATGCCAGCTTGGACAGTACCAGTATGAATAGTGCCTCTGGTACTTCCAATATCACAGGGGACATGGGCTCTGTCAGTATCTCTGGCTCCTCAATGTCCTCAAATTCCTCACAATCTGTTGTTGAGGATGAGGTGGATCAGATTCTCTACAAAGAAGATGGCAAAATCTACAGGAGTAGGAATGAACAACTGTAAGCAAAAAGTATTTTTGGATAAACATAAAACACATTGTAATGCATAAAGCTTCAAGAACAACTTAACAACAACAAAATTTATGTTTCAGCTGTCGCCATGGACCTCAGGGTAAATGTCTGCACTGTGTCCCTCTGGAAGTAAGTGGTTTTAAAAAAAATTCTATTCAACAGTTCAATGACATAAACCTACTTTTGATTCGTTTTTGTGTATTTGACTTCTGGAAGTTATTTTTAAAGTGTTTCAAATTTTTGGATATTTGTTGAAAAAGATAATATTTATTATTATATGATTCATTAATTCCTAGCTCTCTGATTGGCTGATATCCAACAATCTAGAAACATTTAAATGTTATATATGTATTCACCTACATGTACATGTGACCTAGGAGGTCAATATAACATTTGATTTTCTCTACATTGGACTAAAAATAGATCGCCCAATGAAATATTACATTACTCAATTTGTTCGGCTATGGATTAAAACTAAAATCTTCGCTTGATAACACTCAGTTTGATATTGCTGGGTTTTTGGGTTTTTTTATCAATACAAGGATTTAGCTATCGGTACAATTGATTTTGGAAAGATTAGTAATTTTAATTGTTTCTGAACAAATATGATTTGATTCAATTTTTCCTTTATAGCCATATGATGAGGAGTTTCTAAACAGCTGTGACCCACCGATAAAATTTCTATCATTTCATTCCTACATCAGAAAACTTACAGGAGGTGCTGATAAGTAAGTCTGACAGATAATTTGATGAATGAACCTGTAATTTATTACATTGTTTATTAAAATAATGACAAATGAGATACCTACAGAGTACACCTTTGTAGAATGCATTGATTGTTTTAATGAGATTCATTTGTATTTTCAGAGGAAAATTTGTTTCCCTAGAGAATCTTAGTTGTAAGATTAAGCCTGGGTGTACAGAACATCCGCCGTGGCCGGGAGGTATCTGTACGAAATGTCAGCCAAACGCAGTCACTCTCAACAGACAGGTTAGTCTTGATACAATGTAGTTCTCCTTTTGATTTACAAGAAATCAAGCACTCAATATCAAAAGGATAACTTTACCATTCAAATATTTTCCATTGAAAGAGATGTCTTATATAATGATTTATGTCAATCCTCTTTCCTGGTAACTTTTCTTATACCCTTTGAGGGTGTATATGCATGTAAGAATAATCATATATCCAGTCCTAAAATTTTTAAAGACCAAACATCAGAGGCTCTTACTTGCCACAAAGATTTCTAATGACCTTGACCTAAGGTCATTTGATAAGGGTCAAGGTCATTTGAAAATCACATGTCATTATATATATTTTTAAATTCCCTGCTGGGATAAGTCCATCTTAGAATGCTCAAGTTAAAGGTTTAAAAAGAAATCAAATTTGAAATATAGAAAGTATGTTTGGTCTATTTCAGAGATACAGACATGTAGACTATGTGATGTTTGAGAATGCCTCCATTGTTGACCGATTCTTGAACTACTGGCGAAGAACAGGAAACCAACGGCTAGGAATTATGTATGGTCGATATGAGCCACATAAAGACACACCCCTTGGTATCAAGGCTACAGTAGCTGCTATCTACGAACCTCCACAGGTATCAGAAATTAAACTTATTACAGTAAAGAATTATCATTACCATTATGTACTGATAAATGGGTTTTTTTCCTTTGACAAACTTAGATGTTTCATGATGTTATGATTCATTCATATGATAAATTTTTGTGAAATTAATGTGATTCTATTCAGCAAATATTTGCAGTGTTAAAGCATCATACAAGTCTTTTGTCCTAAAAGCAAAAAAAAAAAAAAAAAGTGACTTTTTTCAATTTTTTATTGATTATAGAAAAGTAGCAAAAATGTGTTAGAGTTACTTGAAGACCCTTTGGAAGGTCAAGTGAACCGGTTGGCAGATGCAGTGGGTATTCGTCCGGTGGGTTGGATATTCACTGATCTGCTCGCAGATGATCTCAACAAAGGCACTGTCAAGCACTTTCGAGGGAATATTGTAAGTCCAATACAGTAGTACAAGTACAAAATCTTAACGAGGTCAAAACCTGCTATAAAATTCATTTCGGAGAAAATTTCAAATTTTCAAAATTTTCTGAAGAGAAAATGTCATTTTGTTTTTCTTGTAGAATTCTCATTTTCTGAGTGCACAAGAGTGTATCATGGCTGCTGACTTTCAAAACAAATACACTAATCCTTGTAAATTGTCTCCAGATGGACACTTTGGATCCAAGTTTGTCACTGTAGTAGTCACAGGTAAAGCAGATATCACCATTTTGTCACTTCCTGCAGTCAACTGTTATTGTAATTAAATCATTAAAAAAGTATTGTGGCTGCCAAATTCATCTTAAATTATGACTTAGTTTACATTAAAATGTGAACATGTTGATTAATTCAACTACATGTATATGACTGTGTACAAACACTGATGAATTTACAAAGACAATGAGTTAGAGTTTGATATCCTTGTCTACTTAAGGTGATGCCTCCGATCAGATTCACTTTGAGGGTTACCAGGTGTCCAATCAGTGTATGGCCCTGGTGAACGACGACTGCCTAATTCCAACAAAGGACGCCCCAGAGCTGGGCTATATAAAAGAATCATCAGAAAAGCAATATGTACCCGATGTATTTTACAAGGTTTGCCTATGAGAATGTTTTTATTTGTGCATAAAATAATTTTAAAAGTTTAGAAATGAATTCAGTATTTAGTGTACATGTACATTTCTCTTTAATAAATTCCTAAAGTTTTAACCATAAAGTAGAGAAAGAATATCTTTTATCTTTAAAAAATCATTGTTTATGCATGGGTTACATTGTTTGTCATTTTCAAATTTAGTACAAACACAGATATAGCAAAATATCAGATAGCTAAGTTTTGTGGAGTCCCCAACAAAAATCTTAACAAATTCTTGCAAAATTTAATGATATACATAACAAACTTGGATATAGCCAATTTATGGATATACATGTAACAAATTGATATAATGATATTGAGTCCTGTAGAGATAAAAAATAATGAAAATTTAAACCTTTATAGCGAATTTCTTTTTAGTTTCAAAAGTTAACAATACCACTTGACATAATAATTTGAATAAATTTAATTCCACATACATCCTTCAATTTACAAATCAGATTATTTTAGGTTTTAAAAGATTTTTAAAAATTTTTTGTCTCAGTAAACATAAATTGTAGTGTTAAGGAAGAGAGCATAAATATAACGAATTCGCTATACTGATTATTACAAATTCATTATTCAGATATAATGAATTACGGATATAGCGAAGTATACCCAGCGGTCTCTAGGATTTTGCTATAACTGAGTTTTACTGTACCATTAAAAAGAATAATTTATTTTAGGTCAAAGATACGTATGGCAATGAGGTCACTCAGTTGGCTAGACCATTACCAGTGGAGTATTTACTGGTGGATTTGCCTGCAGCTTTTCCACTTTCTGCTCAGTACACCTTCAAAGCTCATCTCCACACTGAAGCTAAACTGTTTCATGTGGAAAATCGCCCGGAAATTGGAGAAACACAGGTTTGTTTCAGCCTTTTGTTACCAGCCACCAAAAGTTCTGATATACACTGTATAATTAATTTCTATCTGAAGTTTAATTATAAATTTGGTAACTTTAAGCAACATGGAAAAAAAACTAATTAGATATGATGACTTAAGATGTGTCTATACTCCAACTTCCTCCCACATCAATGACCCACTTGCACTAACACAGTGCCAACGAGAGATATTAATATAAGTTGTCGAACTTGTTTATAAATTGTTGTAAAATAAATAATGTTCAGTTCTGAAGTTCAATTCTTGATTAGCTAGACTAGAACTTTCACTTAGTCAAGGTATCATGTACATGCATGCATTAAATCCTGTTCTTTTCATGTTCTATTTTCTATTTTTACAGGACTACACCTCGCTGTCCTCCTATCTACAGCAGTTCCCCCCTGACAGGTTCCTAGAAGCTGTCTCCGACTTCCATCTTCTGGTTTTCCTTGCAACATCAGATATGATTCCATTGAATATGGTAATCTTTAAGTTTGATAAACTGCGAGAAAAATACTTACAATATTGCCTACTTTATATGTACATGTATTTCCACAGATGCATAGATTATTATTAATTGTAGAACACCATAGCACCATTACTGGAAGCAGTAAAAACAAACAAAGTAGACACAGCATTTAATTTCAA
Organism: Magallana ariakensis; assembly: GCA_020458035.1. Classification (NCBI taxonomy): domain Eukaryota; kingdom Metazoa; phylum Mollusca; class Bivalvia; order Ostreida; family Ostreidae; genus Magallana; species Magallana ariakensis. The sequence continues at coordinate 49,179,663 of CM035817.1, read as the reverse complement.
GAAATGTCAGGAATGGGCGACTGTAGAAGAAATCATGGCTGCTCATGGTATGTGATAATTATATGTAAAGTTGTTTGTTTTGAGACTTTGACTATGTGTACACATGTATGTACCTTGATGATTATTGGAAATTGTAACTTTAACTAACATTTTTTTTAAAGAGTTGTTATACTTGACAGTTATTTACTGAATAAGTCAAGAATTTATGTCAATTTTACAATTTTTTTAACAGTACTGAATTGTATTTTGTTGTGTTCTTGCTGTCTCTCAATTTACCAGTAATGGCAAATAAATCAGTCTCCATCCTCTTGTGGAGTCCTTGACTCATTTGTTATCACCGTGGTAGCCAGATTTATATTTAACTATTAACTGGTTTAATGTTTACATTTTATATTTTAGAAGCTACTCCCAGAGTTCAGAGAGAGCCGTCCTACGTTGGTCCTGGTGCCTCCCCTCTACCCCCCATCGGCTCGGGGGCTGGGATGTGGACGTGTGCTCACTGTACCTACCTTAATGTACCCGAGAAATCAGCGTGTGACATGTGCTCTCTACCAAAGTAACAGGGAAAATTACCACTAGCGACATTTTTGATTTACCACACTCTAGAATGCATGTTCTGCTGCATGTAGAGGCAACTCAGTTAAAAGCAAGAGTTTTCTATTTATTTGTATTACAGCTATTAAACTGCATCTTGGTTTATTTATCCTCAGGTAAGAACAAAGAAATTAGAAACACAAACGTTGACGTTGTTGTATTTATTGGGCTATTTATTTTCCAAAATATTGCTGAAGACAAGAGTTACTCATCCTGAATGGTAGTGCTACTGCACCTAATATAGTGCTATTTTTGTTATAAGTGTAATTTAAAAGTGCTGATAATGAATTGAAATGCCAACATGTCATATGTTTTTCAATGAAAAGCGCAAGAATTATAGTTTTCTTATTAACTTTAGTTTTTTTATTCTGGAATTGTGTCCAGAAAGAAACCTTTTCTGGGTTTTTGTGACCTTTTCTTTTGAAAATTTTATTTACAGTAATTAACAGTTCTATCTATCTGTGACTATTAGGCCTACAATCAATGGAACTGTTTAAGTAATTTTTAGATTAACAAATATTGTCAAAATTAGAGAAAAAGCAAGAACCATTCTATTTCATGAAAACTCCAAGTAGTCTTTTTTCCAATAATTGACATGCAATTCAACTTGTAAAAAGTCATTAAATATTTGAAAAGAGTTCTGTGTTTTGTTAACATATTTAAGTGCTTTTATAAAATTGTATTATCAGTAAATTCTCCTTTCAGACAAAATTTTAAAGGATTTTTTTTAGAATTGGTAGCGTATCACTAAACCTATAGTTTGCCTTTGTGCGTCATAGTGAAGAGGGTTGATTTGTATTTTGTGGGGGTTTCCAGATGCAAGTTCACAATGATGCCCACCAATAATTCATGTCTTTCTGATGGAAATAAATAATGTGTCATTTGGTAGTTTGATTTGAGACCATATCATTAGGTAGTGTTTTGAAGGGAAAACATGTTAAATTTTAAAAATTAGAATACTTTGTAATATTAAAGTTAACATTTTTGCTACTGGTGTGTTAGTTTTTTTCACAACAAATTTATAAAGTTCACAATGTTTCATTGTGTATCAAACAATATGACTGATCATTCATTTAACTTAAAAAACTGCATAGTTACGTCAGAAATTATTTGCATTAAAGTTAATTGATTCCGGGCATAATCATCAGACATGAATGAAATCTTAATTGCTGTCGCTGGACAGTTATGAAAGGATACGAATAAATTTTCATTATAGGTTTTGAGAATTATGTTACGCTCTGAGATTGCTGTGATAAACCTCAAAAAATTATTTACTGGATCCTAGGAGTAACAAAGATTATTTTAGGACCCCTGGATATATCGGTTGCCTCTGACCTTATGATTGGGCAACAGATAGGTCCATTGCACAACAACATGGCCAATGACCCTGAACCAAGTAAACTCCCCCGAAATAGGTTCATTTGATGCCAATCTTCTTTCACCTCTCTATTGCTGTGCTAATTAAAAGATAAGACCAATTCACAAGTTTATTTCTAATTCAATATTTATAAAAAGAAAACTTAACACGACGCCGACGACATTTTCCTGCTCGCCTCAGTTTTTGTCGTTTTCCCAAATTTTGTGACTTGCGTGCGGCTTCTTCCAAACGGCTTGTCTTTTGAAGAACATGAGTCCGAAGTGTTTGCACACGTGTATTTATACAGCTGGTACCCGTTTCCTCGCGATTTTTTCTTGACCACTTTATGACGACCTCTTGAATGTCGAATGATACACGGACTAAGCTGGAAAACTAGTGCTCGCAAATCATACTGAAAAAAATCCAAATCTATATACATGTATTGTTTTATATAAGTAAGTAATTTATTATAGGGACATGTGCATATTATGTACAATTGTACCGTAAAATACAAATTTGAATCAATTACTTGTATATTAATATTGGGCACCCGGCCCAATGGGCCTATAAGTCACCTTTGGTTATATCAACAATTATAGTTGTATTTTATATATTGCTGCGACCTTTAAAGGCATTGGCAACAAAGTGCTATACAGATGTTTAAAAAAGATACGATGTGTTAAACTTGAAGTTTGATAAAAGCAAGACTTGTTCTTTTCCTCTCCTTCCTCTGTCGCAGACTTTCAGCGAGATATAAATAATATATTAAAACTAATATCATAAAGATAATAACCACCTACACAATAACACCTACACATAACAATGTAATTTTGGATGTACAGATCTACTTGTAGAAAATAGGTTCTGCTGCATCTGAATAATAACGTAACTTACCCTGAAATTATCATTCATAAATCCGTAAATGATTGGGTTCACGAAGGAGTTGGACATGGCCAGCCAGTGGGCCACGAAGTAGAGGTGCCCAAGGACCTTTTGGAGGTCACTGTCCGCCCACCTGTCCATGTTTGTGATCTCCATCACCAGTATGAAGGAGTGGAGAGGAAGCCAGCACAGACCAAAGAAGGTGACAATAGTGATCAGCATCTTCACCACCTGTAAACAGAGGCGCAGGGTCAGGTAGATTATTGAGTAGGATACAATCAGATGGTCGTAACACTGGGACGAAGTCCGTATTGACCGCGAGTTCTAGTATACATAATTAAATAGTAATGGTTTGAAAGTACATGTAGTTTTGAAACTTCTTATGTGTAATAGAGACATATATTGTGCATGCTTGGGTTTTAACCCAGGTCCTCTGGCATGCATATCGATCACTCTACCAATCGAGCTAAAGGATTAACCTCTAGCTACAGCTAGCAGGAATAAGCTAACACGCTACCACATTGTCCCACTCTTTATTAAAAAGTCCTCCGACTCCGTATTATGGAGAAGAGGAGAACCCCACGAAGATTTCATTTGTTTTGGGTTTTTTAAAAATATTTTGTGCTCTCTTTCATACTACCATCGTGGTTTTTGATTTCTGAACCCTTGCAGCTGTTTTGGTGAAGATGATTACAGTTGTATTGACAAATGATGTATTGCTCTTAGGATTTTCAAATATTATGTAATTGTAATATTTGGAGTAAGATAATTAGTGGGACAGAGTCCGCCTACAACAAAGTTGTCACGGTAATTATTGTGTCGCCTATCTCTCCTGTAACAAAACAAAGAAACCATATCTCTCATCTGGACCACGCTAAACTTGTACAACCCCTCTCTGTATGTTTAAAGCGTATTTCACGGAATCCTGTTCAAAGTGTAGAAATAATAACATCTTTTAAATAAAAAAGATTTATCCCAAAACCTCTTCTATATGTACATGTATTTTCTATAGAGCAAAAGAATATGCATTGTTGGAGGCTTCGACTAAAAAAAAAAAGGTGAAAAGTCGAAGCTTCTAGCATTCATGTGACGTACGATATTTAGATGTTTTCATATTATTTTCTTACAAAAGATCCACCTGAAAAAATTAATATGATTTTCTAGCCTTAAGCAACAATTCTTTTACTAATTATAATTACGGAAGATATCCACAACCACTATCTTTATAATTTAACTTATTTTGAATAACGCAATTTCAATACAAAACTTTTTTTTTACAGAGGAATATACAATGTATATTGATCATGATGACCATCCAAACACTTTTAATTAAATCGGCAAGTGTATATATACATGTACCGAAAAAAGAAAATGCAACAGAGAGAGAGAGAGAGAGAGAGAGAGAGAGAGAGAGAGATTTCTAAGTAAGTATTGATCCGACACAGCAGCTAATACTGACATTACAGCCAGGTAATATAATAACCAAACAATCAAACTGGAAATGTTGCCTTATCTTTACGTTAAATTGTTCAGAGCTGTAGCAGTCGACATATCGCAGTGTTTCCATCAGATTTAGCTTCTAGCTTTGTTTCAGATAACTTTATCCAATGTACAGATGTCTTTTGAATTTGTCCCTTAAATCCAGTCGATTTACTATATACAAATACTACTCTCGTATATAAATGTTCTTGCCTGTAAAGGTTATTATTATTAAGCTTAGTTCAAGAATAATCTACAGAAAATGAACAAAAATGTCCTTCTGGAAACAGATTAGGGAAATGTCTGCGAAGTGTTTCAGTTGAGATCATGGCATCAAGTAAACATGTACTAGTATCCCCCCCCCCGAAAAAAAAAATAAACATGGAGAATGTCATATTGTATTCTTTAAGAATATGCATGCTGTAATTGTTTATTCTTATTTCATTACAGAATACCAAAACGCATTTGTTTGCTGACCTAACAACCTCTCTGTTTAGATTTTACAGATTGCATCCGGTATAAATATTTGCCCTTGCTCTTTTATTGTACATCCATATCAATTAATGTTTTGTGCTTTATTTGAAGTATGCAAACGACTATATCCACCTTAAACTTGCTGACACTGTGACTTCAAAGCGTACACACTTTTAACAACCCATATACTGGTGCCAGGTTACACGGGGAAGCGGCGCGCTCCATTTCGCCGACAAAACACAATGCAAGACAATTTACTTCAAATATCATGGAATCTTCGTCTCGTACAAAGAAAAGGAACGATTCTTTATGTTAACATAAGTATGGGAACCGTTCGAACTCCTTTAAACAGGGCCACCTTTCATGTAAAACATTTTGCAATTCCATTGATATGTACTTCAATGTAAAACTCGTTCAAATTGCATGGAAAAACAAACTTCCTGGGAGATTTGCAAAATATGTACCCATCTGGTTACGATATCATATATTTGTAACAGTACAGTGAAATTAACATTGACCCGGTAGATAACACGATCTAAGTACACTACTTAAGGAGGCTGGAAGGTTATGATATTGCACCTCTGATCTGCCTTTAAATTTTAATTAAAATATTTTTGCCCATTAACAATTATTTCTTCACGAAAAAATCCAAAAGTTTTAGTTTGAACATTTGAATATGTTTATATATCGTTGTACATAGCTCTTCTTTTCAAGGAGAATAATCTAGTCTAAAAATGGCCACGACCAAGCAGGCATAAACTTTTGTACCCAGTACACATAAAAATTACTATGAAATGAACATGTTTTTATTAATGAATAATAACTTTTTTTTTTAAATTGATTTGAACGATTTAAACTGCTATTCTTTGGTAGAAATCTTTTTTATATGCTCAGTATCATAAGATGGAACGCAGGTTATCTTAATCGAGATTTTGGAGAGGAGAGTCCAAGAAAGTGTCGTACAGATTGTGTTACACAAAAGAGATATTATTAGACGTTTTAGGAGAATATTATGATTAAAACAATAATTGGATGTAACGTCAGGTAACGCCGGGCTCCTTGTCAAAAAACATAGTGCATATTCTGAAAATGTAAGAAGAAAAACGAAGCTGTTAGGGAGGGCCATGACTAAACATCTAAAAATACAATTGCAATTCACGTGCACGTCAAGTTAGTTTTTTTGTAACATGTACTTTTCCCATTTCTGTCATGCAATAGAACAGAGAGATACAACTGTATCATATAGATTCCTATTTCAAAATGATTGTTGACTTGATTGTGTTCTTTTTATTGATACTCCTAGGGAGAGCAAGTTGTTAGGAGCCTTTGTTCTGTATCTGTAATTTTCAAGTAGTTGACAATTCTACCTCTTCCCTGAATCCCTCAACAACAACAACCCCCCCCCCCCCCCACAAATTGAAAACAAAACCTTTAAAAACTTGTTGTGCGATGTAATTATCTTAGAAGAAAGTTATTTAGAAGCCAGAGAAAAAGATTCTTTAGATAGCCAACCACGTATTTATTTCTTGTACAGGTTAACCAGCGTAATTAAATGAAAACATGGATAATGTGAAATAATATGACAAACCTTAATTTGAACACGACGGTGTGCTTTATTGAGAGCAGTATCGGATGTACGGGGATCGGCTATTTATGGAACAGCTATTTTCTACAGATGCATTACATAGACCAATTTTTCTTACAGAGAAAATCCTTTTCCTCCATGCTTAACTGATTTTTTACGAAATGTAGTTTACTACTGCTATAACTTAGTACATGTACTATAGTACCACAGCTATAATTAGTTAAATCTTGAAATCATGTACAACATCGTCTTATTAAGTTCTATATCAAAACGGCGCCTTTAATAACATACTCCAAGACGCTATGCTGTCTATCTACTATATAGAAAACAATATATAAATAGTGCCTGTTTGGGAGGGTACCAGTTGAAATTGACACCCCGAGAAAACCATTGTCAACCGACGCGAAGCGGAGGTTGACAATGGTTTTCGAGGGGTGTCAATTTCAACTGGTACCCTCCCAAACAGGCACTATTTATTTTATTATACTGAATGTCTTAATTTTTATAGCAAATTTTACTGCTTTTATATAGAAAAGACGTGAATTCTACGGCGAACCGTACGCGCATAATTAACGCGCATGTAACAATTCGTTCTATCGGCCCGTTGCTAAGCGTGCGAGGGAGAGAGAACGGATTGTCAACTGCGTCTAAACCAATCAGATTTCAGTATTTAACATGAAAGTATAATAATATGTATTTGTTCAATCATTGGTAATTTCAAAAATCTATTGTCTTACACAAAGGTTGTCATAACATCCGTGTAGATTAAAAAATCAATTCCCATTAAACCCATATACTAGTAAATCGTATAAGGAAACTCTTTTTACAAATTCAACAAGGTAGCGCCAACATCAGCTCATAGTAATCTTGTAATCCGGAACGGTGCTTGACCAGTTCTTTGATTAGCATAATTAACACCTAATGGAACGGCATGGATTCCATGCCGTGATACTGCATACAGAGTCTTAGTCGATTTTACTCATCATTAGATGCAATTTAAGGAGGACACAAAAAATTCACGTGGATAGAACTTGCGAACAATTCATTGATAGCAAGAAACGAAGCAAAGAAAAATCACATTTACCGCTACATGTGGTCCGTAAATTTGTGCCGAAGCATTGCTGTAATTCTACCAACTCTTCAGAATTCTATTGTGTGGACGATACAATGACGTCGCTACCCAACAGTGCTGGTATATTGTTTCTGAATTTGTATTTCATTTTTTTTTTCCTAAAAATAAATTAAACCATACCTATTCGCAATTCTCTTCCACAATATCAATTAAATAACAATGTCACAAAAAAAAAAAACCTCGACAATTCACTGAACTTCACTATATCAAATGTTATTTAGATAAGTAATGTTTCAGTTAATAATTAAAAAATGAATCTGTTTTTTTTTTTAAATATAAAAGAAAATGGAAGTTAAATTCAAAACCAGCTGGATGTTTTCAGAAGAAGTCACTGAGGGATTCTGATGGGTAAAGTTAAAAACTGGGCTGGCTCCTATCTTAGTTGGCAGTTGATGGCTATCAACCAAATTAGTTGATCTAAATCTAATTAAATAAGTCATTATGCTATTATCGAATCACTAAAGTACGATATAAAAAAAAAATCGATGAGATACCCGCCAAAATAGGGCGGGGTAATATAAAATGGTCCAACTACAACTCCAACTGAATATTAACTCTTGTTTTAAGTTGCATGCATGTACAGAATATTTTCTACCATACATGTTTTAGTAAAATTACAAATCAAAATGATTCCATTGCTGAACCAAAAAAAAAAAATTAAATAAATAAAAATAAAGGTACATAGAGTCATAACATAAACTTTTCATATTTTAAACCTATTCTTGACATTGCTTCAGAAAATGTCAATTATTTATGCATTGTCACTCAACATGTATATCAATGATTGTAAATATTGCCCGATTAAGAAGAAATGTAAAATATCCCTCAACACAACATTGATTTAAGTTCAAAGCAAACGTGCGTTTTTAGAGTTGTGAAACGTGGTGGAATCTTAACTATTAAGATTCATAAAAAAAGAACACTAAAAATACAGATTTCATAACGATTGGTTTACAGACATATTGCAGTTTAGGGACTTTCTACATAACAAAGTTTTCCAGCAGAAAAAAAAAAATAAACAGCGCTTGTACTTCTAGTATTTTTCTCAATGGAGTAAGCAATGTTTTTTCTGAGTTCTGCAATTAAACTGTTATGTTGGAATCTTTTTATTGTTAGATAACTGCAGTCTGTGTGCGATCTGCAAGAGGCTTCAAATATCCGCTTTATGGGTTCTTAATGTTAGGAGTTAAATGTTCGGGGGGTTTCAGTCCAAATAGCCGAACAAAAAACACAAAGGGCAACGTTCTATCTATTTGCACAAGGTTTTGCCATTACCAATTCAGTCGTCGAACGATTCCAATTTATCTCCGTTACGCAACAAACTATATCAGATTAAAATTAAGATTGTTTTGTTGAAACCAGTAATAACGTCAAATGAAGGCAAATCAAAACGTTTCCAAAGGTTAATTTGGTCTTATTTTACCTTTAAAAAGAATAAATTATAGTCCTTGTTTTCAATAGAAATTTGCATTTAAGTGATCTCTAATGTTGTTCAATGTATCGATTACGTCATACTACTAAACACTGTTACACATGTTTAAGTTCACTTCAGCAATACTTATAGACCATCCAGCTTCTTTTGTTGAATCATTTGTTTTAATGTGGAAACTGCCATAACATTTTATTCTGTTTTGAAAACCAGTTCAGAACAAAGACAGCAATCAAAGTACAGAAGGCAGTTCATAGCGGTTAACTATTTGAAAATTACTCAATTCTATGAAACAGTAAATTGTTTACACCCATAACTGTGAATTAACTAAACAAACATGACACAAATAACCTTAAGGATCACGTTTACTCAGAATGAAAATAAAACCTACTAATGATAATGAAGAACTAGCTATTGTGTGTTAAAGACCTTTCATGTTAGTGTTATTTTCCACTTTCAAAAAAGTAGGTCAATGACATACTTTTTGAGTTAATGGCCATTTAATATTTTTTGAATATTTAAAAAAAATCCCTAAAATATTACACTATGATTGAGATTTTCTTAATTGTGAAAATAATACAAATTGCTAAACACTTTTAAAAATGAAATACAGTTTATGAATGGCAGTGACACTAAGAAGATACAAAGCATTAAGTTTTCATTCACAATTATTATAAATATTCCAGTCCGAATTTCCTCTTTCACTTTTCAAACCCCTACCCATTTTTTATTCAATTTAACCAACAACAACAAAAAAAAAAATGAATGAGGATAATGCTAACACATTAATAGTAATATGTAAAATGTGTAACCGTTGGGGCGTAAATTTTAATCCGAATTTTCTCTGTTTTGACAAAATTGAGCCTAATTGCATAATATAGTAAATATATCGATTGGTTCATGTCAATAATTATTCATTTCATTAATACTTTTTGTGTTTAGAACAAATATTACTCATGACATTGAACTTTATAACAATCCGAATTTGAGAACTCAAACAACGTCCTTTATTCAGAGCAAATATATTTACATAAAAAATGGTGACAATCTTCCATTATCTGAATTCCCAACAAACCTTCTAGCGCACGTCAAAAGACATTATACAAATTCGCGGGAAATTCTTCAATAATTACGTTTATCAGTAGATTGTCCCAAAAACGGCACAGTAGACACTTCTACTAGAGATGTTAGTACTTGGCATGCGGCATAACGTTGCTTTGGTATGCAGACTCGGGTTAATCTTCTTTCTGTGTTGGTACTTATGAGCTAGTTATATCATTCAGGTATTTGTTTCATAAAAAATAATTTACGGTGTTTTGACGGTAAATCAGGATTGTCCAGATATCGCAATTTTATTGTATATACCTCACATAGTTTGTTGTTTCTTCGATTTCTCTTCTTATTCTTAATTAATTTAGATTACAATGAGTTAAGATCATTGTATACATGTATTCGTATTAAGTACAAACATACACGTAATATGTAAGAATAGAAATATAGATTAAATAAATGCAGTCCGAGTGTCAATGCATTTTGCTATTTATGCGCTTGGGGAAGTAATCCTAATTATATATTCTATGTACAATGCGCTAAGAAAACTGTGTGTATTTATTTCAAATATTTTCGATGCTGTCTGTTCCCCTTAGCTGTTTTCCTATTTTGATCCTTTATACCATAGTCTTAAATAAGTAGTGATTCTTTATATAGTTGTTTTTTTTATATATATTTTTCCTGTATGAAAATTTACCATTATGTATGTACCTCTGACGATTTATATTTATGTGTATTGTATATATATGTTCCTCTTGTACCAAATGATTTGGTTTGAGCGAATAAACTGAAGTTGAACTTGAACTTGATAAACGGTGTAGCCGTTGGGCCGAGCGCAGATTATTTGGTTAAAACAGAGAAAGTACTGTTTGATTTTTGTAAAAGAGAGAATAACTTCAAATCATACACCAAAGTTAAACTAAACGTCGCGTGCTCAGTGTACATTATGACGTTTTGTTTCCACGTAAAACATGTAGTACCCCGATTTAACTCCCACTTTTCACTGATTTTCTTATATAGGCTATACGTGTTACCATTGATCGACGAGCTTCGCCCGCCTCTCGGTGCGCTCGGTATAAACAAGTCACTCTCTCTCTCTCTCTCTCTCTCTCTCTCTCTCTCTCTCTCTCTCTCTCTATATATATATATATATATATATATAATTTTCCCATAATTTATTATTACAACTTTGTCTCAAGCAATTAGTTCTGAACGAGAGGAGTCAAAAACTTTAAATTTCTCGATTGCAGTGTACAATATTGAGATGGTGAATCTGAATACATTGTTATGATTTAGGACCTACGTCGATCGCGTCAGATCATTATATTTCTAAATATTTACTCTACCAAATCAAAGGTTGCATGTAAACCAATGAATGCAAAAAGGGAATGTAAACGTGATATACCGAAGTACGATACTGTGCTAGTCTCCAAGAACTTAAACAGGATTCGCAAGCTAAATCTAATTTGATTTCTGAATCCACAAATGATGAATGAAGGGAAACTTGTGACCGGATTAACAATACCGTTAATGGCGTCCCAAGTGGAACTCTCAAGACTGCCAGCATGTCGATTTTCCCAGTCATTTATCATTGCTAGAAGATCTACATAGACACAATTAATTAGTGTACAGCAAGGCTTTATCATTATGACAGTAGCACAGACAAGCAAACACTCATGATTTATGGATATTCCTAAATTCAATTTTTGTCATACGTGGGCATTCATTGTTTAGGAATTTACACAAAACGAAACAAAACACAGAATAACCCGTATGTCGAGAAAAGATGGTAACAGACCGGTAAAATCCATTAACCGAAAGTATTTTATCTATTTTTTTTCCCAAGTGGCTTGTTCGGAGTTCTTTTGACTTTTTTTGGAACAGAGAACGATATAGGGACGATTTTCTTACGATTGGGAAAACAGAAAAGCACTCAAAATGCGTTGTCATGTGATCTAAATGTAAACGTACTCACAATATATTATTGACAACTATTTAAAGCAATTTTGCCGATAGAAATATAGATTAATGCAGTCCGAGTGTCAATGCATTTTGCTATTTATGCGCTTGGGGAAGTAATCCTATATGTCCTATGTACAAAGTGATAGTTGGGTTATATGATGTTGGCAAATGTTCCTATATACTTTGAAGTTATTGCCCTCCAAACGAGATCAGTGATTAACGTGTATTTTGTATTATTATACTTTCATGTTTTTTAAATACTGAAATCTGATTGGTTTAGACGCAGTTGATATAATCCGTTATATTACCCTCAGCGTTAGCAACACACTTAGCAACGGATAACACAAAGAATTGTTACATGCGCGTAAATTATGCGCGTACGGTTCGCTGTAGAACTCACGTCATTTCTAGGCCTATATAAAAGCAGTAAAATTTTCTCTAAAATTAAGACATTCAGTATAATAAAATGAATAGTGCCTGTTTAGGAGAGTAACAGTTGAAATTGACATCCCTCGGCAACTATTGTCAACCTCCGCTTCGCATCGGTTGACAATGGTTTTCTCGAGGTGTCAATTTCAACTGTTACCCTCCCAAACAAGCACTATTTATATAATGTGATCTCAGAAAATTATAAGTACTGCATATGTATACATTTTGCTACTGCAGCAAATTATAGAAGGAAAAAAGGAATATCAGACGACATAATACTTAGTTTCACCAGTTATCAAACATGCTAAAATATACAACTGAAGTCTTGCAAAGTTTATTATCTTTAGAAACTTTAAATGGCAGAAAACGAGGGAATATCATGCGAGCAGTAGTGTTTAACAATATCGAAAATTTTTGTGAATTTGAGAAAGATTATATCAGAAAAGGTAAATTAACTCATGGTGACCAAATGGTTCACTTAAACTCCTTAAACTGAGGACAAATGACTGCACTTTCATATATAATCAACTAATGTTCAACAGATGAGTGACATTACGGTGTCTCGTCGAATAAACTAAAGGAAATCTATCGAAGATGTGATTTAAAGGTTTTTTTGGTTAGAAAAAGAATCATAACAGATATATAAAAACTGAAAATCCTGAAATTGATCCAGCTTTAAAGCATTTAAACATTCCATTGTCTATAAGTAGAATACTGAAATACATGTATCGCCTTTAGATAAGAAATATTTCTTGATTAGAGAAACTTCTTTATTTTATATACATATTTGATTGATTTGGCAAAAAAATGCACCTCGTATGACTATCAATGAAAACTTTTGTGAGCATAAACCATATAAGTATTCGAAAATCGCATTCTAGATGTGACATTTCTCTACATGTATTAAAAAACTCGCTTTAGAAAATCAAAAATCCAAAATTAATTGCATTACTGACATTGGAAAAAATCCGGGGCATTATTATACTCAATTAATGGCTTAATCGATGTTAACTGACCCTTTGATACTTAATATTGGATGATAATGTCCACAGTCTTATTATCAACGTAATTAATGTTGTAATATTATACCACACTGCACTAGTGATGTATAACTGAGGCCCCAATATAACAACTTCATCGGTTGGTTTTTGCGACTGTTTCTGTTTTTATTTGATTTTACTTTGGCAAAAATAGACCACGTACTTTAACCAAATAACAAGTAATAGTGACGTCATTGAAACCATCACAACATATCGGATGGCAAAAGAGGTTAGCAAGAAAGTGATCTTTTTCACCAGAGCAAATTATGTTTTGAAAGACGATCATTATATATATCCTTAGGAGCGATTCTGTGTTAGAAAATAGACCTCTCCAAAAACTCTTTTTTCTGCATACATGAGTCTAGAACACGTTCATTTCCGGCTCAAAAATCTCTCATTTCCTCAACCTTTCCTTATGTTTAGATATTCTGAATTTAAGACAACCCAACTCCAATCATTTTGTATCTAAAAGAGTTTTCTAGCGTTGCATATTACATCGGCGTATCCATGTATTAGAATATTGAGGGAAACAATACCTTTGCTTAACGATGCACATCATATCATTACTCTTCACTTTGAAGTTAATCCAAACCTAAGAATTAACTTCAATACAGAACCTTTTATTGAAATACAGAGATAGTGGCGCACAATTAACGTTTGGTAATCTTTGGTTTATCCAAACCAAAAGGTAGTTATTCGCCTTTCTAGTTATCGACAGTTGGACCTCCTTAACATTTCATTACCCTTTCCGAAAAGGTACACGCATGTTTGACGTAAGATAATGGATTTGAACGCACTGCCAATCGTTAATTCGTATTAATCTCCGTAAAATCAGTCAACTATCAAAGAACCAATTGCTTATTAGAAAAAAAAACCTCATGGCGATTTATTTTTTAACAACCTCTTCTGCAGGTTGAGAATTTAGTTTCAAAGTTTCTTGAGACATCCAGCAAGGAAGAGTTCCGCCATTAAGCCAAACGCTTTTGTATTGGTACAGGGGTCAGTGTAAGGTTTGGGATGATGAGTATTTAATAAGAAAGAATTCCGGAATCGCTGGATTTTTAGCTGCTTTAACCTGTTACCTATATATAAATGCAGGGTGAACACACGGTCCTCATTTATTCTACTGGTACGCGTTCCAGGTATTCTAGAATTATTTGATCACTTAGATGAAGGAATCAAATTGCAAACGAACGAGATGAACAAAAGGATGTTTATTTTTCCCTTGCTATGTAATGACAAACACCTTCAATCAAGTATCACTCTAAGCTTCTCTCAGCATGGGGGACCTTTGAACATGCTTTTGTATTGTTTCAATACCAAGGCAAAAGAAATACTTTTATTTTATGTAAAACTTTTCTAGAATAACATCTCGATAAACTTCGGAAAAAGGACCCCTGTGACTATAAAGGAAACAGATTTTTAAAATTTCTAGTATTTTTTGAGATCTGTAAATAATAAATTTAAACGGCAATCAAAATTTAAAAACTCATTAAATGCCCTTCCCAAGATATATACAGTCAAACTTCGTTATCTCGAACTAGATGGGACTGTTTAAAAACTTCGTGATATCCGAGTATTCGAGATATTGAGGGTAAATACTTAAAATACAATTGGTCGTGACTTACAAATTATATAATGTATATATAATTTGAGAGAGAGAGAGAGAGAGAGAGAGAGAGAGAGAGAGAGAGAGAGAGAGAGAGTTTATCAACGTGTGTGCATTTTTATACTATAATAATTACCCTGTGTGCTAGAGTTAAGACAGTCGACATACTTACCTTCTTTTTGGATTTGATTTGATATGAGTCTCTCTGAGCGTCGGCGTTTCCGGGCGTTTTACGTTTCCATAAAACACAGCCCACTATTGAGTAAGTAAAAGTCAAAATCAGTAGCGGAATCACGTAAGTCAACATTAGAACTATGACAGAGTAGGCGATTCTTAATCCGTCGGTCGGCCATTCCTCGTCACACCGCATACTTCCGTTTTTGTTTGTAGTTTCACATACTTTCAACTGAACAGCACTTAAAGATACAGCAAATATCCAAATGCACAATATGATAATTTTCGATCGAGATGTTGCATTGTGTGATTTCAAAGGGGAGACAATTGCATGAAAACGGTCAATACCAACCACCATATTGGTCGAGACACTTGAAGAAACGGAGACAGTTTGAAGAAATACGACTATCGGACACATGGGCTTAGAAAACACCCAAGTACCCAACAGTTCGTGTGTAAAAGTAAACGGGATACAAAATATTGCCATGATTAAATCCGAAAACGCCAGATTCAATAAAAAGGGTCTAATATCTGTTTTCGACCGTTTACCTTTCGTGAAAACAATAATAGTTGCTATATTGCCAATAATAGCCAATAACGTTGTCATTGAATACAGAATGATGAATATCACCGCTACCTCCAAGGGCCATGCGAATGGGTGATAGGGATTCACGGGACTGACTTGATGCAAATCAGAGAGACGCCTTGCCGATATGGAGGAGTTGCTTTGGTTGGAAATGTCCACCATCCCCCAACTCGACGTCGTTGTCCAGATATCGTCTGAACTGTTTGCAGCCATAACTTCACTTCTTGCTATAGATATCATTCAACTAAATATCCGATTTTTAATCACAATTCCATTCGCAAGATTAACAAGGATATTCCATGATCGCCGTCAAAGAACCAAGGAAACACTGCAACAAGTTGCCTTCTTTTGTCAACATTCCTCGCAATGCAGAATAGTCGGTAATCTGTAATCAAATAACAAAATGTATAAATAATGAAAGAAATTGCCGAGACTTGTCCCGAAAAACGAGCATGATTACTATTGTCGTAACAATACTGTGTCTACTTTTATGATACCCATTAATTATTCAATTCATCTAAGGAGACTTTTAAATTTTGCGTTTGAGTCACCGAAGGAAAAAAAAACTCAGAGGAAGATACAATTGATTGTTTCCATGTCAAAAGCAACGTAAATTATTATAAAATAACTTCCAACGGATCATTAGAACAGCGTCGTTTGATTGTGTTTTTCTTCGACAGCGACTGCAAGATTCAGGAAAAAGTTATTTCGTATTTGTTTGTACGTCTGGTTTTTAACTGGAAGTAGTTCAATTTACAACTATTTTACTGCACTTTACACATTTTCAATCATTATGCATTGTTTTTCCATTTATTGAAACATTCGACCCCCAGTGGCCTGTCTCTTGCAACATCATTAATTTTAAATTTAAATATACATATATACTCTACAATCACCTTTAACTTACTATTTGGGTTTTTTATCAATAAAATCTTTTTTAAAATGGTACCTTATTTGTTCCGAGTTGTTCACCTGAGCTCGTGAGCACGATTTATCCCAAGGATCAGAGACACTTAAGTTCCATACAATTCATGGTGTAGCGTACATACAAGAGAGGTTGGCTTTAAGCCGCTCTCATGTCAAGGAATCAATGTTAGTAACTGAACGCACGCTCGCTATCTGCTTGTACAGAAACAACCTCTAAGTAGACCTATCCAGTAATATGATTTGACAATTGTGTACCGCAGCTTATACTGGGTAAATATATCCGCCATGTCTGCTAGATAATATGTACTAGTATATCTTACTACTTCCTATAAATTTGAAAACATAAAATACTTCATTTAAATACTCAATTCCATTTCACATTCATACTTTTTAGAGAAACGTAACACATTGAGGCGGATTGCTGTTTAAAGTACATTTATGTTGGTGGAGACAGGTAAGCCATTGCTCCATCGTTTGAGGTGTCATAAAGGGTCTTGAAATTACGGAATTGTGATTATTTTGGAATGCTTTGAAGTGCTTGTCTCTACGAACGCTGCATTTTGTCCGCCATTAACGAAATGCTTCGATTGCATGACCTTACTAAACCATTTTGCTAACGGAAATATACGAAATGGCACTACTTGGAAGCTTTCATTTCACTTTCTCAAATAACATCTCTGCCGTAGAGAGAAAAAAAGAATTTTTCTAATTAGTTTATTTTAGATCTACAAGATTCACGAATGGATGTGAAGAAAAAGCAAGTCAGCATAAGTGAAATCTTATCTCAGATCATTTCGGAACATCTTTCTTGACATTTGACATCATACATTGTTTATGAGAGTTGTCAAGAACTCGGCATTTTTCTTAATCTTTACATATACTGTTTCGTAAATTTTTGATATTGTTATAGAATTGCTTTCACCGATAGGTTAAATATATATTTGTCATCATTTGCTATCTCGATCTGCTAGAAGGTTTTGTGTTGCTGTCAAAACCACGACACAAGCTTGTAAGGAGCAATCTTGCGCTGCCACCGCCATTCAGAAATAGTCTGCGATTATGTAACTGGCTAGCGATCTTTGGTGTGCTACATGTACTGTCTAACAGTGAAATGAACAGGACTAAGAACATCTGTTGAAGAAATTGACATTAACATTTCGACCCTGTTATCAATTAATTACATGTACAGTATCATCTGCAAAGTGATTCTTTCTGCAATTGGCTATCGATAACCATGGGATTATTGGAACGAATATATTTTGAGTTTTTGGCTAGAAAAAATCTATTTAAATGAACTATTTTGAAATGGGTCGGAGAAAAAATAGTACTCATAGTATAGCAGATTTAATCATGAATATAATTATGCATCAATACTGTAGTTATTTAATTTACACAATTATTTTTCATATGACTTACTGGTTTGCCATACCACATAACAGTATGGACTTCATTAAAATTATTTTTGAAAATAATTAACTCAGAGAGCTAATCGTGTTTCATTAGTTTTAAAAGTTAGCATCTTTCGTATGTGTCTGTAGGTACAGAAAATAGTTTCATTGACCTTTGGCGTATTTTCTTGAAACACTTCACCTCATTTCTGTTAGCAACCACAGATGCACTAATTCTAGCCGACAATTATACTTGCTTTAACAGATTTTTCATTGAAATTAATTATCATAAAACAAATGCCAACCCTTAAGACGTTCTTAATTTTGAGTTCATTGTGTCTCTGGGTTTTTTTTTCAGAACTCCGTAAAAGAAGGATAAAATGCCTGTGGTTGCTGTGTCAAAATATCTCAGAGAAATAAGCCTAAAGCTGTTGGAGTGAAATTTGAAGAGGAGCGTGCTGGGGGTTAGGATTCAATCAAGATAATCACCCCCTGACACATGCAAAATCTTAATTTAACCCCAGCTTCAAACCAACCCTGGATAACTTTTTCAAAATATATATCGAAGGCCACTTACTGGAAATAATTTCTTTGTCATATTCTGACAAATTACATCCAGTGACGAAGAGCATTTGATACGTCATCCCGAACGGAGTATTCATAATTTTTATCACTTTAATTCCTGCCGGTGTGTGAATATATTTGACACTTTATCTCTCTAAAGAATGCAGCGACAACCGACCACTTTATGCAATCTTCCACGAAAATTGTCCTAAGGGGTTTTTCCAGTTTGTCAAATATTCCGCCAGAATCATTTATCATCGCGCCTTCAGCTCATCTAATACCATACTTTATTAAAGAATGAAAACAAATTGCACAAGTTTTCCGTAATATCTGGCCTATCATGTGTCATTTCCCTTTTCTCTCTCCTAGTTGAGAAAATAGGATGTTCAACTTTCATATGCCATTTTTCAACAATTCAGTACGATAATCTACTGTGTGCATTTGCGTTTTAATTTCGCTAGAAATTCATTCATTTGAGTTTCCAGTCCTCGTAAAAATACTAATGATAGTATGCATATTACGTAATTAAAGTTAATCAGCCTCAGGTATGTTTCCCGTAATTGTCGATATGTAAAAGCATTGCTATCAAGGGAAAAAAAACTCCGTTCGTCCCTCTGGCTTCACATGGCATATTCCTATTTCTAGCAAATGTCTTATAATTGGTCTATATCAGAATATCACTTGTTCGATTCTATTACGTTTTGGCTTTTTCTTTAATTAAAACATTCAAGATTTTTTTTTACTTCCGGTTTACATGATTTTTCATTGGGCGGAGCCACCCCCCCCCCCCCAACCTAAATTAAAAAATCGAAGACCTACCTTGATCTGGGATCGGCTAGATCATGACTTAAACGACATTGACGTACAGATTTCTAATGGTAGATGGAATGTAGAGGGCTAGGAATTTCTCAATAAGACTCACAACTCCGTCTTATTGTTTTTCCTCTTACGTTCTCATTAAAGCCACGTGTTGAAGAATATAAAATGAGTGTAAATGAATGTTCTGATTTCCCCTCATTTACCTGCTAGGGGCATGGCGGTCATTTGCTCTCGTGGTTTCTACGTGGGCTAATTTTAAACCCTATGATCGCATCTCATTGACTACGACTTTTATACGAGGGGTGGTCTCAGATACGGTCAGGTCAATGAGAATTTCTGTAGCAGCGAGAAAAAGGTAAACCTGTGATGTTATAGGAACCTTAGTCTATACATTCCATACAGATACTATATATAGTATTTTCAAAACAAGCATTCTGAGACTGAGGTAATAATTGCTTAGTTGAACGGAATGGTACAGTTGGATCTGCATGATTTATTCCCTTCTCTCTTTTCTCGCGTTGATTTACCGGGTAATTGGAACACTGATCAAGTGTAGCACAAACTCGCTCGTAAATACGATTCAAATTTAAGATTTATTTACCAAAATATCTGTTGACAAAAATTGATGAAAGTTTAACTTGATCTTTAGTTTATCATTATGAAGCTACACAGCATGTTCCAAATCAAATCACCAAACCATAACACAAAAAGTCTGGAAAACGAAGTCGAGACAGAATAACTGACAGACAGACGGAAAGACAGCGATAAAGACTACATGTCTTCTCCGGCTTCACCGGTAAGAAACTAATAAAAGTGACATTTCGAGCAATCGTATTCTTTTGTGATTAATAATGATTGTCCATAAAGGTTTTGATGTTTGTTATTAAAAGGATAAATGTTTTCCACATCGTATCAAATCATTTTATAATATTGTTTAGAATGCTGTTATAAAATTCTGAAAGATAGATTCACCACAATCTTATATTGATAAAGATGTCATACCGAATCTTGTAATGAGCGATATCGTTACCTACCGGAAGGTATCTTGAATTATACCGTTTTGATTTTAATCATACAGCATTTATACCAGATCGTATAAAAATGATACTGTTACTTTACCGGATTGTATTATACTGATACTGTTATTTATCAGATCATATAATAACGATACTGGTATTATATTGGATCATATAGTAACGGGTCGTTTATTGTATAACTAATGATACATCAAATATACTATGTATATTTACTCTTTATACAATGAATGATATCGTAATTACATAGGACTGTATAATGATTAAGCAGTGAATAAAATCGTAATTACAAAAGGTTGTAAAATGATTATTATATATAATACAGTGAATAATTTCGTAATTACAAAAGGCTGTATAATGATTCCGTTATTATATCAGACCGTATAATAATGATTCCGTAATTATACCAGATCTTATAAAAATGATACAATAATTATACCGGATCGTATTAATGAAAATGATACTGTAATTTAAACGGATCGTAAATTATTAAATAATGTAATGATACCAAATCGTATAATGAATATTACAATTAGTACACTGGGTGGTACACTATTACATTGGATAGTACATAATGAATAATACCGTAATTACAATGGATCGTAACTGATACCCTAATTACACCGGTTTGTATCAAAAATCATGGTTGAATCTGTGTATTACCGACTTCTAATACTTTGTTTACATCTATGCTAGCCTCTGTGGGTTGTCGTTATGAAATTACGGTATAAGCTGGGATTTTAGATTTGACTCCAGTGTTAAGCCCAACTGCGAAAACAAATTATAAAGTGAGAAACAAAAATGATTAAGAACTTAATTTAATTCAAATATCTAGATGGATAGAAGATAATATATTCGTTATGAATTCCTGTATTATGATATTATTGTAAAACGAAAAGGGTCGATTACCATTTAGAAAAACCAAAATAGTTTATTACAGAACTGTGGAATCATTAACATTCGTGGGGGCAGTTTTCGTGGATTGCTTAAATTTTACAAGTTCTTGGGGACGTAATTTCATGTATTCTCTTATACCTATATACAAAAGGAAATATGACATTATATTTCTAAATTCATAATTCGTGGAGGATATTAATTCGTGGATGAGACATACCCACGAAATCCACGAAAATTGAGTCACCACGAAATCTAATGATTCCACAGTATATTATTTACGCGCCCAAGTACATGTAATGTACATGTAATGTAAACTAAATCATACACGCATGTTCCATATTGTAAATTAAATATCCAAACCTATTTAATAAATTCAAACTTGCATACAATTTTCAATGTTGTTGTCGTAAATAACATATAAAAATAAAAACCATTGACCCATTAGATAAGGCACCATTGAGGTGGTATAGAACCAAATTTCAATATGGATACCAATATATCGTATTCAAATTATGGTTTTAAAATTTTCAAATTGTACAATTTTCAGCCGTAAAATGCATTCTCCAATTCCTTACATGAGTAAATATTGTAAAAATCATAGCCGGTTTCGAACTCATAACTTACAGATTTAACAGGACTGATGGTAAACAAATATAAAAGTATAGTTTATACAATAAAATTTTATTGGTGATTTATTTATTAGGGGATTTTAGTGATAACCTCCACAACTTAAGAACTTCCAAAATAAATGATATCATTTTAAAAAGATTTATAGGAATGACAAAACTTATCACAGATTCTACACATTGAATACGGAAAAGTCTGAAACATTACTACATGTAGATTTGTTAATTGTAAACAATATAGAAAACTTTGATTTTTCTGGGGTGGGCGACAACATTCTTCAAAAAAACACACGCCACCTTTGTACCATATCATGTGCTCTTAAACACTCGAACTTTTACTATTATAAATATAACTTGCGTAATCAAGATCTGGATATATTAATCCGTCAAGACTTAAATCAAGCATGTAACGAAGTTACAATATTTAATTATTATACTTTCATGTTAAATACTGAAATCTGATTGGTTTAGACGCAGTTGACAATCCGTTCTAATACCCTCAGCGTTAGCAACACACTTGGCAACGGGCCGATAGAACGAATTGTTACATGCGCGTAAATTATGCGCGTACGGTTCGTCGTATAACTCACATATTTTCTATATAAAAGCATTAAAAATTGCTATAAAATTAAGACATTCAGTATAATAAAATAAATAGTGCCTGTTAGGGAGGGTACCAGTTGAAATTGACACCCCGAGAAAACCATTGTCAACCTCCGCTTCGCGTCGGTTGACAATGGTTTCTCGGGGTGTCAATTTCAACTGGTACCCTCCCTAACAGGCACTATTATATAAATAGTGCCTGTTTGGGAGGGTAAAAGCTGAAATTGACACCCCGAGAAAACCATTGTCAACCGACGCGAAGCGGAGGTTGACAATGGTTTTCGAGGGGTGTCAATTTCAGCTTTTACCCTCCCAAACAGGCACTATTTATTTTATTATACTGAAGGTCTTAAGTTTTAGTCAAATTTTACTGCGTTTATGTAGAAATGACGTGAATTTAACGGCGAACCGTACGCGCATAATTTACGCGCATGTAACAATTCGTTCTATCGGCCGTTGCCAAGCTTGTTGCTAACGCTGAGGGTAAGAGAACGGATTGTCAACTGCGTCTAAACCAATCAGATTTCAGTATTTAACATGAAAGTATAATAATTATATAATAGTGCCTGCTTGGGAGGGTACCAGTTGAAATTGACAAAAACTGAAATCTGATTGGTTTAGACGCAGTTGACAATCCATACTCTTACCTCAGCGTTAGCAACACACTTGGCAACGGGCCGATAGAACGAATTGTTACATGCGCGTAAATTATGCGCGTACGGTTCGCCGTAGAACTCAATTCTTTTCTATATAAAAGCATTAAAGTTTTCTCTAGAATTAAGACATTCAGTATAATAAAATAAATAGTGCCTGTTTGGGAGGGTACCAGTATATAAATAGTGCCTGTTTGGGAGGGTACCAGTTGAAATTGACACCCCGAGAAAACCATTGTCAACCGACGCGAAGCGGAGGTTGACAATGGTTTCGAGGTGTGTCAATTTCAACTGTTACCCTCCCAAACTGGCACTTTTTATTTTATTATACTGAATGTCTTAGTTCTTTAAAGAAAAAAATACTGCTTTTATATGTGAATTCTACGGCGAACCGTACGCGCATCATTTACGCGCATGTAACAATTCGTTCTGTCGGCCCGTTGCCAAGCGTGTTGCTAACGCTGATGGTAATAGAACGGATTGTCAACTGCGTCTAAACCAATCAGATAGGGCCGATAGAACAAATTGTTACATGCGCGTAAATTATGCGCGTACGGTTCGCCGTAGAACTCACGTCTTTTCTATATAAAAGCAGTAAAATTTGCCATAAAATTAAGACATTCAGTATAATAAAATAAATAGTGCCTGTTTGGGAGGGTACCAGTTGAAATTGACACCCCGAGAAAACCATTGTCAACCTCCGCTTCGCGTCGGTTGACAATGGTTTTCTCGGGGTGTCAATTTCAACTGGTACCCTCCCAAACAGGCACTATTTATATAATAGTACCTGTTTAGGAGGGTAACATAAGTTGACAATGGTTTTCGAGGATGTCAATTTCAACTGTTACCCTCCAAAGCAGACACTATTTATTTTATTATACTAAATGTCTTAATTTTAGAGAAAATTTTACTGCTGTTATAAAGAAATGACGTGAATTCTACGGCGAACCGAACGCGCATATTTACGCGTACATGTATGTAACATATGTTCGTGTTACCCGTTGCCAAGTGTGTTGCTTACGCTGAGGGTAATAGAACGGATTATCAACTGCGTCTAAACCAATCAGATTTCAGTATTTAACATGAAAGTATAATAAAATAAAATATTAGAGACTGCAACTAAAAATATACCAAATAAGGTCATCACTTCTTTACCCGATGATCCCCCTTGGATGCATAGTTCTGTCCGCCGAGCAACGCAACGCAAACGACTGCATTCGAAGGCTAAAAAATCATAATCCTCATTGGACTGGTCTAATTATCGAAAGGCAAGAAACGAATACGTAAAAAAGTAAGGAATGTCAAGCAAACGTACTATACTTAAAACTAGCTATAAATCAACTAAAATAATTTAACACAAAACGAATGGTGGTCACAGTTAAAAAAAAGTTAGTAATTAAATCAAAGTACTGAAAGTACTGTAAGACGGTGGCGTCGTTTGAATGCGGCATATTACATGTATGATAATTATTGTCGTCGAAAACCCACGGCCAGTATCGCATACATGTACTAATGCTTAACGCTTACATGTACATGCACAACTGGTCGTGAGTTTCCTACATGGATAACTATGTGGAAATCGTAGTTGTGTAATCTCAATTTACACTTTACAAAAGCTATGTCTCTTGGCCGTCGTCTTTGGGGGAAAACCCGTAGATTTATTTCAGTAGCCTTTGTAGTATAGAAGTTTGCATATATATATTTGTATTTATATCGTTTGACATTAAAATCCGTTTTTGGTATGTATTTTGTTTGCCCCAGAATGCCTCATTCAATATGTGGGTTGCCACCACATAGTGAATGAATAAATAAAATTCAAAGCGATTTTATCACAATACGCCCAAATATTTGATTGTACAAAGAAGGGACATTTGTGGGTTTTTTCTTTAGACCTTTGGGTTGACCCCGCAAAGGGGAACAACTTTTGAAAAGTGAGGATTGGACTATTGTGCTTTAAAGGTATTGTAGATTTTTCAATGTAACGAGAACAAATAAGGCTTTGGTATGATAAAATACTTGTCAGGTTTTTACTAACTATTTGGGCATGCATGTAGTATGTTTATTTTCCCTCTCGACAGCATTTTCCCTCAATTTCTTCACAGGGAAAAAGTTGCAGTCTCGTGGGCCAACACACTTACTTTAATTTGTCTTCATAGCCAGTTAATACATGTAGGTGTATAGAAAACGGAATGAGTTTACAAGAACATGTTTGATAAAACTGGAAAATGCTTTTGGAATGCACGTCATCATGAAACCGCAGAGTCAATCAATATTTTATCTTCGACTTCGAGTGGTTTATTTCCATTAGCTCACAACAAAAGTGAATGAAAATTTGAAAAGAAAAATCATACAATATTCAGTCGCGGCAGTTTCATTAACCAACGTTTTAAAGTACATTTGTTCTATTGTATTTAGCTGTAGATTAATTCAAATCATTTGAATGAATTCGGGATAGTCACATGTATAATTATTTTATTGCTTCTCAGTACACTTTAAAACGCATAATTTACTTGCTACATTTAACTTTTCTAGTATACATACAACAAATATTTATTAATTATTCACCAAAACATTATAATTTTTACAAGGTCTTCAAATTTGCATCCGATTTGATTTTTTGCAGTAAAATAATACTGTTAATGGGACATGTCCATAATATAATAAGAGCGTACAAGCAAAGGACTTTTCATTATAAAGTTTGACCTATGACCTCTAGATCATTTGTGTACAAAGGTATGTCTTCTTTATCAAAAAAAGGACTCAAAAGATATGGACCCTGAATAAAACTATGTATAATTATACATGTTTATTTCCAAAGCCGTGTGATGCTTGACCTTTTCTCCATCCCATAAAATTAATGGCAATATTGGTAAACTATTCCGCACCAGATTTAAGCAAAATGAGCAAAGAAATAAATAATGTTTTCAGGGATCTTTTCAATTTCTCCAGGTCACGAATAAAACAGTAGTGGTAAAATGAAATCTAATGTTTTAACAGGATAAATCAGTTTTTAAAACACAAAACAAACAAAATCCAAGTTGAACGCACGTTTTTCTGAGCCGTACATCTGTGTATATTTTCATTTTATTCGTTGCATGTACTAGACAATAGATCTAGGGTTCGCAAATCTCGGCAATATTTCCGAAAAGCTACAGTTTAGTAGCTCAGTAGAATACTACAGTCATCTATGAAGCACATTCTAGCATTGCGTTGAGTGATGACACTATCTAACCGGTGTGTATTTCAATTGCGATTCGCAACAAGATTCCGATTGACGCATTTATATAGACCCACCCATTTAAAAAAGCATGTTGAGAACATGATGCTAACACACGGAAACAAATGCTGAAGAAAGCTCATAATAAAGTTGTACTCGCGAGTTAAAAATTACAGAGTTTATTTGAGGAAAAAACGGGGCGATGTTTACGTACATGTAACAGTTAAAAAAAAAAAGAAAAAAGCAAGGACGGGCGCATATGGAGAAAAGTCACAAATCGTACCTCGCTCATCGTATTACGTTATTCAGTTTACTGTGAAAAAATTCGTCAGAAACTGTTTAGTGAACAAATATATTTTACATGTATATGGAATATCGCATGAGTTGAACCAATTGTTTTCCTCACAAAAAGCTAGCGCTTGCTGCAAAATGGAGATTCACGGGTTTACACGCCGTGAAATCCATAAGACGTTTTACAGCATATATCTTCGATTCCTTACAACAAATCTGTACTGAAAATTTTTGAAACATCGTCACCAGGTCCGTAAAATGACGAAGTGTGGTGTGTTTATATACATATAAAACTGTGTGTGAAATGGCGACTCAATTTGCACGTGAGTTTTACAATCCGAGGTCGATGAGCGTGTTTGAGAGAAAGTCATTGTAGAGCGTCAACATCAGTAGTAATTATTGTCTGATGAATATTGAGGTGCATGTAACAAAATTAATGATTCTACAGACTGAGAGGGTTATAAAATAAGGTTGATCACAGATCAGTCCAAAATTGAACATGTTTGTATAGTAAATTTCAAGTTTTTTGCATGTTTGAAAACACATGCACACTTGTAGAAGAAAGTGTGCCATCGATCGGTTGAAGTTCAATAAAATGTAATTTATGTAATATTCATTGTCAGTATATGTTGTGAATTCTTTGGAATAAGCTACAACAAAATAAATACTGCCTCAACTTAAATTGATGCGTTGAAAATGATTGATCATGAATTTATCGATGAAGCATAATTGCTGAAAAATGAAATGGCAAACCCGTTTAAATAGTGTGTTTCTGACAATTGTTTACACCATTAAAAAAGACATGATTATTGTGAGAACTCTTGGTCAATTATCGCAGTGATATAATTTTTGGAGTCCTGATACTGAGTTAAACTTCACATCTGGCAGTTGGTGCATAAGTTATCAATACCGCGTAAGCAGACAGGGAAACGGCTCATTAAAAATAAGATACAATTTCATAAATTATTTAAATGTATGTACAAAATAATTAGCAGCTATAATGCTTAAAATATCTAATAAGATGTAAATTAGCTCTCAAACTGAAATCGACAATCGGTAAAACATCGCCGGTAACTCTGCATACTTAACAGAGTTATCGTTCCTAATCCGCTAGGGTCCCCGTGAGAAATACCCTTCCGGCCAGGACGATAGCAATAGACAGTGGCTATTTATAGCCACCGTCTAAACTGAGTTAAACTTCACATCTGGCAGTTGGTGCATAAGTTATCAATACCGCGTAAGCAGACAGGGAAACGGCTCATTAAAAATAAGATACAATTTCATAAATTATTTAAATGTATGTACAAAATAATTAGCAGCTATAATGCTTAAAATATCTAATAAGATGTAAATTAGCTTTCAAACTGAAATCGACAATCGGTAAAACATCGCCGGTAACTCTGCATACTTAACAGAGTTATCGTTCCTAATCCGCTAGGGTCCCCGTGAGAAATACCCTTCCGGCCAGGACGATAGCAATAGACAGTGGCTATTTATAGCCACCGTCTAAACTGAGTTAAACTTCACATCTGGCAGTTGGTGCATAAGTTATCAATACCGCGTAAGCAGACAGGGAAACGGCTCATTAAAAATAAGATACAATTTCATAAATTATTTAAATGTATGTACAAAATAATTAGCAGCTATAATGCTTAAAATATCTAATAAGATGTAAATTAGCTCTCAAACTGAAATCGACAATCGGTAAAACATCGCCGGTAACTCTGCATACTTAACAGAGTTATCGTTCCTAATCCGCTAGGGTCCCCGTGAGAAATACCCTTCCGGCCAGGACGATAGCAATAGACAGTGGCTATTTATAGCCACCGTCTAAAAACACCTGTAATAAATTTACGTACTCCCCCCCCCCCCCCCCAATCAAATTTAATAGTACTCCTGTAAACGATGATTTTGAAAAGGCAAATATATTCAACGATTTTTTTCTGTCAACAATCGTAAGTTAATGAAAAAACTGTTGAATTATCCATAAACTACGATAATAATGGCAAGCTACCGGCCCCAATAATTTAAATCCAATGGTTCCCAAACAAGCTTCATCATAATTTGCCTACCCTCTTACAAACCTACTCAATCTTTCTCTTCAAAGTTCTACTTGTCCCAATCAATGGAAAATCGCAAATGTAACTCCAGTATATAAGAAAAAATCAGCCAACACAGCGAGCAACTATAGGCCAATATCTCTGCTCAGTGCCATCGAGAAGTGTATGGAAAAATGTATTGTTAAATACTTACACAATTTTCTCCCGTCCTAATGATTCCACTGTTAATCAACTGCTTAGTATATCCAGTGACTTTTATCGGGCTATTGATTAAGGCAAAGAGATAAGGGTAGTATTTTTTTTTATAAGCAAATCATTCGACAAGGTATGGCATAGAGGTCTTCTACATAAACTTAGTAATTTAGGAATACGGGTAATTTATTAAAATGGTTATAATATAAGCTTTCTGTGTTTTTTCTTTATGTAATTTGCAGTTCTCCTATTTCTATTACCTACGAGAGGGATTTGTGTAAGCCTTTTGGCTTGTTTCCCATTCTTATTGTACCTTTTGTCAATTATTTGTACCTGTTATTGATAAACCTAATAAATATTGTTTAAACTAATGTAGTGTTTTATAGACAGTACGTCGCCAAATGGAAATGTCCATGCGCGGATCCTGACATTTTTTCAAGGGGGGTGAGTGCGATGGAAATCTATGTTGTGGGGGGGGGTGTTCAAGGCTCTTTTGTGGTATAAATGTTACTATGTAAATTTAAGAAATTTAAATTTTTCCCGACCCCCCCCCCCCCTCTATATCCGCGCATGTTGTCTAATTATAATACACCCTTAAACATTCCTTTTGATAACACTATGTTTTTATTTAATGTGTATAGGTTTTACAAACCTTTAGTAATAAATATTATGAATTCCATTAATTTGGTCCGGTTATGTAAATTCTCTATTGGATACTTCATTTTTTCACGAAAGAACAATGATATATAAATGGTTTAGATATTTACTCTCTCTCATACACGTAACACAAGCTTCAAATTACGCTCATCAAAGGTATACTACCAACAATAGGATAACAACTGATTAATTATGTACAATAAGCATGTCAAAATTGCGAGAAACAACATGCAAAATATTAAAAATGGTAACAAAACATTCAATGGACAAGAAGATAGGAGATGTCCAGAAGCAGTCTCCTTTTACCAAGGGTAAAGTTAGTGACCCCAAAGTAAGCACAATGAATATCGACACTCTGTCTTAATTGCCAGTGTCACTTAACTGGGGTCCTCTTTAATTAGCCATCGTAACCAACAGTTAAAACTAATAAAAAATGAATTCAGAAGACAGAAGAAACAAATAAAGGACCAATACCCTGCATCGATATAAAAATTAACACGGACAGCTGACAAATTTGACTAAGCCAAATAACAGTCGGCAATATATAGCAGCTAAACACATTAAACAATGCAATATCTCATGTATGGATGCTGAACTATATGTTATTCAGACCTTGCTGATTCAAACAGTATTGGTGTGGGATGTTTGGTTCACAATACGAAATCAAATAATCAATATATGATTAATTACATTTATGATATCATCTTTCATATACAATATACATGACCATCCATTAATCAAATGCATGGATATTGCAACGAGAAATACAAATTAAGAGCGAAAAGTAGGACAGTCATTTTGTATGAGTTTTTGTAGGCTTATATCTAAGTAGGCATCACATACACAAACGTATTGTGCAACATGTTAGGGAATAAGCACTCCAACTCCCAGAAATGTGATGTCTCACTTGAATTTGAACCAATCTTCGCCTTCACCAAATAGACTAGTCTGCAACAAGCTCACAGTAATGATACAGCTTCCATATTAATTGAAGAAATCCCAGTGTTTCAGTATCAACCATTACGCGACGGCTTGGAAAGGTTGCTTGAGGGGCATGTCTTCGTCTTCACTCTCTAACGAATTTGAAAACACCGCCGTTCGACATTCTAGCAGTAATGCGACATTTTCATCATTTTGAACACTACATTCTGACTGACACTGGAGTTCATTGCACTTCTGGTTGATGACGTCACTCCGGGATGCCGGCGTCAGATAGGGGTCTCCACAGCCCACCTCGTCCTTTGTACCTACTCCTACCTCCTTCCTCTCCCTGGAAATAGGTGGTTCTCGTCGACTGTCAACTGCATAATAAATAGCTAGAGGCAGTTAATCAGTCTGTATGGTCATCCAATTACCAGTTAAATCCATCAAATAAAAAATAATTATGAGTTTTGTAGCCTATAACTATATATTGATTGAGAGAAAACCCAAGCTTTTAATTAGAGTTTGGTTTTTTCTCTACATTTTTACTGAGCTCTTCTTTACAGGAAGATAAAAATAGTCTAAAAATGGCCATTGTTTCCTTCAAATTCAGATTACAACTGACGAGAAAAAACAAAATGAATGTATATATTTTATAAATACCATTGGGATCTGGGCACATGTCAAAGAGATCTGTATCAACATTCTCAAATCCTCCGGTTAGCTCCAAATATTCCTGTAAAATGAGTTATATTTGGTTATCTTTGGATGTTTACGTTTGTTGGGACAGCACTTTATACGATTAATTCAAAGGTTATGCTTGTTACGATACATGTTCAATGTATTTACAGACAATACTGAAGAAGTAAAAAAAACACCCTTACAGTTCTTTGTTGAAGCATTCCATCGAAGATTCCTGTTAGACTAGAGAATACTGGCCTGTCCGTTGGATCTGCTTTCCAACATTTCTGCATCACTGCATACCTTAATAAGAAACTAGGTTTGTATATGTTGAACGAAAAACAGAACAGTTGCTGGTTTATGATTACAGATTCGGGTCTCTTGCCATTGCCAAAAAGGTGTTTTTCTCGCCAAAAATTGTTGGTAGCAGAAAACAGGCAGCAACCTTTCACTGACTTAAGCTGTATACTTCATTGGCATTATCACTTGACTAATAAATACGAGTACACAGTACCCTGGAGAATTGAAAATCGTTAATGTTAGAATACACATACATGTATACCACTTCTCATAGGAAAAAAATCTAGATAAAAACAACACGTACATCAGTATCATTCTAAACCAAGAACAATTTGAAGGGAAACCATTAGACGGTGCTTCAACCAAAGTCAGGATTGTCATAAAACTTGACTACAGTTCGACAAAGTGCCATTCAGACTAAGGACCCACTTAATCCTTGTATACTGAGGGGTGGATGACGAAAAATTGCTTACTTAGTTAATGTCATTGCCACCTCGCACATATACCTCTTTCTCATGGTAATGGCTAATACACTTATATTTTATATTCATTAAGCCATAGTCTTAATGGAGGAAGTAGAATATAAGTAGTCAACAGTACACAATAAACAAGATATAGAAATGTCAACGCTCCCTCGTAAATAATAACTCGAAATGGTGAGCCCTTGTACTCACGGATATTGTGACCTTGAAAGGTAGGGTATGATGGTTACATTAGTAAGTATTTACAAAAAAAGGTGAGGAGACTAGGTAAGTCAGTACTTACAGAAAACTTGAGGAAGCTAAACAAGTCAGGACTTACAGAAAACTTGAGGAAGCTAGGTAAGTCAGGACTTACAGAAAACGCGAGGACACTAGGAAAGTCAGTACTTACAGAAAACGCGAGGAAGCTAGGCAAGTACTTACAGTTCATCGGAACAGCCCTCCGGCCGGTCCATCCGGTAGCCCGCTATCAACAGGTTATATAGTCTCTCTGGGGGGACACCGGGGTAGGGCGGGGCTCCTAAAAGTATTTAAATTTAACTGAAGTTTAAAAGCACCTGCCAAAACTAGTAGCCTTGCTTGCAAATTGATTTTTATTTACTGAAATTCTCAAACTTTCTTTTGGAAATTGAAGTTTTACCTAGTGTTACAATCTCCCACAGTACTATACCAAACGACCACCTGAAACAATCCAAAACCTATCTTAAACTGGATATTTTCTAAGTATTGAACAGTCTTAAAACCATATGACCTGTCATGAAATAATAAAGCAAACAAAGTACAGACAAAGCGAATTACATATGTACTTGTATGTTCCGTTCACAACACAGAACATTTTTTTTTTACTTCTCGTATATTGGTTAGTGAATAAAGATTTGTCATTTGTAAAGCATTGTTGACAAAACATTTAAACAAAATAAATATAGTCCAAGATCTAAAATAAATACTTACACATCACTTTGAGTTGTATACACCTGGGCATATAATGATTCCGGTGCTAGCCATTTTACTGGAATTCTGCCCTAAAATAAAGCAGGAGTTATCTTTCTTAGGAAAGTAATATACATGTACTAGTAATTATCGATTTTCATCAAATTTGAAGGTGAAGAACATTTTCATTAAGGATTGTCATTTTCCATTCAGTCAACCGATTTTTTCATTAATGGTTGTAATATTAGAAGATACAACAGTTCTGCATATCATTAATCTCTTCTGAAAACTGTAAAGGAAGGCCTAGAGGTATGATAACGCTATAATGAAATGAGACATTTTGAAATATCATATTACAACCGAGAACATCGTTCGTCCAAAACTTACATCACAACAAAACATGTTGATAGATGGCAAGGATATATTACTGAATTGCGAAACGTATCTATGTAGATTTCAGATGGCAATTAAGATTAACCAAAAGTTATTGATAAATCTAAAATTTCTTATACAGAAATGGATCAAGGCTTTGCAGCGGTCAATGACTGCTTTTTCATTGATGTTAAATCATCACTGCGGCTTATCTAAGATCAGCCCCGAGATTAGCGGTCTCAGCGTAACAACCTGGGTGGGTGTTCAATAATTTTAATGTAAATTTGCAATTGTGTAACCGATCTGAACTGAGAGATTTTTGCTATTCTGCTAACCTTTAAGTTCATTGGCGGATAACAATAACATCAACGTGCAATTCACTTTCAAAGTTAATGGTACACGATTGACATTCGTGTATATTTTAAGATAAATTCTTATTACACAATTAACACCAAGATCTGCTAGGATGTTACAAAGCTTACAAGGAAAGTAATTTATTCTACCCTCTTGAAATTGAAGTTGAAATTTGAGATGATTGCGTAAAATAGTAAAACATATTGCTTCACTTGCTTTGACATAAGCGAGTTTATCAAAGAAACAACTTGCATGAACATATATAATTTACTCCTTTTGAGGTATGCTTAAATTTTTCTGAGATATACGAGATTACATGTACAAAAAACCTAAATGATTTTATCTGTTTGAGATATATGAGGTTACCCAGGGACCAACTCACTTTACTCCGTTTGAGATATGTGTCTGCTTCGTATACGTCTCTGGTAAGACCGAAATCCGATATCTTCAGAACCTTGCCAGTACCAACCAAAACGTTTCTTGCAGCCAGATCTCGATGAACAAGCTGAAAGGGAAAAAAAGCAACATCAAATACAAAACACACCCCTGTTTCAGGTCTTTGAGGTATTTATTAAGTCTTTCTGACTCTGTGAACCCAAGGTTGATTGGGCTTAATTTTTTTCTTTTAAATCAATTCCTTATAATGGGGTATCATGATTCGAAATGCATCGCTTTTCGTTGATCATCATCCAAGAAAATCAATTGCAAGAAGCAGCCTTGTTTGTTACCTTGATTTCACTGAGATATTGCATTCCTTTTGAGATTTGCCAAGCAAACGACAACAGGTCTCTGATGTTGAGGAGTTCTGGCTCCGTGGAGTTCCCACTCTCTGACTGTGACCTGAAGTATCGTCTGCAACGGTGATTAATGTAGCCGTTCTCCTCCAGTCTGGAGTTCCTTAAATACTGCAGCAGGGAGCCGTGCTCACAGTACTCCACTATCACATAGAATGGACCTACAGCCAACATACGACACCATTCAATATAAGCCAAAAAATTCTAGTGCATTGTATACCTTTCATACCCAATTTTATCATTTAAAGTAATTCAT
The DNA here is from genome assembly GCA_020458035.1 of Magallana ariakensis. Lineage (NCBI taxonomy): Eukaryota > Metazoa > Mollusca > Bivalvia > Ostreida > Ostreidae > Magallana > Magallana ariakensis. The sequence continues at coordinate 49,144,863 of CM035817.1, read as the reverse complement.
AAAATTAGATCTAATTAATCTTAAAACAACAACACACATTTCATTTATTAGAAAGTCATCGTTCACTGTAAAACAAATTAATTCAAAATCTCTTAAGGTAACATACATTTTCCACAGTGTATGGAAAATAAAGTTTATGTTTTTTTAAAGATGGCGAGAGGGGAAGTGAGTACCATTTCTGGTGCATGCGCCTAGCAGCTTGATGACATTTGGGTGGTCAATGTCCTTAAGAAGGTTGTACTCCGATAATAAATCCTGTAGTTCACCGTTTGAATCACAGTCTGGAAAAATAAAATGTAAGAATGGTCATGAAAATAAAACGGAAACACACGTGAGCGCCATGTCTACGGTTTTCTTCTCAAAGACATTTTGAATTTGACAAAGGATTTCACGATAATAATTAAGCTTCATATTCTATGGATGAGCCAACAATATTACAAAACGTTAAAGCTCATTTCCCTGAACGACGGAACTGTCTGACAATAAAAAGCAGTAAAACTCTCGTACGATATTAAAGGATTAAGTCTTCCTCTAAGACAATGAACTTACTTTTCAGCATCTTGACAGCTACGCACTTGTAGCCCTCTGGGCCGTCCATTCCGAACGCCTTGGCCTTTGCAACGCGCCCAAACTCCCCCTCTCCAATGGTCTCGTCCAGCTTCAACTTGTCGCGAGGAAACTCCCATTTGTGATCCTCGCTGGCCTTAAATAAACCCCGGGGGAATATAGTTTCTTGATATATAATTAATATGTCAACGTTAACACAGTTTTTATTGCTAAAGAGTGGGGGATATTTAGTGGCTAATAAATTTTCATCTTTTTCACTTAAACTTCATCAAACTTGAACGAAAATAGTCATTAGTTATGCAGTGTTTGGTTCAAGACAAGTGACTTGCAAAAATATTGTGAGTCTTGAGAGATCTACCAAATAGTTAGATAATGAAAGGTTTTAGGGTGTTGAAAAAATTGTGCAAAATACATATTTTAATTTCAAAATTCTGTAAAAAAAAAAAAAAAATAAAAAAAAAATACCGGCGTTAAAAAGTTAATGACGCTTATTACCTGGTATCAATGTCTTCTTATTCCCTTATACCGATTAATTAAGGAGTCTGTGTGGTCATCAAATTAACCTAAGATCTTCCTTAAATTTTCAGATTTGATATGTTTAGTTATAAACTATCATTAAGTAAAGAAAAAATCCAAATATTTTAGACAACTTTTTTTATATTTTGCTATATCTGTATACAGAGCTTTTCTTTTTAGGAGATTAATAAAGTTTAAAAATGGCCACGACTACCCAGGCCTCTTAACATGAAAATTATTGCCATGTGATTGATAAAATATAACACTGAATTCATTTTGTGCTTTACATAGTTTATTTACAGAAAATATTTACAGAAATGAAGCAAAACTGCTGTGACGTGTTCAATAAAAAATATCATTTTTAATGAATTTTCCAAAGCAGTGGTTACTTCTTTATTTGATTACATAGAACAAATCCTTCCTTCATCTTCTCATCTACTAAACAGTTTTTATTTATATTTGATAGTTTTAAATCCTACTATAAGGCACGAAAGAGACAGATATGTTAAATGCGTTTTGTACAATAATCATAAGTTTCCGTTTTGCTTTGGAAATATTTTGTAAAGGTATTTGGGTTTAATCGATTTATGCATTTCTATCACTTAATTTCATTTCATATTTGATTTCGATCTACTTCACTGGTGACAATTTAGACGTAAATCAATGTTAATTATTATGGTGAGCTACAGAACTCGGCATAACAAATTTACTGATATAAAACAATTTATTTAAAACTTGACGCAAATCTTTACTTTGACGCAAATCTTTACTTTGTTGCAGTGAAATAAAAAAAAAACTTTAGGTGGGAAATCGCTTGCTAATACAAAACTTCTTGGTGTGTTTAATCATTCTTAAATATAGAAATATTGACAAATTTTGATTACTCTAGATAGCGAAGGTCGAAGTCGCAGAGCTGTGGATATAATAAACTATTATGTGATTGACTACAGTAAACTTGTCTCGACAAAAAGCAGAAAAACGAACTGTCGGAGGTTACCGTACTTGTAATTATTCAGAAACCAGTTATTTATCCGTAACACTTCAAAGCCAAGTAACCTTAAAAATCTTCCTACATACAATTGTTCAGCGTGCTACACTCAGTCATTCCGATCATTTCCATTTTATCTTTAATATAGTTTGATTTGTGAAGGATAACAGAATTTTCCCCAAGGTCTGAGGGAAGATCAACAAAACAGCCTCCACCCTAACACTCTTTAAAAATAAGTTTATGTCACTTTCAATAGGGAAAAATAAAATACGTGCGCTTTGTAGGCTGATTGAAGCTTTCTCCGTGCTCAAAATCCATGTCCCCCTTTTCGTTTTGTAAAAAAAACACTGATATTTGAATTGTTTTCTTTTATCTGTCCTTCGTCGTGATTAAATACAAGGACATGACAATAATTGCAAACGAATGCTGACTAAAACTTCGGATCCACAGCATTAATTCAGTATAATCAACTGTTTTTATCAATAAACAAAAAAAAATATAAATTGGCTTGGAGTGCAACAATCTTGTCAACTTCAGGAATTAATGAGGCAAAACACGGTTGTGGATTGGAGTTTGTCGTGGCTGCAGGACGTCTAAGACCCTATTTAACATCAATTGTGGACTAAACTGGGTGTCACTGCGACGTCTGTCAAATCATCTCTATACTCTTGCATTCTTCAATTCACATTTTTTGTATAAACGATATGGTTTTACTTATGCTCCTCTGTTCTAATAAAGAAAAATAAATTCGGTCAATAAATACCTGGGGCAAAAACACATACCATATTATAATCTGGTGATCGTTTTGGGGACCATTGCGGGGATGTGTGTGGAATCCGATAATCCTCGTGGTATTCCGAAGGGACACCGGAAATAGACGCAGCACTGCCCACGTGTTTGAGAGGCTGACCCGCGTGACAATGGAGCCGACGCAATCGCCATGTTAAGACTATAACGCAGATGAGGGCGCCCACACAACCTGTGACAGCGGCAATGGTCGTGCGGCAGTGCCAGTCACACCCTAAACCTGAGTGACTCTGAGATTGGGCTGTAGAGGAAGAGACTACAAAAAATATATAACCAAAACCAATGTAAAATTTAAAAATCAACCAACTGGTAGACGGTATTTACATGTAGATTGTAAAATGATTATTTTTTATGTAAGTTACAAAAAAGTCAACTTTGAAAATAACCAACATTGATAGACGGCAGTATTTAGAGTAAATGATTTTTTTTACATTTAATAAATAGTGTAACTTATTGAGTACCTTTTGGTGTAAACGGATAGTCTGAGAAGTCCGGTCTTCCGGTCGTAGTTTCTGGGTTCATGACTCTGATTGGGGGTTTCTTCTCCACCTTTGAGGTAATGTGAGAAGTAGGAATCACTTTTGAGAAAGACGAAGGTCTGAAACAGGAACACTCCCCAGCATAGTTACACCAACAAGGACTGGTCCCTGAGTCAATGCCCCGAGCGGGGTTGTAGTTATTGTTCAAAAACCCCTCCCCTCTTATTGTAGCTGCTGAAAAACAATTGAATTCGTAGCTTTCATTGAACAAATATACACAATAATAAAATTACAATAAACAACAACTAAGGATTCTTTGCAGCATTAAATAAAAAGTCCCCTTACTTGTGCAATCCTGTGGACAGATGAGGATATCGAGGGACTCTCTATCATCACACACGTGGTCTGTACACGTAGTAAGGTCAGAGACGCAAGTGGAAAACTTCCGGGAATACCCCCTTTCGTCCCCGGATCGCCAGCGACATTTCCCGTTTCCGGAACCGACCCCACAACCCTTGTAACACGACATTTCGTCCATGTAACTTGCACAAGTAACATCTGAAATGAAATTGTCAACTCTTTGTATATTTAAATAATTGATAAAAAGGGGTTTTATTTTTAATTTTGTTACAACTTACTGCACAGATAGTCGTCGACAGGTACATACGGTCCCTCGATATTCAAAACAAGAGTAAGCCGGTGAAACGTGTGCTCAATTGTCAAGTTCACCTGAGAGTTTAACTTCCGCAACTTTGTGACGTCATTGACATAAACTATTCCGGAAGAGAACGTCACATCGAAAGCGTCATTGGAACCTTTGGACAAAGCAAATGCCCCTTTATCAGGATTTGGAAATTCTATGACCTGTTGAGGTGAAAAGAGCAAATATGCATTTTGTAATCGCTGCATAATAACTTTACTTCTGTAGAAACAAAATGTCTTATTTGAGATTTAATACATGGTTTGCATGACAATGTCAGACGCAATAAGACAAATTTAACTTTTTCCATTTTTTGCCTAAAAAAATTAAAGTAACTCATAATTATCCCTGAAATTACCTTTCAGAAGAACCTAACAAATATATTCAATGGCGTAATGTTGTTCATTTTTTTAAAATAATTGTTACAAATGATTTGATAATTGTGATTGAAATAATTGTGTAAATAAACACAGCAGAACTATTCTGAGACAACTGCAGGCAAGAGTATACAGAAGGCAAAGGTGACCACTTCGCCATGTGATAGATGATGAAATATTTACATTTTCCAGTGTCTTGCCTGTGATAACACTAAGTATCGATTTTGTACTATATAACCCATAACTTCAAATGACGCCAAATTGAGGCGCCAGCGGGGTTTGCTTATCTATATTTAATATTTAATCATACGATGGCTTAAAATTATGTAAATATAAGTAATAAGGAATCATTCTTTGAATATTATGAGGTGATAATTTCGGTCGGGGTGTGATCAAATCTATCATAAAGCCCTTCGGGCTTTATTGGATTTGATCACGCCCCGACCAAAATTATCACCTCATAATACTCAAAGAATGATTCCTTATTCCTTAAATAAGGTTTGAAATATTACAATTACTTTTGCGAGTCTTGAAGCCATTCTTGATATTGTGGCGTAAAAGATGTCTGGGGATTCCCTCACTGGTACACGCGATTTCTCCGATGGAATAATAATGGTCAAATTGGCCTAAAACGATATAAAATGCAATTATGATAAATATACACAGAAAGTTTTAAACATGTATTTTTTTCAAAATGGAATTGAAGAATTCCGATGATAATTCTTGTATCAATCACAATTCATTAAAACATTGGATGGACGAGCCAAATCCCTTCTCATTAATGTCATCATTTGATATGTTACTGTTAAAATAGTAACATAGGGGAACAGAGTACGCGGTGTGTACGATCATCACATCTCTCTAGTTTCCCTAGTTTCCGCCTGGAGACAATGGAATGAATTTAAGTCCTACACAGCTTGGTTGTTAACTTCTTGTTCTCTGCTTCTCCCATCTATTATTTGTCACGTAACGCAATCATTTTCAGACCTTTTTAACTCAGAATAGGTATCATGTGTCACATGTGGGCTTATTTCATTTTGGAATCTGCTAACGCATAAAATATTTGGAAAAAATGTACGCTTCATAGAGAATACTTCGTCATTAATTATAATCCCGTCTAGACTTCCATCGACACATATTGAAGAACTTTTTGGTTTCATAGTAAAGGTTTTTTCCACTTTCCACTTACTGCATTGTTAGGGTTGTCCGACATAAAAAGCATGGCCGGGTCACGCACTTGCACTAAACATTTGTGATCAATATCGTCTCTCTCGTTTTCTGGACGGGTAATATTGACCTCTGCAAAGAGAAGAGAGTAAAGAGAAGACCAAATAATAGATTGATTTGTCAAATAGGCATATCGAGTTGTAAATGAACATATCAACTTTCTCTTCTTCACTGCTATTTTTCTTATCCTTATTATTTTACTACTCTTTTGACCAACATCAAAGACACATTTTATGGCAATTGCGTTTAATCTCAAGTTACATGCTGCATCTTAATGTTGGGTAATATTTTGATATCGAGATTTGATGGATCAAAAGATAACAGACTTCATCAATATAGTTGTGATATTATGTTTTGACATCATCTGCAGATTCAAAAGCTAGTTCTTTGGTTAGAATTGTGCTTCTCTGTATTGAAAATGAATGTAACCTACATTTATACATGTATCACGGCTTCCTATATATTAAAGTTAAACTAGTTTGTCAAATGCAGTAGAAATAACCCTTTCATTATAAATACAATAACATTTACGTGTTTGCTTTTTTCCAACTTAGTGTTTAAACAAAGCTTAAGTGTCAATATTTTTTTCTATATATTCGCAGCCATAAATTAAAATTAACAAGAATAGAATTCCTGGGTCCCCCGCCGTTCAAGCAGTATACTAGTATACTGTACTGTGGAATCATTAAATTTCGTGGGGGCCAATTTTCGTGGATTGCTTAAATTTTACAGGTTCGTGGGGACGCGACCAAGGCTGATTTAAGAACTTAACCAAGGTATTAGTGGTATAAACATTTGGTATAAATTTCATGTAAATCCATCAAAATTTGTAGGCATGAGAGCGCTTACAAGGTCAATTTTTGGATAAAACGGAGTCATTATTGTGGTCAGAGTCCCATAACTCCAGCAAAAAGTATCGACCAATGCTGATTTTCGAACTTGACCAAGGTAATAGGTGTATAAACATTTGGTATAAATTTAATGAAAATCCGTCAAAATTTGTAGGCATGAGAGCGCTTACAAGGTCAATTTTTGGATAAAACGGAGTCATTATTGTGGTCAGAGTCCCATAACTCCAACAAAAAGTATCGACCAATGCTGATTTTCGAACTTGACCAAGGTAATAGGTGTATAAACATTTGGTATAAATGTAATGAAAATCTGTCAAAATTTGTAGGCATGAGAGCGCTTACAAAAAAGTGTGACGGACGGACGCACGGACACACGGACCCACGGACACACAGACCCACGGACACACGGACCCACAGACCCACGGACACACGGACCCACGGACACACGGACCCACGGACGGACGCCCGGCATTTCTATGTCCCCGCTCCGCGTTGCGGCGGGGGACAAAAATCAATCCATCGGGAGAGGGCAACAAACACCTTTCTAAAGGCAGAATGTTTATGTATACATTTAGTTCAAATAAACTACAAGCAAATTACTCCATTACCATCTAAGATATTTACATTTTCTTTACACATCTTGATAAATTGTATCATTTCGCAGATGGTTCAATTTAGAATAAACTGGTGTAATTAACAGTATTTACCAATCATCTCTGGAATAAATTAGACCAAGGCGTTTCTCCTTTGTAATGTGTACATGTACATTTATACCATGTAGGGTGGATTTTGTTCGATCTAGAGACGGACCGTATAAGAGAGATGAGGTCCGTTAATCCAGTGATTTTAGTGAAAATTCGTCACAGACAACTGTTTTGGGAATTTTAAAGCAAAAATAAAACAGCTCCAATTCAAATGAAAACTCGTTCCTACACATTGCTAATGGTGATGAGAGGGGTATCTTCTCTTGATCTTGATTGTGACAGTGAGAAAGAACTGACGACAAAGTCTGCCTGTGTGCAATTGTTGATGTTAGTCCCCTCCCCCTTAAAATTATCTCCAAGAACAATATAAGGAAGATTCCATTCTGATGGAATCAGCAACAAAAAGTACGGATAATCTCCCCAGTGTCAACAATCAATAGAAAATGCCGTATTCAGTGGTATATGGTAATTAATGAAGATTATACATGTAATTTGATAAAAGTATTTTTTCTGATAAAAAATACAATATTTATTGCAAATTTTAACTCTCTTTATAACTGGAGAACTCAAAATTTCAGCGTACCGTCCAAAGCGTGTTTGTTAACATGACCGTAATGGAGGATGAGCGTTATGTTATAGTGATGTCCGACATACACAGGACACTCACACTAATAAAGGAACTCTATAACCAATCAACTTTTAAAGAATTTTCCATTTACGTTTTCCAGGATGACAACGTCTTGATGCTACATAATATTAAAAAAAATGCCGATAAAATTAGAATAATTTGTGTTGTCTCGATTGGACAGTAAGCAGCGTTCGCAACATCTCGGGTCTCTGCAGGAAAGACCCAAGAAGTTGCGATTGAGTCAGCAGACATCAACATAATTATAAGACTGCGGGTGATTTTTTTTAATTTGAAGAAGAAAATCGCTGAAGTGATAACTGATATTTTATCTTTCTGACTGTATAAGAGAAATTGATATCACACGATTCTAAAAAATAACATGCTTTATCTTAACAACCAAATCACAAGATACGTGTGATAAAAAATTCAAGAAAGTTTCTATTGTATTTTATTTTTTTATGATAATTTAAATACTAGCAGAAGAGAAATTTTGATGAAAAACAATCTGGGAAAAGTGTGATCTCATTTTCGCACGTCTCTGTATTAATAAGCTTTTTTTTTCAGACACGCCTAATAATGCAGATGAATAAAAATGAAAATATAGCTAGTACTAAATGACTTAGTTTCAACGTTTCGGGTTTGAAATCGCACTTCAAAGTCAGTTAGAGGAAACGGAGATGAAATGACACAGTAGCCGAGTCAATGCACCTCTTAGAAACAGGAAGTTAGTGTCATGACAGGGCACCAAACAACACGGAAATACTGAGGTATCTCACATTGACGCCACGCTAAACATGAATACAGTTAACCAAAGTCAAACAGTGAGATGGCTTAAAAGAGATGACAGCAATTAAGTGAATATTAAGGTCTAAATAACTGTTTCAAATGACACTATCAAAGCTGTCGCAATGGATTCCAACGGTAAACATATTTAATTATGAGATAGCATTAGCAGGGGCCACTTACCAAGTCGGCAGACGGTGTGCAGACAATTACAGATGGTTTTCTCGGCTTTCACTTCGAAGCAGCGCATGGGAAGGGGGTGACAGAATTCCTGACCTTCCAGAACTTTAATTTCATGCTTGAAAAAATCCCGGGTATCTTTATCGACAATAACCTCTTCTACTTCTTTCTATGAAAAAATAATAGAATTGAAGAAAACTTCATTGCAGCACGACATTTTAAACCAATTTTCATAGTCTTTCAAACTGAATGTTGTACAATAGAGAAACACAGTATGCCAATGCCTTCCTTCATTTAATGATTATCAATTACTATGATATTCAGTAATTCACTGGGTTATTTTGATAATAACATTTAGTTTTTATGATTAAAAGTAGGAGGCAAACTACTTAAGAAGTTAGATGCACTTCTAAAATACCCATATCACACAAAATTCCTTTGCAATATACCATGACAAAGGTCTTCATGCCAAGGGGATTATAATGTTCATAAACTCTAATAATAAAATTCAGTAGTCTATATCAAAACAAGGAATCATTTTATTTGCCAAAAGAGCAGCGACAACGGCTACGTATCAACAATATGTCCATAAAGCTATCATTCTAAATAATTTGACACCGATTTATCATCATAAAATGCTGCTTTGTTTGAGAAAACTGAGTTAAAATTAAAATTGCTCTAAATACGAGATGCATACCAACTGCCGGCAAGCGTGTTCTGTGTTTGAATATAGGCAGTAAGAATCTGGAAAGTGACTTTATTTCAGATTAATGAACAAACTGTTTGATGTGCAAATAATGGATATACATGTACGTGGAAGTCTACCACTGTTTTCGTTCAGTGTGTTTTGATTGCTGAAAAATGCCTTATACAAAGTAGTTGATACACGAGATGTTGACACCTGAGCAAAGTGTCGCGGTACGTTTTCGAGTGGCAGACCGATATCATTCAAATATAGAGCAAGGTTTTATTAACATTTGTACCCGATTCCTTTCAACTGTCATACTTCTGTACGGGTTTCTCCATGTTAACATTTGAATTTTCTACAACAAAACTAGTCTAGTTTGTTTTCAAACAAATGTAAGAATTTTATTTGTAAGACACATCATCAAGTTTCACCTATTATCCTTAGTATTCGAGAAATAAATATTTGCTTTTATATAATATGAATTTGGCTCCGACATACCAGGGATTTTTTTTTTAAGACCTATTTGCTTTAACTAAGAACAATATTCTTGTGCAAACATTTGCTGTATATTTTCAAAAGACCTAATGTTTAAAGAATGACAGTTACCGATGTTAATTAAACTGTTTTCGGTCGATGTTAATTCTTTAATGTCAAACATTGAATGTAAGCACGCCAGTTTTGATGAAAAATGACAGACGTACAAAAGAAGGCGCACTTCCGCTCAATAACACTCACCAATTTTCCCGCGTTAATCTGCTGCGTCAACGTGTTGTGAAACATTGGCGGGTTATCGTTGACGTCTGTCACGTGTAAGTTTATCATGCCCTCATTCACATAGTTCATGTCTTTCTTCACAAAGTTAATGTCACATTTGACATCGAGTTGGATCAAGTCTTTATCCTGTTCTCGGTCTAATTCTCGGAGTAGACGAATTTCCGATGTCACATTGTCGATGAGAAATATATCTGAAGCTGCAAAGCATATAACAATGTTATTCTGCATTAATTAATAGGACTTGTTTACTTTGAAAAATGTGTTTGTTTGACATCATAAAGATTTTTCAAATATAAAATAAGGATGGAATTCAATCAAGAAATATTTCCTATATTTCCAATGGTCATGTTATAGAATCAAAATAAATGTCAAAATGTAAAAAGATTCTTAATTGAGCAACGAACGTCATAACTGGCTTATTTCTTTTTGTTTCTGTTATCGGACTTGGGCGAATGTTCCTTAACAATGGGGGTAAAACGAACGTATCGAATTATGTCCTTTGTGAGATTAAAATCAAATGCATGTAATAGCGCTATTTTAGATTTCTATATAAAGCATTAATTAAGAAACATGGAATTCATCAGGTAACTAAATACGCTGTCGAGAACAGTTAGTGCTCATTTCGGTTTTCACTCTCTCTCTCATTTGCACTTGGTACACTTATTGCAACACTCTGGAGAATATTAATTACATTGACAAATCAATATCTTCAAAGCGCCAGGTAAAAATATAAACTAATCAACCACTTAATAAAATGATGCCCCCCCCCAATATATAGCATGCCTTATATTGTAACATTAACCTACCAATGGCATAAATTCTTTGAACTCCGTTTCCAGAAATATTTTGAGCACATTTCGACAAGTGACCGACAACCCCATTTCTTTTTCTCTCTTCGATAGACAAGTTGAAGATTTGCTTTTGAAAACACAAATCTTTGGTGATGCTTAGGAGCTTGGAATTATTCGCAAACGAAAGATTTTGTAGTTCACATGTACCGCCGTTCACTACGTTAACTGTGACGTCAGCACGTTCTCGTCTGGTTCCTGAGCTACACTCCGCGATGACATTAAAGTAGAAGTCGCCTTTCTCTAGATATAAATAGAACAATAACGAATAACAATTAATGTTCACAATAAAATGAAATCATTATGGCACCTATTATTAATGTCATATAAGCTCAGATTACTATTTAAATCTTTGCTTGCTATGAGCCCGATTTTCCGGGAGTTGAGAAAATCTCGTTTGGCTAGCAAAGATTTTGAGTCGTATCTTCAGACTTCTTTTAAGAAACAAAATCTTTAAAAAAAAAATTCGGAAACAAACATCTAGTATATATACATGTATGATATATGATTGTCAGAAAAGTTTCATGTCAGTATGAAATAAAAATTGCAATAAGTTGAATGTTTATAGAGTGGTTTGGCAAAAGTGAATATTCCATGAATATTATTAGTATTCTGAGCAGTTTTTTGTCAATTTCGTGGTTGCTTGCTTTATATATAATGTCTTCGTTTTACATGAAGTTGATAACAATCAAATATTTATGTAAATATAAGATGATAAGTTGATGAAAGATTGTAATAAATGACATGTACAACAGTTTCAGATTATCTTTATAAAAGCTACCAATGACTGTAGATGTAGATATATGAATAGTAGATAGTAGATATATGAATAGTTTTGTGTTAAGCTATTCTGTCGTGCGTTTATAAAATTTTAGACATCATTGAAAGAAATATGACACAAAAACGTAAATTTTCGTTTGCTATAAAAAAATCAATCTCTTTATTGAGAGTCTATGTATGTATTAATCACCTTACTGATCTTGCTTCTTTCTCTTAAAACCGTCCTTAGTTAGATATTATGACTTATATCCCCATTAAAAACTAACTTAATATAATATATATGATATATTACACCAACCGTATCAAGAGGCCAACTGGGAAATTAATTAAACCAATGAAACAGCGTTAATTTGAGCTGCGTGGAACCATTCTAGACAGTTGAAACTTTCCGCCTATACTAATGACTGTCACAATACAATGGGAGTGAGTGCGAGCAGTTTAAACTCCGACATTAAAAATGCATCACAGTGTCTACAAATCAACCAGTCGTTTTATATTTCCTGAAGGATTGTTAAAGAAGAAAAGTTTTCTTTTTTTTTTTTGCTTTCATTCATCACAAGTACATTTTACAGCAGAACATAAACTTCATTGCTTTGTTTTCTATAGAACTCCATTTTCACACACTAGTAGGCATCACATACAAGTAACACAATATATAACATCTATAACACTGGTAACCAGGAACAGCACTATTGAGAACAGCAGACCTTTGTCATTTGTGAATTTTAGACAATTGCTATCTAAACTTCGTCTTAATATTTATTTCTTTGGTAACACTTTATTTGAACAAAAGGATTAGGCAATACTTGACATGCACCTCAAGATGTTGGGGAGGGGCACTTACTTCTTATTTGTGTGAGTACCTTTCTACTAATGGTGGGTTTCGGGATTGTCACTCACCTTTATAGGATGAGCTGACTCGTATCCATCCCCTTTGATCGACTTGTAACGAGATAGCCGCGTCACTGACAGCCCGGACCCGGTATCCCACCGAGGACTGCTGACATTCTGGGGGTGAGGTAATATTCGGTAATGCTATTACCTGTCCTATTACTGAGTCCGCCGGGCTAAATACGTAAGACTCCTGAGTGAAGTACAGGCCAACCACACCTACGTAATTACAGAAAGGTGCTATATTACAATGTAATATGATTTGCGTTATAACATTTAGAAAAAAAATTACATTAGACAAGAATTTAAAATAAATAAACACTTATTTAATAACCATTTTCTTCATCTGTGTATTGGGTTTTCTCCTTCCTGTATTTTTATAAGTGTTTTTCCTGTACACTAAAAAGTCTATAATGATGATAGAATTTACTGAAGTTATATAAAATTAGCATGATTATTTTTAACCAAAACCTGGTAACATTGCCGATGGGTACCAATAAAACAAAGTTTTACAAGTTCTGCATTTGAAAAGCAGAACCGATAAATACGCAACGAATCCGGAATGTTCGGCTTCGGTTTCCTGTGGTTTTCACATTTTCATTAAATTTTCAATAATTGAATATTTTTATAGCGAAGTTGCATTATTTGAAGAAAATAACCCCAATTCTTTGCTACCTTGTTGAATGAATTCTTTTTTTATGACATAATACTTTTCAGTGAACATTACAAATAAGGATGGTTTTAAAAATACCGGTATCTAAATTCCTTATTACACAGGCAGATAAAACCATGGCTTTTATAAATTTCTTTTTTCCTTTCCTTGCACAAAGAGGGTTGACCTAGATAAATGAATTTTGCTGAGATTTTATGTTAAAGTACCCAAGATTCTTCCGGCAAATTGAGTAGAAACAGTAATCTCTCACTTGACAGATCTCTCCTAATGAACGCTAAATGTTTTTTTTTTAATTTCAGAAATTATCAATAAAAAGGGAAATTCATTTAAGATACAGGTATATTGACAGATTTCGTTAGTTAGTGCGACCCTGCTTTGTCTCCTACCTTTGTCAGAGACCTGACAACTTCCGGAGCAATGATAGGATCAGGAAATGTGAACTTCGTTCCTTGACTTTTACATTAATTTATAAAATCAGATAAAACAAAAGTTAATGGAATGAAAAACATCATTGGTCTTCAATTCCTTGCTTTGAGTCGGTTAAAATGGCCTCGTAAAACGAAACTGAACATACTGCACGTTTCAAGATGTCAAATTCGCACGTGCATTGCTTTATGTTTGAGTTTTATTTATTTATTAATAGAAGTATACACCAAGAATAAACATAATAATCGAATAATTTGAGATTGGTTCACCAAATTAAATAACAAGTGTCAACATACTCATGTGACCTCACTCAAATAACCAAAACACGTGCTTTCTCAATATACACGTTTGTACTGAGTAGAGGGTCCATCCATATTACAAAAATGCATCAAAATTCTAAAGATCAAAGAGCGTATTGTATGACAGAATCATCGAAAGATTTCATTAATATTTTGTTTTGAGAATTTAATATATTTAGATATATAACTTCCTCATAGTCACCATTGTAGAAAACATTTAGTTGATTTGATTTTATGTTAAAATTCTTTTAAAAACCGCCTTTTTTAAAGTTCCAATGCCAGTAGTTGCTCCTCTACAAACAAGCCTCAATTTCACTATTCGCTCTATCTTAAACAAATCATGAATTTCACTGTTAAGTCTAAGAGTACCTTAATGCTGAATTCCCAAATTGACGATGGGAAATGAACTAAGATCGCCAGGGGCCGAAAGTACCGGGTGTGAAAATCAAAATTAGACCAAACTGTGGGCGAAGAAATACAACATCCGAAGATAAATAGGCGATACAGAAAAAATAATTACACGTAATTGTTGCAGATCTTGGATTCCACTGTATCAGAGAAAAATGGATTTTGGTGTGGACTTTTATAACTGCATTCTTCAAAGCTCGATTAAGCTGATTTTATGTCCGTCGCCTCTACAACATGTTGATAGATTAAACGCCTGCTAAAGGGTTTTTTTTATCTAACGTGTCCCCCTTTTCCAAGTTTCCGACATTTTCTGAAGACAACCACACTGATGGATCATTGTCCATCACAAACCTACACAACTTTACACAAAAATATGGACTGCATGGAGATCATAGTGATCCTAACAGACACGTTGTATGAGACTTCGTCTTCGCCCATGCGTGGAAGAATTTCACTGATTACAAATTGTTATCAAAGGCAGAGGAAAAGGAAGAAATTTACCAACAAGATACCATGACAAAGAAATAGTATAGCGCATTTAAACCAATTATCAAATCCATAAAATCAACTCTAGTGTTTTTATTCTGGATGAAGGATTAACAACGATTGACAAAATAATTTCACCATCGACATAAAGATTGAACTCTTTCCTACACACCCTTCGCCCTAATGGTAAACATTTATTGTTCTTTTGTGGTAGAAGCCCCAGATCGGAACTGAAGAAATGAGACTATATTGTTTAATAATTGAAAAATCGAAACAATTTATAGCTTTTTTTAATCAAAGTTTCTTCAACAAGAAAAGGAATAAGAAGTCGGAATTATTTTCGACGAGTATCTCGATGAACACTTTGCTTCCAAGATATAATTCTTAAACGATAACGTTGTATTACCTGAAATTTATAATTCTAAGTTTCTATATCTTCCCTTGTTATTTTCGATTTGTGTTCCAAGATAGGATGTAGCAAGAATGTAAATTGCAATCTGTGCCTATTTAATGCTTTTGTCGTTGTTCTGTGAAGAATTCTAATGTAATTGGGGCTCATTAATTCCTCGTGGTAACGTGCTCGTATTGTTCACTTCCTCACTTCCTGTAAGTCGTAATTCATTTTGTATACGCGTTTCTATGACATCAGGGAGAATTTTTTTTTTTGCATGAAAAACAATTTTAAAATGAAACGATATGATAATATGATAAATATACAGATTGTTTACGACATGAATATAATTTACATTTTTTTCACACTGTTTTTACAAAGAACAGGGAATCTTACTTCCAATATTCAATTAGTAAAATAAGGAAGATATTAATGTACCCTTTTTACATTTTTTTTTCAAAGAATTAAACAGATGCTTTTCTCTGTCTGTGAGATATTATCCCTGCTCCATTGAATAATGATACCTGACATCTGATCTGTAATTTTGAATACTTTTTAAGACGAAATATTCTACGCCTTTCAGGATGTTGTGAGGTCAGCAAAGCCCTATTTACATCCACCTTTAAAGAAGTTGTTGCAGTTCCTATGCTAAATTTCCCTAAAGGAGTTGCAGATAAAATGGAAAAATCATAGTTACAGAATTCGATGTAAATCTTTTTTTTTCATGCAACGTTGTACATAAAGAAGTGTAGAATTTTATTTGGAAAGTTTGTACTAACTAACTTTCTTAAGACCATGAAATAAATTTGATAATGGTTACACAGAAAACTGTGGCAGAATTCACGTTATCGCTATATAAAAGGGGAATTCTCATCATTGTGAAAAACTGCCTCATTGAAACAAAATTTAACAAAACTGAAACTATATGGAAACCTTGCTGAAACTTTAAGTTGTAGTTTCATGTATAGTTCCAGCATTGCGGAAACCATTAGGCCTAAACTAAAATAAAAAACTAAAATATAAATTAAATCGTAAATCTTTATCGCTTATGTACACATCCTTCATTAGGCCACATTTGGAATATGCTTCAGAAGTTTGGGGAGGATGCTCTCTTGCAGACACAGAAAAGCTTGAACAAGTACAACTAACTGCTGCTAGAATTGTTACTGGTTTATCAATATTTGCTTCCAGAGACTCGCTCTACTTAGAAACAGGTTGGAATTCTTTAAGTACAAGACGTAAAATAGCTAGACTAAAAACAATGTTCAAGGTAGATAAAAATATAATTCCTTCTTACATTAAAGAATGTTTTCCAGATAAGCGGTGTAATTTGTCTAATTATACGATGAGAAATTCTCAGAACTATTCCTTACCAAAATGTCGATTGCAAGTGTACAAATCTTCTTTAATTCCAACAGTCATTGGGGAATGGAACTCCCTACCTCTGCATATCAGGGAGGTTAATTCACTATCAACCTTCATCAATTTAATCACTTCAGATAAAGATATTTTAAATATAAATAAATCTCCGCCATCATACTTCTCTTTTGGAGATAGGTTCTACAATATAATCCATACTAAACTACGTCATAATTGCATACTAAATTGTGACTTATTTCGATATAATATCATTGAGAGCCCTTCATGTACATGTGGAAAAGTTGAAGACACTTATCATTATTTTTTCTCTTGTACTAAGTATGCACGCGCCAGAGATGAACTTTTTAATAATGTTTTTAAGATCCGAAATTTGAATATAGTCAACACACATGTGTTGCTCTGGGGCGATGTTACAGTTAGTGATAGTGTTAATGAAACTTTGTTCTCTATGGTTCACCTTTTCATAAAAAAATCTGAACGTTTTACGTAATGTACTACACTTTATATATTTATATCTATTTTATAGTGCCATAAGAAACTTTAGTATTGTATGTGATATATATATTGCATCTGTTTTAAATATGTGACCTTTTACTATGCTTTATAACATGTTTGTTAAAAACTTTTGTAGGGAGAGGGCTTAATAAGTTATGGAACTTGTGCCCAATCCCATTGTATAAAAATATACAATAAAATATGTTCAAACCATTAGGCCTATATTGATTCAGCAAGTATCCGTTAGGTTTCCGTCAGCAGAAACTTTAGTCTCTGACGGTTTTGAAGAGCCAGATTCAGATTTATTCATGTATCTCAAAAATGATATTTTAAACACGCTGGACAGTAGAAATCAAATTTATATATGTAATCATCCGAATACAGAATAAATGGTTATCTTTCTAATTGTAATTGGTGGTTGCCGTGTTCGATAGAAATGCGCGTAAACTATTTGTTTATTCTGCCTACATACGCGCTATTTAAATGTAGTCGTTTACGTAATGTGTCTATATTTAGAAATTGCTCTCAAGCGATACGGATATTTAAAGGTTTCCACGTTAGGGAATAGTCCCGCAGTTTTGCAACACCTTCTTTATTTTTATTTTCTAACCATTTTACTAATTACTTAGTAACTTTAGGAAACCCCAAATAAACGTATATGATATTCTTGCCGAGAAGTAAGAATTTTCAAGTTTGAAATAGTCATGACTATCCATTATATAACTTAGTCAGATTAGTCGGATGTCATAATAATTAAACTTAACAAAATACATGTGGAAGACAAACGAAATTTTATCATTCATATTATTTTACAGTAGTGAAAAATTGAATTGATTGTTTTTCGACCGATACATTTATGCTGTCATCATTGGAGACAGAAATACTATTGATATGATAAGTAAAGATAAACTGCGGACAGAACATCAAGCTATAAGTGCTTCTATTTGATTAAACACAACGTGACGCCATCATCCTTCTGCTTTTTTTTTCTTTGTGTGTACAATTCGAGAGACCCGCTGCACTTCCAATATACTCCATAAAGCTATCAAGGACAGAGACATGCAGTGAGCAGTCGATCAACATTTAAGACAACAAAAACAACGGCTTAGCTCCGATCGTCTTTTTATTGGAAAATATGCTACTTGATTAAGTCCGTATACTTTGAACAGATTTCTGCTATTTATTTCTAAATTTTGAACGATAATGTTTCTGCATTAGCTACTCTCTTTGCGCATTATCCCGAGACCTTTATGGACCTTTACAGACAGTCGGTTGGAGGTCCTCCTAGCAAAGTAGCAATAAAAGAGCGAGCCCAGGATTGGCTGATACCATCACGGCGATCTGATAACCATATGCCACAAACACAGATAAACAATAGACAAAAATGGATTTCAATTGATATAATATGCATTTCCAAAGGGCATGTGAAAAAAGCAGACTTCTTGCAATATAATGGAACAGCTAAGGTGCAACTGCTGCAGACGATATTAAAATGCTTCGTACACAGTCGCTCAGCCCTTTCGTCCCTTAGTCGCATTTAGAAGACAATTATTAGCGCCAGCTTACGGTTCTTTGAAGTGTATATATTTTGATACCACAACCGATTACGCTTGATAACGACGTATTACGATTCTAAAATATAAGATTATTTGCCTAGCCCTTCAAACAAATATCAAAACAAAATAGATGACCAAAGTACAAAATCTGTGCGACATTGATGTTTATTGTACTTTGTAGGTGTCACTTAATTCTATCGCCATTGATGTACGGATTTTGATGGTACGACTGTCTAATCCTGTACAAATGAGATCAATTATTTTAATTTCAAATGGATTGCAGAAAACATCATTTATATTATAATATACCGGTATGATACCGGGAGACATTTCTAGTATATGATATGCTTTATTTTTTTCATACTTGATATAAAATATTATAGTTCTTGCCCCTGTATTATACTTTAAGGTCGCTTTTTATAGATTACATACTCTGGTGAACTTGAAATTGGGAATGGCATTCCGGAAGATGAATTCATTTTAGCAACACGGATGTGACGTCATTTATAAATCTCAATCTCATTAAAGATGGAATGATGCATCATTCTTATGAATAACTGTTTTTTGTGGAAATATAGTCGAAACAATTTAGTACAGTACTGTGGAATCATTTTTATTTGTGGGGGCCAATGTTCGTGGGTAGCCATGTGGGGGTCAATCATGTGGGGGTCAATGTTCGTGGGTAGCCATGTGGGGGTCAATGTTCGTGGGTAGCCATGTGGGGGTCAATGTCCGTGGGTAGCCATGTGGGGGTCAATGTTCGTGGGTAGCCATGTGGGGTCAATGTTTGTGGGTAGCCAAACATTTCTTGGATCGTGGAGAAGCAATTTTGTTGGTAGTTCTGTTTCGTGAAGAAATATTAATCAAATGCTTGTATATACGTTCGTGGGAATGTAAATTCGTTGGCAAGGGTTACCTACGAAAGCCACGAACATTGGTTCCCCACGGACATTAATGATTCCAAATTATTGTATGTATGTAAGTGTACAAGTATCCATCGTATGGTATACGATGTAGCCCGTTTAACATAGATTGGCGTTTTTTAATTGGAATTTCTGCAGGAAGGTTTCAAGTATAGATAAGGGATAAAATATGAAATCGCTCAGTTCACCTGCAAGTTTACAATCAATCCATTCCAGTAAGTCCCTTCGGTGAAAATGCTTACAAGAGGAATTGGCTTTTATGAACAGTGTTTTAATATTTAACCCAAAATACGCACGAGTAAAGTCATAATGTCGAGCAAATCTTTTTCAAATTTTCTTTTTAAGAAAAAAACTTTATTAGCTAATTTTGCAGAAGGAAATGCTACGTTCGGGGGGGGGGGGGGGACTGCTGTTCAACACCCTTATCTTAATACTAGTCATGGCACAATGTTTCCCAGTTGACATTTCAGATTTTTTTAAAATTATTAATTATCACATACCCTAATTGCATTTACGCCACTCGCTATTAATTGACTGGCTATTAAACGACTGTTTTATTAGATAAAGGAAATGATCAGTTGGTTTAAGCATAGTTATACTAGTATATGGGGTAACTATCAACAATCATATCTCGTTTATCTAAAAAAAAAATACTCATAAAATTAAAGTGTGAAAATAAGACCATGTTGTTAACGACAGCTTGAAAAAATCCTCGAACTATAGTTGTAAAGAGGGTTTGGAATATGAATATCTTATAGTTGCATTAACTTAAAAAATCTCTTGAGGAAGGTGTTAAAATGTTTACTGGTATTTCGATATATACATGTATATATATATATATATATATATGTTTACATATTGTGATTCTATAAAATCCAAATAATCCAAATCCAAATATAATCCAAATTTGTTGTACAATTTTCATGAATCTTTTTTTTATCATTGACATAAACATTGATAACTTTTCAAAGAAGACAAGAAGGAACTTTTCAATCTCCTGAATAACAAAGAAGTTGAATTAACGTGTGAGAGGCATTCATTGAAAATAAGATTAAGGAAATTCGAACATTAATGCTTGATATCACCAAATAATAAACGCTTGTTGCATAATTACGATGCACATACTTGAACACGAATCAATTTGCACTATTTTACCGATTTCTGATCAGAATTTCTGATTAATGTTTGATTTTTTTCTTTTTTTTGCGGTAATATCTTTAGCAAATATGCGCCGAGTACGTGACTATGACGTCAGCAATTTAAGGGACGTTTTTTTTCCCTGTTGCATGTCGTTCTTCTATTCGAGAATTGTAACTTGTTCAGATTCCATAATCGCACTCCCTTCTGAATAAAACGAATCGCTATATTGACCCATGTATTGACTTAACGGTATCTACACTATTTGCTACCTGGTCATTGTACCAAGTTTTTCTCTTTCTGATAATTATCTTGATGACTGCTATTAGTTGTGACGTAAAGCATTTGGTTTCTTGATACTTGAGACACAATGTTCCTTGGATTTACCAAGCACCGTTTTATGAATGTTGAGCTTTGTGATACTGTATATAAATGTACATTTAGTTTTCTGCTCATAGAGAAAGATTTTTGCTCAGAGAGAGAGAGAGAGAGAGAGAGAGAGAGAGAGAGAGAGAGAGAGAGAGAGAGAGAGAGAGACATGACTTATATCATATAGTTCGTTTAATCTTTTTTTATCTCAGACAAATGAAAATCTTTTAACAGAGAAAATTTAAAAAAATAAAGGGAGACGTACGATACGCAGTCCAAGACACTGAGTATAATATCATCATTGCTTTTTCTGTTCCCGTGGAAGCCATTGTCTTGATATTATTGAACTATGTTTACAAACCTCTTGTTTTGCGCAATGGTTTTATATGTCTTCGCATTACAACATTTAAAATGGAAGCACCAGCGCTATTATCACGTTGTATGTAATTGAAAGATATCATAATACAATTGCAACAGCTATCCTAATTAAGTGCCACATGTTCCGCAATAGGATATTTTGGCATATTGATCGGACTAAATGTTCATCCTTTTATGATGAAACTCTATAGGGCTGGTTCTTTCACCCGCACTGTTATTCAAACTTGTGATATTTCAAATATTGTCATGGGGGTGACAGCCATAAGTACGGTTCATTGTTCTAATTGTGTTAAATCAACATTAAATCATTACTATTGCCATACTCTGTTTAATCAAAATCTATTTGGGAGAGAAAAATGGGATCTACTTACCCCGAAAATAGGAAAGAACTATCCATGCTTGAATTTTAAATAAATTGTGTAAAACCATTTGGATTGTAGTTTCACCTCACAGAAATGAATCGTCGTGCAAATGACATCCCCATAAAAAAATACATAAAAGTGGCGATTTTTTCAAGTTTAAATAAATTTCTTCATATCCTTCCTCGCTATATTTTGCTTAAAGTATGACAGGTTTTTTCAATTAAAATCTTCCAGAAAAAATTGATGTATCACAGATCTTTGCGATTTGTTTTCGGTAAACAATCTCTACATTTCTCGGAGTTCACAAATCGGACATTTCATGCATGACAATCCGAACAAGACATAAAAAGTCTCCACAGAGAGTAGTCCTACAGAAGAATCCTTTAACTATTCTGTCTGTTATATCCAGCCTGTGAATGCTTGGACAATACACATTTCTTAGAAAAGTTCCGGATCCTCTTCCAACTAAGTACAAACTGTTAGTATCGGGAAAATAGTTTTATTTTAGAGAAAAAATGCAATAATTAATTTACGCTACGGAAAGACCAATTGTTCACTTTCAAGTTGGAGATTTAGCACCGCGTCAGTCTTGTACAGTCTTTCGATCCAACTTAATCAATATATCTTGCCAAGTGTAAAAATAAATAAAAGCTTTTTGTTAACGAAGAGAGCGGGTACTCGAAGAAATGAGCATGGGGTATACACACATACACACACTCTTTAGACCTTGTTTTTGAAATAAGACTGACGGTTCTGTTTTAATTCCACCCACAATTGCAAATAATGAATTACTATCGCCAGTTTTTATCGGAGAATATTAGCATTGGGACCACTCCGCTCTAGCAATGAGCTATAGGTTTTCAGCTAATTTCTAATATAGAGGTATTTTTGTTTGATTACAGTATTCGAAGTATGGGAGTATTGGATTTGTTATGGAGGCGGGTCGACTCTGGAGCACAAGGTGGCAATTGTTACACTCTGCTCTCGGCCTCGTGAGGGGAATGGGTTTTATTTGTGTTGGGTACATGACTTGCGATCAAGGGGGTCGGGGTAATTGATCCTTTAATTAAGAGACATGATAAGACAGATGTCGGTTGCTCGCATGGGGACACCACCGAAAAAATGCGTCATGGGCCTATTGTGTTGAATGGACGTTGTGGATTTACAACCGCACTCAAAAGAGCTACATCATTCCGCCGGGTGTAAGCACGTGCCTTTGTTTTCCACAATCAGATTCGGTTTATCACAAGGCCGGTCAAAGATTTAATGCTATGTAATGATTGAATTAAATACCTGTTAAAAGCTTTTTTCTGATATTTATCTTCAGTTCAAATTAAATGATTGTACGATTTACTCAATGTTTTTGGTGAACATATTGGAAAGTTCAAATTAAAGGGCAATTTTTCGCCACGGTGGGTCGATAATAAATTTGAGTGATTACTCTGCAAATTTGGGTGGTATGTGCCTGTCCTGAACGTATATTATATTGCGTTGACTGACGGCATTTGATAACTTCTGCAATATCTGAAAAAAGATACAATTTATTAGAATGAAATTTTTTACTAATGGGGAATGAAATTGTTTCAAATAAAGCATTAAAACATTTGGATACCATTCATGATTTTGACGTTCAGTATTGCAATGTGCATATCCCCTAGCAGTTTGACGCTGGATTTTCAATTCAATGCATTGCTCCTATTATTGATTTATTCAATGTATCCAGGTTTAAAAAGAAACACTTTAACACAAGTTGATGTTATCACACACCTTTCGGTAATTCGAAATAGAAATCTTTTATTCTCTTCGAAATAAGTATTCAGGAAGAAACCGTTGAAAAAAAGAATTTGGTCGGTGCTTTCAGGTGTGAAATAAATAGGTTAATTTCAAAAAGTTAATAGCAACTTCAAATATATTGGCAAGTTAGATTATTTTTGGTAAACCAATCTCGGCTATTTCATAGATGCTATAATGAAGGTCTTCGACTCGAGGGTTAATTAGAGAGTTTATAAGGTAAGGTAATTTGCGCAATTCGATTCCACCTATTCTTCGATATGCACTTGCTGAATCTAAACAGCAACTTAATTCTTTTAAAAGAAACGTTTAAACCAAATATTTAAATACATTGAGACCTTTTCATCGTATTGACACTATTTAAATAAGAAAATCAATTTAGCCTAAGTCGGCTACTAAACTGACTTAGTGACATATGGTTGGCAATTGTTCTAGCGGAAGTTATTTTCCCGTCACAATTTTAAGTGTTATGCAAACAATCTTTCAGGTAGAAATGAAGTAACGAACAAGAATCCCAGAATTGAGACCCTGTTTGTCAATATGTATAAAACACTGCGTCTTCCAGGAGAGGGAATTTTCTCCCCAATGAATTTCAAGATTATGGCATGTTTTCGTGCTTTCAGAGGCTTACTTAATCAGAAAATACATTGATTTCGTCGATGCATTGAACGAGGTCGAAGCTTTTGACACAGTTTAACTGTTCATTCTCCTTGTGTTTTGTCCTTTAGCAAAATTTAAAATGGTAAGCAAAATTAAATCACAAGTAGAAATGACCAAGAAAATTCCTGCATAATTGACCTTTATTTTTCAAACTCGAAAAACGTATTTCATTCTAATAAAGTCAAATTAACAACACAAAAAACTTATTCAACTCAATATTATTTGTGCTTGCGGGTTTTGATCATGGACATTTACATGCAATTGTTGAAAGATTCAGTTATGTGTCGCCGAATAATTTTATAAAATAAAGAGATGAACTCATTCTTAATATAAATGTTTGCTATTCTAATTCCCCATTTAGCGCCAAATCCTTTTTAAAACATTTCCGAAGTCAAAATTAGTCATCGTCTTGAAGCGCCGTTTCTTTTCAGTTGCTTCCTTTTTGTTTGGTGGTATGGTATCTCTTTAAATTCTAATGCTCTATTTCAAAAGCAAGATTATGGCTTTTCTTTTAACGCCATTCAATTAATATGAACGACAAGGTAGGCATCATAAACTCAATTTTTTGTGGAATATTGACGAAACAAAGGAAGAAAAATACATCGCATTTGACGTTCAATTTTCTCAATACCCATAACAGCCATAACCAGAAATGGTGAGCAGAGAGATGAATTTAGCAATCACCTAATTCAGATTTATCCTTCCGGGAAAGGTACCTGTTTTCTTGAAACAATAATATGAAGGGAGAGGGATACAAATAAATGGTAAGGACTGAAAATGTCTCAAGTCTCAAAGTACGTTTTTCTCGTCCTACTTGATCGACAATACTAGTATACCGTCTAGGTTTATACCAAATAAAACTATGAGAAAGTAAGCAACATGTTTTTTTTCTGGTCTATGCCTTCGTTTGAAGAATAAATTTTTTACTTAGGGCAATAGCTTTATCTGGTCTTAAAATTATATATATCTAGTGAATTTAAATGCTTTATAAACCTATCAAAGTGCAAAGTAAAAAGCTACATCGGCATCGAACTAAAGACTGAGGTGTGGTAAATCTATATTATTTTCATCAATTGCTCGTTCGTTGGGTATATATTTTATGCAGTATCAATCACATTTCATTTAATTCATGCAAATCCCCCACTTTGTGTGTGAATGACTGTGTCCAAGAATAAAATGAGTACGGTCGAACTAACTATTTTATCCGAATAAATATTTAAAAAATCAAATCTAAGAGCATTTCCTAATTTCAGCATAAAAAGCGCATGCACAAAGCGGAAATTAAGTCGCGATTCAACTTGAATGTAATAACTGTGTGATAAACACACGGAAAAACACTCCATTGATCAGCCATTCACCGTTCTATTAATGGAAAAAAGTTTGTGTGTGCTTAATTGAATTTTCTCGATGCGTTAAAAATCTATCCTCAGATTAAGCGCTTCGTATCGTCTTTATATCAGGCGATTACGATTTCATTTAACGATATGAGTTTAATTAATGATGGCAAAGCATGAATAAAACTAATCGCATCCGTTTTTTAACCATTCCTTTTTCAATTTTAGCTTTTCTACTGACGTAGAAAATACAAAAGATTTTTCTCGTTCCTACATAACTGATTAGGGGGGAGGTGGACTTGGGGAAAGGGGTAAGTCATCATCATATTTCCAAACTGTGCCATGATGTTACATGTATGATGGTTTAAGTATCTCGTGAATTACAATGGTTAAAAAGCACTTCGCAAACTGAGTATTTCATAAACGGTCACGGAACCATTGACTTTGGATGTTTGTAAGTCTATAAACCTCAGAATAAGCTTTTTTCAGTTGGTTTTAAATTATCATTTTTATCACGTCGTGTTGATTGTGTCACTAACCGAATTTTCAGCCAGTCTAGCCATTGATTAACTCGATAACCTTTACTGTTTTACATCAACAACAGACCTGCTTTTTACTTCCACCCTGACCCAAGGCAGACGTTCTCGGGAGAAATACATGATTATACCGACGTTAACAAAGAACCTGGATTAACGGATTAACGTCAAACAGGTAGACGATGCAGTCGAAAAGTCTTCGATTTTCATTGCGCCATTAAACATTATATTGCACGCAATATCTTCCTAATGAATATTTATAAATCAAACTGAATACGGAAGCAAGATCAACTTATATATCGTTTATAAGACCCAGTAGGCACACATAGTCTATACCGAGTTTGTAGCAAGTTGTAAAATAGTTAATATAGGTGGTAACGGCTTTGACGTTGCGTACACGTTTGATTGACGTTGAAGAGACGCATTAATTTAACTCTGGTTGTAAAGCGCTTTCTGATTGGCTAAATTGCTAAAAATCATTTTATATCCTTTATACGAAGAATGTTGCCTACGTCATAGTAAGTCTAACGCCAAAAATGTATTATGTAGAAAATGAAATACATGTAGTTTCTTGACCATTCTATGTCAGATCATGGGACAAGTAATACCGTACCTATATTCAAATTGACATCATTTTAAAGAGGAGGTCAAGAGCTTGCTAAATGCCGTTTTTGGAGAGACTGTAGGCATTCTAGATATATTTCATTAGTCAAAAAATGGACAAAATCCCGAGATTTGTTACTTATTTCCGTCATATTTCATAGAAAATGACAGTTTAAATCATGATTTTTCATTGTGTTTTATAATTACCAAAAATTTAAACCTCGGTACACCCTATCAAACAAATATATTGTTATGAAGCATCATTAAAAGAATTTATATCTTGAGTTGCACAAACCTGTAGGCACCTTTCATTTACTAGATCTTGACTTTAAGGATGACGTTTACCCAGAATGAAAAAAATCCACTGACGTGATGATAATGAAAAACCATCTATAGTATGTTATAAACCTTTGATTGTAGTGTTATTTTTCACTTTCAAAAAAGGAGGTCAATGACCTACTTTTTGAGTTAATGGCCATTAAATATTTTTTGAAAAATAAAATAAATCCCATAAAATTTTGAACTACGATTGAGATTTTTTTATTGTGAAAATATTACAAATAATTAAACGATCTAAGAAATAAAATACAGTTTATGAATGGTAGTCGCACTAAATAGATAAAAAGCATTTTATGATTTCAGCAACAATTTTTTTTACAAATATTCCAGTCCGAATTCCTCTATCAGTTTTCTAATCCTTACCCATTTTTGATCAAATTTTACCCCCCCCCCCCAAAAAAAAAATGAATGATGATAATATAGAAACATTTATAGTATTAGAATACTTGACCCTATTCTGTTGGCATTTAATTTATATGAGGTCAATGATCAAAATTTGAGATATGGTGTCTTTTATCGTTTTTAAGCATTTTTCAATATTTTTGCAATTCGTGCCATACGATTGTTTTAATGAATAAGTAAGATAAAACCAACAGAAAATATGCAAAATTATATTGACTAAGATATAAAATCATAACTTTTAATATTAAAATACTGCCAAAAATGTTTAAGCGGAAAACAATATCTGCAAAATTTAGTCCGAATTTCCTCTGTTTTGCTAAACGACATTTTTTGTTTGAGCCAAATTCCATAACAAAGAAAAAGTTTCCAATATTATGTCAATAATAATTCATTTCATAAATAATTTATGTGTTTAGAACAAATTTTACTCATGACATTGAACTTTATAACAATTCGAATTTGAGAACTCAAACCCTGAGTAAACAACATCCTTAAGGTTCAAATTCTTATACATTTAGGAACCGTTTACTACTGATAATAGTCTTTGAAACACCCTTTAGCATTTTCTGCCCTAAAACTAGTCATGAAAAGGGCAATAATAATTTGCTAATCCCTATTTTTTTTTCTTATTTGATTTCAACTTGTATACGTTTTTTATTCCATTATATTTATCGTGGCCAAAATTGCAATAACTTCGTAAAAAAATTAACAATTGAGCAAATTCAATGTTAAGTGATTTATCTCAGTAATGTCTAAATTAAAGAGATATACATACAGTATCATGAAAATTACCTATTTTCAAATAATTGACATATTGAAGCAAAAACTTGGCATAATGTATCGGTTGTTTAAATAGTAAACTTCGAGTGCATGTTTGTTCCAACACAATTTTTTAACTATGAAAGTTACGCGAATATAGTAACAAAAACAAATTTGAAAACAAAATGAGGTTAATTTTTTTTTTATTTTCAGGAATTGGTCCATTTTAATGACGTTGTATAACTACATCATAGTTATTCGGTTAACGTTTAAAATTACCAAATAATGTTTTGAATTTTTATAATTTGTTGCTTTTGCAGTAAGTGTAAACCATAGTTTATTATGAATACAACGTACAATATTTATGTACAATAATACATAATTAAAGAAGGATTCGGAAACAAGTAATCACTTATATTAATCCGTTTCTCTAGATATAATTTACTTTAAATTATTGATGTGCCCAGGTTATAATGTCTTAGTAAGCACGTTTATGAAGACTTAAAGGCTGAACTAACAGTGTGTAGAACGAACAAAAAAATGCGTTATGAAAGAAAATAAGATGCAATGTGAGTAAAACAACAGGGAAGATGTAGGATGTGTGATAAATTGCTGTTTGAAAGCGTCTTGATGCTGAAATAAATTTGTGAACTGCTTTGAAAATTGTTTCATTGTTTGCTAAAGAAAGATTTGTACGGAAGCCCATTGGTGCCAGGTAAAAATAATATTTTATCTGGCGGCCGCCACTTATTATCTGGCGGCCGCCAAATAATTATCTGGCGGCCGCCACATAATTATCTGGCGACCGCCAGATAAAACCTGGCTTCCTGATGCGCGCGCATGTTTAATGGGAGCTTTTAGGGAGTAGTGGATATACTCTAATCTACGGAAGCCCATTGGTGCCAGGTGAAAAAAATATTTTATCTGGCGGCCGCCAGATATTATATGGCGGCCGCCATATAATATCTGGCGGCCGCCACATAATTTATCTGGCGGCCGCCATATAATTTATTTGGCGACCGCCACAGAATTATCTGGCGGCCGCCACATAATTTATTTGGCGGCCGCCATATAATTTATCTGGCGGCCGCCATAAAATTTATTTTGCAGAAATGTGTGTGTTGTTGTATTTATATTTGGTTGAGAAGATGGATGTTGACAGAGCCGCTGTTTAACAGTTTAACAACACAGATTTAATACAGTCAGTTAAATAGTTTTATTTATATGGCCACAAAAGCTAGTACACATTTACTAGTATCTTAGTTTATCTTTATGAAGTCATAGCTGGATCCGCATTCGTGAAATTGTCTGTGCAAGCTGTCGTGGTAAAAAAAAAAACCTGACTGTAATCTGTGTTTTAAAATTCTTATATTAAAATTAAAACTTTTACTTATACATCTTTACATAACAGTCCTTTAGCTAAAGTTAAGGTTTTTTATTATTAAGGAGCTTAATGGTCAACAAATTAACCATCACATTTACCTAAAATTTTAAGATATGATTTGTTTTACTATTAACTATTATTAAGTAAAGAAAAATTCGTAAATTTTACTTTTTAAATTTCATTGTAATTTCCAATTTTTTTTTTAATTTGGAGCTCTTTTTCTACAGGAGATCAAATCAGTCTCTTAAAATGGCCGCGACCATCGAGCCCTCTTAAGACTTCCTGAACGGGTGTTTAGTTCAGTATTAAAAGTTTATAATTAACTCTGAAATACAGTGCTTTACAACAAATAATACATGGCACAAAGTAACATCTAAATCATTTTAGATTTGAATAAATTTTAATGTACATTCCACTCTACCAGTGTTTCAAAACTTAAGCTTTGCATTGTTAACTAATAGATTAGAGTATATCCACTACTCCCTAAAAGCTCCCATTAAAACATGCGCGCGCATCAGGAAGCCAGGTTTTATCTGGCGGCCGCCAGATAATAAGTGGCGGCCGCCAGATAATTATTTGGCGGCCGCCAGATAATAAGTGGCGGCCGCCAAATAATTATGTGGCGGCCGCCAGAAAACTATCTGGCGGCCGCCAGATAAAATATTATTTTCACCTGGCACCAATGGGCTTCCGTACGGATCTAACTGGAAGTTAGGATCAGCTGGTGTTGACATGCAGATGGGCGATGGAGGTGCTCTTTTCTTTGACTCGGAGATATGGAGTGGATTGTTAAGCGATTAAAGTTATGTGATAGTACAATGTAAGTCACAACATATGTCACAATCAGTATAGGCATTCAAAGTTGAGCAACCAGATGAATTCAGCAATAAAATGAGATATGACGAATGTGCATGTGTTTTACTGGATTGTGTACATCGAATGGGATACTCGTCACATAACACGGCCATGGATCGGAGAGTTGTTGTCAGAGCGGGATAAACAGACAGATTATCAAAACGACTATTTTGCTACATTTGTTTGCAGTTGAATTTGATGATATTATGATAAACCTATATTAAGTGTTAAATTCTGTGTTTTTTCGATTTCTGACCTCAAACGTTATAATTGACGGATATACTTTTAATTAATTTACATCTGTGGTATTAAATAAAATAAAATCCACATCAATGAAAACCATCGTTTAACATCACACCAAATAATAGTATTTGCAAAATGCCAATATATCTATCGAGTTGGTATTCAAACAGATTACAGTTACTTATATCTAGGTTTTTGCACCACTCAACCAAAAAGAATCCACTGTGCTATGGAAAAGTACAGATGTGTACGGGAAGACCTAGTGCTTTTAGGTAAGGTATGGCATAGTGATTGTATTAACTGGCCATTTTTCTTCGATAAAATGCAAATACTTTCCACTGACTATTAGTGCGGATGACTTGAAGCAACAATTACTTCTATAATTGATCCCTCACCAGAATGCGGTGTCTCCCAGAGGCCATTTGACATCTTTTTGTGACGCAATACATAAGCGTACCTTGCTTGTTGCTTGTTTTATACGTACATGCGATAAAAGTTTTATCATTTCTTGAAAAGAAATAAAAATTGAAAATAATTGTATTGAATTACATACTCTTTACTAGTAATTCGGTTGTTCAACAAATGTACATTATTATGTACATGTACTAAGAACGGGAAGTCTGGTAACAAATCCAAACTGCATACGTGTATAATCGTCAGACCTTGGGATTTTTTTCCTTAAGATAAAAATAGTCGGCTTTTAATTCATTTGCAATTTTATCTGAAGAACGGAATTTTGCAAATATGCTTTTTTATGATCCAAACACTTTAAATTTTACATTTTATGTATATTTTAAATAGCCCTTGGCGTTGTTTATATCATTATGGAATCGTCGTCATTCTGAAATGGTGCAATGACGTAGATGATAATCTACGCCCAAACAAAATGTAACACCCACGGGTGGATTATTTCATTAAACTGTGCCTTTATACAAACTGACTCATTTACTAGTTTGTATATTTTGCAAGAATAAGGATATTTGTAATGTCTTCTTAAGTTACTTATAAATGTTCATTTGTCTAAATTCGTGAGTTATTGTATGAAGGATTGGGCAGTTAACCCACAGATCGCATGCGAGAAAATCATAATTATTTATGATTATTAAAACAGCCAGTTTGTGCCGGTTTGAGAAACTTGTCCCATGGATGCTTAAACCAGTTACCGAAGCAAGAAAACGTACATGTAATATTCGCTTTGAGTTTTAAAATTTGCTTGGCTTCATTTCTGAGTATTTCCCAGAATTTCTATATTTTTTTTTTATAATTGTGTTAGTTATATCCAGAAATTTATATTGGACAACTTTTATCTGAACGTTCAAATTCATAAAGAAATCGGACAACAGAGCTCAAATACAATGACCTTGGAACTTGAACAAAATAAATTCACTACAACAATCCCTTTTTTAGTAAATGAATTAAAAAACGCGCTACCCCTTCTGCACAAGGTGTTTTAATTGTCCTCCGAGTCTCTAAAAAAAGTAAAAGAATGAGGACACCAACAATGACAAATAAAAAAACCCACAACAAAATCAGGACACCTTCCTAAAACTTCCTATTGTTTAGGTTCATAAAATCCTAGGGTCCTAGCAATGAAACAATGGGATCGCATCAATTAACTTTATTTTATTAAATATCTGCGACAATTGGCACTGTTTCCATACAATTACTGCGTGGTCTTTAGACCGGCTTATTGCAATTACTTTGAAAAAAACTATCACTGAGAGAACATCAAAAGAACAAATTATATCGCGATAGAGCCTGCTGGGTAGACAGTAACTTTAAAGTCAAGGAAGGGATAAGGAGTGTTCTCTTGTGTTCTGTATGTAGCGCCGCAGACAGATTTAAACAGAACTATCCTGTAAGAAATAAAGCAAAAATTCATTTTCCGCACAAAATTAACTTTTCCTGTTTTCCTTTTAGATTGATAAAAAAAAAATCCTAAAAGACAAATAGGGAAAATGCGCGTCCAGCACTTTGGGGTCCGTTCGTCATCAAAAGCAAGATTTTTTGTCTTGTCTAGATGGCGGAGTGGTTTGAGCGGTGGCCGCTCACTGCTAGGAGAGTGGGTTCTCATAGGGTGTGAGTTCAAACCCTGGCCGGGGCGGAGGTGGAGCTCCAATGTAGTGAATTTTCCTGTGCTGTATGTATATCTATATCCTTCACTTAGGCAGGTATATGTCAATTATTGTTATGTTTGTGCATATATATATATATATATATATATATATATATATATATATATATATATATATATATATATTGAGTATATATTGAGAGAGAGAGCACTGAATAGAATCAACAACACTAGGCATCTTTAAAGTGTCGGATCTAATATATAGACACTAAGCCGGTAAACTGAATATATAAAGCACTAAAATGGCTAACGACACGAACAATTGATATTGTCAAATTTTCGGTACAACCCGTCCCTTCTTCAGGACAAATAAAATAAATAAACTACATAACTAAAAAAAGAAAACAAAATCTAGCACTACAACTAACACTACCAAAGAAACTATAAAAAGAACAAATACATTTTAAACAGTTTTAGATCACAGTCTTAGAGAAGAGAAGGTGTTGGCAATTCGGCAGATCGCTTTAAAGTAATCAATCGACTGCCAACTTCACGATTGAGTTAATTAGATAATTGACGTCCGAGATAATAAAGGAAAATTTAAAGGAAAATTTAAACCCCCGTTGTAAACTCGAACGACGCTTATGATTTAGATCCAAATTATTTAATCAAGTTTACAATGGATAAGAGTTTGAATAAAAGGAAAAAAAATTAATAAAATTAAGAAATTATACAAACAATTTTAACAAATGAAAGGTAGTAAGGGAAACTAATAACCGAAAGAGGCGCAGTTGACAGATTTGATCAAATGACTATATGGGTATCAGATGATGTTAGGCTTTGAAACATTCATTTTAAGAAAGTCCATTTGCTTGTTTATGACATCAGGTCTGAATGATTTGAGTCTGTGCATCCAGAACTTTTCCTTGCTTTTCCTCTCCGTGTCTGTCCAATGAGGATTATGGTCAATAACCACTACTGTCACGTCTTCCCATTTGTGGCCACTCATATAAAAATGTTCCCCGACGGACTCCTTGATTTTTTGGTCTTTATGGTAGAGCGGTGGTTGTTGGTTCTTCTGCGGAGGTCACCTGTTTCGCCAACGTATTGCTTAGAGCAAACTTTGCAACTGATGAGATAGATGCAGTTGTCTGTAAGGCAAGACGTGTACCCAAATATCTTGTAGGTGCGACCCATAATGAGGCTTTTAAAAATGTCCGTGTTGGTGCTGTGCTTGCACAGAAGGCATCTGGCATCAGAACATGTTTTAAAACCTACATTTGCAACGGATTGTCCAATCTCGCCCCTACTACAATGTCCTTTAAGTTCCTCGTGTGTTTAAACGCAACCATATGCGGATCCTTGAAAAGGTCGGCCATTCTTTCGTTAGTGTAAAGAATGGGCAGGTTATTTCTAAGGATGCTGTTAAGGTTCTTACGGGCGGGGTGATATGTATTGACAAGTGGAACCCTGCTTTTGTCTGTTTTCTCTTTGTATTGCAAAAGGATTTGCCTGTCTTTTGTAACAATCTCATCAATTGCAGATGCCAATAGCTACGTTTAAACGCACGAGGAACTTAAAGGCAAGGTAGTTATGGCGAGATTAGACAACCCGTTGCCAAATGATGGTTTTAAAACATGTTCTGATGCCAGATGCCTTCTGTGCAAGCACAACACCAACTCGGACAGTTTTAGAAGCCGCATCACGGGTTGCACCTACAAGATATTTGGCAACACGTCTTGTCGCACAGACAACTGCATCTATCTCATCAGTTGCAAAGTTTGCCCTAAGCAATA
This sequence comes from Magallana ariakensis, assembly GCA_020458035.1. NCBI lineage: Eukaryota > Metazoa > Mollusca > Bivalvia > Ostreida > Ostreidae > Magallana > Magallana ariakensis. The sequence goes on along the minus strand of CM035817.1, from coordinate 49,110,016 downwards.
CGTTGGCGAAACAGGTGACCTCCGCAGAGAATCAACAACCACCGCTCTACCATAAAGACCAAAAAATTCAAGGAGCCAGACGCGGAGAGGAAAAACAAGGGAAAGTTCGTTCTGGATGCACAGACTCAAATCATTCAGACCTGATGTCATGAACAAGCAAATGGACTTTATTAAAATAAATGTCTCAAAGCCTAACATCACCTGATACCCATATAGTCATTTTATCAAATCTGTCAACTGCGCCTCTTTATTTATTTAGTTATTAGTTTCCTTTACTACCTTTTATTTGTTAAAAATTATTTTTATAATTTCATAATTTTTAATTAATTATTTTTTCTCCTTTTAATCAAACTCTTACCTATTGTAAACTTAATTAAAAATTCGGATCTAAATCATAAGCGCCGTACAAGTTCATTCATTCATTTATACTTTTTTTCCACCTTAAGGAGATAATGAAGATACCTACAAATCATAAATTCTAAAAAAAAAAACAACAAATAATAAGGAAAAAGGTGAAAAGGAAAAAAAATGACTATCAAAAACATATACAGGGCCTACATGAAATATACATGATTGTACATTGCACTATTGTTCACAAAAAGCTATGACCTCACACTACGTTTGAACGGAGGGCTTTGAAGAATTGGGCGGCACATGAACGTACTAGACGAAAATTGGCCAGGTAAAGGGACGCATGGAATTACTTGTCCAGCGGAGTGGATGTATGACGGCCAATTAAAGTTATATATAGGTCATCTTCAGAGACCGCTTAAACCCTACAACAAGAATTTATAATCACACTCCACCATCTATATCGAAGATCGAAAGTAACTGGACACGTACATGAACAGTGGCAGAAGATATCCGTGAATGCGCAATTACACAACACACAGATATATAGATTTTAATTATCATTACAATGCATTTTTTGTATACAATTTGGCAGTAAAGGATGACTGCACTTAGCGCCGGGTTTTGGGCCCTTTTCGGTCGCTTCTGTTGCGTTTATTTCTTAACCTAATATCACTTTTGTTAATTTTTTAAAGAGTCTAGTCTATTTCCAACACGAATTAAGATTTTAGACTGTGATACAATAAGCTCATTCTATGTTTTTCTCCTTACAACTTTCGAAAAAAGGAGAATTTTTGCTTGTCTGCCCTTGACCAAACATTAGATCGATATTAAAGCTGAACACCGCTCTTAAATAGGCACCGTCACACAGGTACTGGTATATAAACCCTTCGATTTCGTTACACCCGATTGCACACCTGAAACTCGTGGCCGACATGTAGTATTCCTTTCGTCGTCTTTGGATTTTATGCATTTATTTCTTAAACTATGTGCATATTCTGTTTGTAAATAATGAATTGACCAAATTATTTGATGTTAGTATTCTCTTATCTTGAAAAAATTTGATAATTTCATCGCGACCGAGTAACACGGCGAGGCAAGATGTACGTCCGCACAGGTGAGACCTCTACAGCGAAGTACTTTGAACTGTTTAGAGGTCTGTCCCTTATATAAGGGTTGTAGGGACAGCAGTGATAAAAGAGAAATATGGCGGACAGTGCCTATTTACGAGCGGTGTTCAGCTTTAATATGCATGAGAGGTGGAGTTGACATTATCAGAATGGTACTAAAATTAGACTAGCATGAATAACAATGCTATGTATAAAAGTTTATGTGATCACTCTTTCATCATAACCCTATCTATTCTACATGGTACAAGTATATTATTTACTATGGTTTCAACAATTTGACCACGCCCATGAAAGTACAGAAGTCTTTAAATCAATGCTTGACAACTTAACGTGTTCGAAAACATTGTCCTAGTTAGCACATAACACGCTACCTTACACGCCACGTGATAGAATTTTGTATTCACAAAGTTACCTGAGGTGAGAAATCACGTGGTGAATGATAATATTCAACATGCATCAACCCTTGGTTACAACAGGGAAAGCGAAAGTAAGAAGAATCAGTTTTTTCTCATTTTAACCATGAGCGCATGTTTGTCTATTAATCTCCTATTGACATAACTTTGATAATGCAAATATACAACTACTGTTAAACGGAGAACAATAGACAAACATGCGCTGACTATGTACGAAGTCAGTATAAAAGTGGGCGTCCTCATTATCGTATGGAGATTCAAGAAATCGTGATGACCCCCGCCTATGAAAACAAATTCGTACTTGGTAACAACATACTTTTATTTAACGCAATTACGTAAAGTTACAGTTTAGATGTGGACCATTTCTGCAATTGAAAGAAAAATTCTTCTTTTAAAAGTTTATTTTCTCGCAAATATCGCATGTCCTTAAGTGCAGTCATCCTTTACACCAGTTTTGTATCAATGACCAGGTTTTGCCAGTGATTCCAAGATTGAAAAGTTCAAATAGAAGTCCATTCCTCCATACAGTATCGAAAGCATTCGTTGTATCAAGAAAGCTGACGTAGACATTATTATTTTGTTCTATGTTATGGAAAACTGTTTCCTGTAAATCAAAAGGAGCTGTTAAGCATCCGAGGGTTTTTTGGAAGCCTTGTTGCTGTGGATTGGGGAATTTCGAGTGTTGTAAGATCTGACTAGTTATACGTGATAGGATTATTTTTTCGAATATTTTTGGTTTTTCTGCAATCTGATTAAAACCAGCTGTTCTGATACGCCATCTGAAACAAGCCGCTAAGAGGTCACGTCCGAACGACCCGACAATCTAAATATTTAAATATAACGTAGTGACCTTTTTGACCAATGAGAATCCCCGTCTCTTCAAGACTATCGGGTGAAGTAACAGCGAGGTAAATATAACTGCACAGATTTATGGGAAATTATCTGCTGGCAGAGTTTTGCTAGCCACAATTTGATTGGCTTATCGAAAGATAGTTCGGACGTGACCTCTAAGCGGCTTGAGAGCGGTAGCGTATCAGAACGACTGATTTTAATCAGATTGGTTTTTCTGCACCTTTATAAATTGGAATAATGAGTCCATGTTCCATTCAGTGGGAATTTTGCCATGTCAATGTTTGCGTTAAATAGCGTCGCAAGAGTGTAAGAGATTCGCCTCTATATTTAATATGTTCGTTTGTTATTAGGTCATAGCCCGGGGCTTTACGAAATTTCAACGATTGAACGACACATATTATTTCATCTGATATGATCAGTCCGCATGGTAACGTATGAATGTCACATTTGAATAGCTCTGTTATTTCGGACATTTTTTTATCGATATATTTCTTTCTTTTGGCCGCATTGCCAACACCTTCTCTAAGACTGATCTAAAACTGTTTAAAATGTTGTTGTTCTTTTTATAGTTTTTTAAGTAGTGTTAGTTGTAGTGCTAGATTTTGTTTTCATTTTTTTACTCATGTAATTTATTTATTTTATTTTGTCCTGAAGAAGGGACTGGTTGTCCCGACAATTTGACAATATCAATTGTTCGTGTCGTTAGCCATTTTTAGTGCGATATATATATATATATATATATATATATATATATATATATATATATATATATATATATATAGGTTTTGTTCAAAGGAATAAATCAAGATATAATTTTGTTTTAGGGGCATCCCGGTCCTGGGGTCGAATTTTGCAATAAAAAAAAACGACAAAAAATTCTGAAACTGATTTCTATTATAGTGGTCCATATTTACATCGCAAACTTTAAGTTCTGGATATCTCAGTTGGTTAAACCGCTTGCTATGTCACACGTGATGTTTTTGTGTCCTGGTTCGATTCCATCTCTGGACTTACTTTTTTTTTTTTTTTTTTTTTTTTTAATTAACGGCATTTAAAGCACCGTTTTATTTTTTTTTATGCAAATTGTGCATTTTGTATATTTAACTTCGATCTTCTTCCTTAAATGCACATTTGCTCTTTCAATTAAAGATATCGATGGTAAAAGTATATGTTTAAAATTATGTGCGTGATGGGTTTTCATACGTACTCGAATAAATTTCGGGTCACGTGATTAGGCAATATAAATAGTAGGACCATGCGGTGGTGTGGCACTCTAAGCTCGCTCGCTAAGTTGTGTTTTAAAGCTGACATGAATTCATAAAAGCATTTGGTCGCCATATTAGTTTCGATCGCTCCTCTACTGTCACTGGGGTATATATACCGGTCGAGAAAGTCACGGTCGGTTAATTTCCGATCGAGGCATTCAGGTTGCACGGGCTTTTAAATGATAGAACTACACATTGTAGTAGAATGTTTGTAAAACTACAATAAATAAAACACAAAATATATTTATTCTTTGAAAGAATTTCCAAGGTATCCGTATCATTTTGCACAGATAGTGCTGCCTTACACTCGCATGCACATCGAACATGTGTGTCGTTCATACTGAGTGCATAACGTCTGCTTCGTTTGGAGACCATAGCGGCACTACATCCAACACAGTAGATAAATGATGTAAATCCAAGAAAGTAACAAAGAAACATCGTGTCCATAGTTTCTACAAAAACACCCCGTTTCTAAAACCCATGCGATCATTGACATTGCTCGATCGGTCACAGTGTGTAGTTTGCGCATGTGCGATATTATAACTTACACAGGAAAACGTTCTACAGTTATCGAGGATTTTGGAGTTTGTGTTCAGTCTGCCTTGTTTCGTAGTTCTTTGGATATTCCTTACCAGTGCAGTGGTTGTCATAATATTTTTGTTCAAAACGCGTTTCTACAAGTCTTTTCCTCTAATGTAACGTGTTCGGGTGAATGAAATACCTGAATGCGGTGAAGCATGAATAGTGCTATCGGCCTTATATAGGGGGTGTGTAGCAATGAGCAGAACAATAGAAATCGACAACTAATATGGCGGTAGTCGGAGATAAAAGGGAAATAATGCGTATTTATGAATTCATGTCAGCTCTAAGTAAGGTAAAATGACAGATGATATGGAATGCGCTGATTTTGAGCTGACAGATGGTTGTTAATATGCGTTTTTGTGTAAAATAAAATAAACGCTAGCGAGCAGCGAACCTATGTAATACTTGTTGTTTTTATTCATTTAGCCCCATAGTGTTATATTTTCGGACGAACGCAGTGAGGAATAATATAAATGTACATATTTACATTTTTCAGTGTCTTTGCCTGTGCTAACACTACGTATCGATTTTGTACTATACATTCCAATAAATTCAAATGACGCATAATTGGGGCGCGAGCGGGGTTTGTTTATTAATATTCCAATATGTAATCGTACAATTGCTGAAAATTATACAAATATAAGTAATAAGGAATCATTCTTTGAATATAATGAGGTAATAATTTTGGTCGGGGCGTGATCAAATCTATCATAAAGCCCTTCGGGATCAAATCTATCATAAAGCCCTTCGGGCTTTATTGGATTTGATCACGCCCGACCAAAATTATAACCTCATAATACTCAAAGAATGATTCCTTATTCCTTAATTAACGCTAACATGAATTCATAAAATCATTTGGTCGCCATATTAGTTTCGATAGCTCCTCAACTGCTACTGGGGTATATATACCGATCGAGAAAGTTACGGTTGGTTGCTCTCCGATCGAGGCATTCACGTTGCACGGACACCCCTGCGAATGTGTTCGGAATGTTTTCTTTATCGTTTCTAAGTATGTAATAAACCCAGAGGTGCTCGAATTAAAGTTCACGAGACTTCACCGAGATTTGTTCAGTTCCTGTAAAATTTCGAGCGGAAGTATAAGTGTTCGGATAATATTCTCAAAATACGTAAGTACTGGTCGTTTTTCATATCATATCCTACTTTGATTTATGTTAAAACATAAAAATATATTATGATATATGTCTTATTTCATCATCTAACGGTTATTTAAATTAAACGATGATATTCAGAACAGAGTTATCGTTCGTGTTCAACCATTCTACACGTGGTTGAAAATGTAAACATTAAGTTGCTTGATAAAATCATAGCCATGTTTATGGTTTTGGTGTGCAATACTATGCTTTAAAAAAAAGAATGGGTGTCTGTTTTGTATAAAAACTTGGTATATCGAGCCATTTTCAAGGAACATTCTGCATAAAATAATATAGTCTGTTACACTATTGATGCTATTACTAGGTCAGGCGCGGATCGAAAATTAATTCTATAGGAGATTCCTACCAAGCATGTTAATATGTTGCAACAGCAGAAAAAACCCTATATTTTCTATTGTCACATTTATTTCTTGAACTCATTTTATCCACCAATTAATGAAGATAAAGTTTAAAATCAATAAAAGGTCTAGATTTTATATTTGATTACAAGTAACTAGATTCTGGGAAGTAGACTATAAACACGAGGCACGATTTTTACTGCGAAACTGAAAGGGTCAAATAAAACCACGTGCTCTAAATCTAAATAACCACGTGCTCTAAATTTAAATAACAATAACATTCGCAGGGGGGACGGACTTCTAAATGCATAAACTACACATTGTAGTAAAATGTTTGTAAAAAAGAATAAAGAAAACAACAACAACAAAAAAACCGACAAAATATATTTATACTTTGAAAGAATTTTCAAGGTATCCGTATTATTTTGCGCAGATAGTGCTGCCTTACTTCGCATACACATCGAACACGTGTGTCGTTTATACAGAGTGCATAACGTCTGCATCTTTTTGAAAACCCCGGCAGCAATACATCCAACACAGTAGATAAAGGATAGTAAATTTAAGAAAGTAGCAACGTAACATCTCTTCCACCGGTTTCTACAAAAACACCGTTTCTAATATCCATGCGGTCATTGACATTGCTCGATCTGCCACAGTGTGTGGTTTGCGCATGTGCGATCTAATAACATACACAGGAAAACGTTCTACAATTATCGAGGATTTTGAAATATGTGTATCTGGATTTCAGTCCGTCTTGTTTCGTCGTTCATTGGATATTCCTTACCAGTGCAATGGTTGTCATCTTTTTTTGTTGAAAACGCGTTTCTACAAGTCTTTCGTCCAAGTAACGTGTTCGGGTGAATGAAATACCTAAATGCGATGAAGCATGAATAGTGCTATCGGCCTTATATAAGGGGTGTTTAGCGATGATCACAACAATAAAAATCGACAACTAATTTGGCGGTAGTCGGAGATAAAAGGGAAATAATACGTATTTATGAATTCATGTCATCTTTAACTACATAAAAAAGCAATCAACCGGAACTATACCTTAGTGTAAGCACGCTTTGTTTTGGTAAAGAATCATTCACTCTGTGTTACTATCACGTAGAAAAATAATGTGGTGCAAAAACTGCTGCGTTTGCCATTCAAAAACAAATCTGGGAAATGGTACCATTGTATAAGAAGTATTGCAATGTAGATGTAGTAAACTCTTCGGAAATAACATGTGCATCTGTACCAACGAGAGACATTTATTTAATATAAGAACTTGGTTGTCGATCGTTGTGAAATAGATAAGTTAGAATTCTAAAAAAAATTGTTTTAAAACATTGCTTCTGATTAGAGCAAATGAATGTGTTCTTCTTGTTGATAAGGATCTGTTTCATAAATTTTGAATTATATCATGTTCAAAACTGAATGAGGTAAAAGGAAAATAAATTCCCGATTTTAAGGTGGCTCACTACACCTTGAAATATTTTCTCAAATCATCAGAAAATTACTTGATTATGATAGATATCATAATGGATAAGAATTATTTAAGTCAAATAGGCAAAAAAATTTGCAATTTTGGATGAAAAATTACATTTTCGAAAATTAATTCAGTAAACAGTAACAAAAGCTCCAGGCGGATTCGAACCCATGATCTGCGGTTCAGAAGTCCAATACTTTAACCACTGAGCTACGACGATATATAACAGAAACGAACAATATAAACAGTTTAACAAAACATTTAAATCGCCATCTTGTGACGTATTGTCTTAAAAAGTATAAGTCTGGGTGTAGTGAGGTACCTTATTTAACGTCATTGTGGACAAGGCATATGTGAGAACCTAATCGTCGTAATTATGATCCTATACGGGAATGAAGTAAAATAACACATTCTTTATCTTTAAAAAGATATTGTATTAATAAATGTGTTCAATAAAGTAAAAGAAAAATGATGCATAAAACGGCCTTTGAAATCGCGTCAAGTGAGACTTTCGATAGTTGTTAATTTGTCCCTGGTTGTAAATAAAGTTAACGCATATAAAGCAGTACCATATATAATGTATTAGTATAAAGTACATGTGTCGTATTACTAGTATAGAAAGTAAACTGAGAATAAAATTTAAAGATAGTAAAGTAAAAAACATAAAAGCGTCCATAACTCATACTGCTTGGACAACGATTGTGAAACTTTTTTTTCAATCACTATACATTTTGAGAACTAGAACCTAAGAGTTTCTGTGTATGGCCTAAAATCAAGAAGTGGAACGGAAATCGGTTTGTTTTTTGTAAATACAGTAGCCAATACCGGTATAGCAGTCTTTCCCCCATTGTAGCTTTTCCCCCCGGAAAACCTGCTTTATAGTAGCAATCCCTCTCGGGGGAGAAAAGCTACTATATAGTAGTTTTCCCCCATAGTAACTTTTAAAGGTTTCTCCCTCGCGTTGGTTCAGAGTTTATAAAAATTATTAATGGAAAACCAGTAAGGATTAAAATCAATATTAAAGCTGAACACCGCTCGTAAATAGGCATACGCCATATTAGTTTTCTATCTCCGATATCCCACACTAGGGTATACTCTCCGATTTCGTTACGCCTGATTGCTTTCAAGTCACTACTATCGACGTGACAAAACCTCCGTGTTTCAAGGGGCGCCAAGAGGGGTAATGAAATGAAAATGAAAAAATAAAAAACACAACTGAAAAAGAAACCCTTTATATCACTCTTCCGTAAAATGCGCACAGCAATAAAATGTTCTCCTGCATATAAAAGGGTTACAGACCTCTCGCGGAACTTTTATTCAACTGTAGTACTGTACGCGTTTGTACGTTGGAATATTCATCCGGCAAAGTCACACGTGCTTACTTCGAACAACGGCTGCCTGTCGACAAATATCTGCAAAGCTTCCGCAATAGGTAAGAAGTTAGGGTATATAAATACCTAAAATAGAAAATATTTCTCCAATGCCAATAAAATGTACAGAAACTCGCGTTTTCAAAGACACCACGTTTCACTGACATCCATCCCTCCGATATTTGTCACTGGACTAAACTGCGCATGTGTAATAGAAAACGAAAGTATAGACAAAGTTATAAATAACTTCACCAAAGGGAGAAGTAATTTAGGAAGGCGAAGATGTTATAACCAGCTGATAACATTAGGATAGAGATAAAGCTAAGTTATTTTGAGATTTTGTGTGTCTTTTTAGTCTTTAAAAAACGTTTGATTCAATTTAAATCAATGCAATTCAGATGGTAACAATTATAGATACATAAAACATTTCATCGCCCTGTAACCCATGATTACAAATGATATAAGAAGAAAAATTGTAAACCAATGAAAAACATTTACCTGGCACATATATTCTGATGATGTGAACGAAATTATTGATAATCTGCAAGAAATTTACATTTTATTTTAGCATGGACCATTTTCTTGAGGAAACTGAAGAGATGGAGTACATGAATGACTCATTTGAGAGAGATGTATGATTTTTCATTATAGGCAAATATAATGTTACTGTTCTCTTATACCTACTTTCTTCAAACTGGCACACAGTGAGGTACTTAGGGGGAGGCGTGCACGGTTACAGTAACATTTATTATGTTCTTAATTTCATTTGTTTTCCGTATTATGTTATTCACCAATCAATAATTATATTGTAGGATGAGGAAGAGGTTAACAGCCTTATGAGGGAAATTTTTGGGGATGCAGATGGCCATGAAGAGATGGAGGATCAGGAAAGAGGGAATGAGGAGGAGAATGGTGATGATGAAAATAATTTGTGGAATGATACCTCGTATGTCTGCATGTTTTTAAATTTTATTAGCCTAAAATAGTAATTTCAAAATGAATTGATCATTTATAACATACAATATACGTCTCAAACACTAAACTGTACATGTTTGCATGACTGTTACATTTGGATATACTATTATACTTATTCTTTTTAAAGTTTGAAACCATTACATAAAGAAAATTTAACCCCACTGAAATTCTTCAAATCTGTTGGTTGGCCAATATTATACAATTATTGTTTTTTTTTTTTTATCATTACAATGATTAAGCTACCTGAGAAATACAATATTCACTGAGCCAGAGGCAAGGTGAATATTGTACTTTGAAGATAGCTAAATGATAAAATCATCGCATTGATCGAATAAACAGCAATAATTATTTTATTATATGATCAGCGAAGAATTTATTTCATTGAGTGTCATCAAGCAAAGATTTTAGTTTGAAGCCGTAGCCAAACAAACTGAGAAATGTGACACTAGTATTTCATTGGACGATCTATTTTTAGTCCAATGTATAGAAAATCAAATGTCATATTGATCTCCTAGGTCTCATGCAGGTGATTAGATAACATTCTATTTTTTTTTTTGAGATAGTTGGATATGAGCCAATTAGAGAGCTAGGAATTATATGTAAGCAATCATATAATAAAATTTTTAATTTCATGACATTTATAATTTAGCAAAATACAGAAAAAAAATTGTGTTAGATTTGAAGACAAATGATGTATAGTTAAACAATTAACATTATATTTATATGCTATGTGCACATATAGACTTATTTTTCTTCCAAGGGTTAACAATGAGGAGATGGATCTACTCAAAGAGAGGAGGTTTATAGTTGGAGAGAGATCCCTTAGAGATCTTGTGAAGAGGATATCATACTTTACGTATTATATTTTATTTTAGGTTTAATTTAGGAGGGTTGATATTTTCAATTCAGCTTTTGTCAAGTCAGTGAAACTTTATTTGGGGGGATTTGCATCAATATTCATGTTGGCACATTTTTTTTATTATTTAATTTTTTATAATTCAGAATATTAATTCAGTTAGAGATATAGCGAATGTTATATCACTGTTACAATATAATCAAGTATGAATGCATTTCTGTCAATCATTTTTAAAAACACTTTTTTACTAAATGTTTTTATTTCTTTTTCAGATGCCATCACTCAGAAGTATTTGCGCCTCCAGTCGATGCAAAGTGGCTGCCAAAAGATTCATTAGCATATAAAGAATTTAGGTAAAGTATTTATGTCACAAAATTAATTTTAAAGTAAATTCATAAAATTGTTCTTTAGTTAATAGAAAAAAGAGCCACACTGTATAGATGATGTATTAAGCTTCATGTTAACTATACATTATCTTAACTATTCATTATCCAGGGCTGCCAAAAGGCAGTCAGTTATGTGATATGGAAGTGTTTAGTAGCTGTGCATTTCTGCAGTGTCATTCATTCAGAATGAAACTATTGATGAACATGTTATTTTAAGAAATAATAATTAAAACCTACAATTTATAAGTTGAAAATTTTAATGATGGTTAATTATGATATTTTAAATACATTCAATTTGTAAATATCAAATGCAACTCAGCAATAGAGGAAACATTTTAAGTAGTGTTTCCTACTATATTAGATGGTACCATGTAATGAATATTAGATTTCTGAAATCACAATGTGCACAGGTTTTTATGTTTTTATCTAAGACTCTTTTTCTTGTTTTTTTTTCCAGGAAGATAGTTACAAACAGGGAGTGGTGTGGGTCTTTAAAGTACTACACCAACTGCAGACAGACTTGGGCCATTGAAAACTTTTTCAGTCACACCCTCCTGCACTACTGTCCCAAACAGAATTCTTTTACCTATGATTCTTATCATATACGAAATATGTTGGCTATCTTAGACCATAACAACCACGTGGGAAGGGCAGTGCGTGTAAGAGAAGATGGAGAACCATATGCTCAAGCACAGGTCTCAAGACGTACAAAACAGTGGGTTGCTTATGAAAAAAAATGTCCTAAAGAGTACAAGTATATTCCAGGCAAGATTGATTTTGACTGTCCTCTTAAAAAGTTATATAATTTAAGTTCTATGTTATAATTGTTGTACAGTGTACATTATTTCCTAAAGATCATCTCTTGGTGTATTAATTGTTCTTTTCTATGGTAACTTAATGAAATACTGTAGAAGCACATATATTCGTTGGGTTAAAATTTCGTTGTTTTTAAACCAAATAAAATTTCATTGGGATTTAATTTCATTATAACGAAATCTCTAAAATGAATCAACTCTGTATTTATTAATAATTGGATTTAAAATTTGTCATGGACGTTGAATAATACTATCAACGAAATAACAAAATTAAATCCTCAAGGAATATTTCTGCTTCTACAGTAGATAAAAATGCATAAGAAGAATCTGTATACCAGTATAATCCAGTATTATTGAAGAATATGCATTCTTTTCTAATTGTCATGAAATATTTATTATTCATGAGTATTTTGATTTGCATGTTGCAGATTTGATGGTAGCCTGCATGAGGGAAACATATGGGAAGCCTTTGTCCAGCTACATGAAAAGTGAGAAGGAGCTGAGTTTGAGGTCTTCTCAGCCTAATTTATCTGGGACGCAAAATCCTGGATCAAAGTTTCTTTTAGCATGTATGGAAAGCAGGAAAAAACAGGTAAATTAAAGCATGTTTATTTTGGATTTAGTTAAAGAAATGAGTTTATAATTATAACAGTCATTATGAACAATGAAAAGCTAATTACAATTCAAACTTGTGTGAAATAAATAATTATATTAAATTAATATAGAGAAATATATACATTATATACAATCTTTTGCATTATTTTATCATGGAATTAATCAGATTCTGAATGTGCCGAGTGATACCCAGTGTACTGCCCATTAGGCTCTGGAAACCTCTGACGTACTGTACGACATACACAGGCTGGTACAGGAATACGTCTTCCTGCACCAAGACGTCCATGTTGCCACAAAATGAAATTTCTGTACGCTTGATTTCTGAATGTGGACATAGAAAAACTAGGGTCCTGGTTAGTTCTGTAGCTCCAATTCAATATGTTTGCAACCTCCAGCACATCATGCCTCAAGCACAAATTGCGAAATTCAGGCTTTGAGGTAATGCATGGAGATTGCCTGCAGCAGATGTTCATGCGAGGATCATCAAAAATATGACAAACTCCACATGAACACCATGGCACATTTGAATTGGAACTACCAGAAACCTGTCCAGTAGCCTGTTGCTGTCTCATCACAAACCGTTGCATATACTCTGGACCAGCTGCAATGGATGCCTTCAGGACAGCTCTCATTTGATCCTGAGACATGTTGTCAACTGCAGCCTAAAATTATGAAATAGTGTTATCAATAAAATGCAAATTGCTATGATTAAAATGTTTATGCCAGTACCTCGAAACATATTTGAATAATTACCATTAGATTAATGCATTCGAACTCATCTGATACATTTTCAGGTCTAGCTTGAGCTGCCATTGTGTCATTTACACTAGGCTGATTATCAGCTCTCACATTCCTTGCACTCCTCCCTGCGTATGGATTAAATCGAACCTAGTGATACAACAAGAAAAAGAAGTGAAAGAACTCAAACATTATTCCTTCCAATCCAGAAGGACCTCATTGTAATGGAAGGGTGAACACCTGTAATTATGAACAACGCTCCTCAGAAATACATGTACATTTACAAGTATAATACTTACTGTAGCATTTGTCTTGAATTGACACAGAGGGTTCATGCAGTTGTTACAGCCTCTTATTTTGCAGACACAGCTTTTACATTTGCCTCTATTATCACAGGGACAACACCTCTACAAAAGTTTAACAAATTAGTCAATAATATATAATTAGTTGCATTCAATGTTTTTTTTCATTCAATGTGTTTGTTATTCATGATCAGAGAGACAAAAATTGTCCTTGCTTATTTATATACCGGTATACATTGTATGTAGTTTACATGTTTATGTAGTACATGTTCATGTATTACATGTATATCTCAAGTGAATGGTTTATGATGCTCTGCTTGTCTTGTAAGGATCAGATTAGAATCTTTTGATTGTGAAAGATGAGCATATATAAAATGCTGCAATTTCTTTGATACTTTTTTTAGGTCACCTGAGTCACTCTGGTGACCTATTGCTATTTGTTTTTGTCCGTCGTCGTACGTCGTTCGTCGACTTTTTAACATTTTTAGCTTCTTCTCTGGAACCACTGAATTAATTTCAACCAAATTTGGCTTATAGCATTTTTGGAAAAAGTGGAGTAAAAATTGTGAAATTTATGGCCTTTGCCCCTCTGGGGCCTGCTTTCAGGAGTATACTTCTGATTTGGGTTTACTCTCCATTTCTACTCTGGGTTTACTTCAGTTCGTGTTTACTCTGGGTTTACTCTGGGTTCACTCTAGTAAACCCAGAGTAAACCCAGGTTTAGTTTTAGTTGGGGTTTATTTTCTGTTAGGTTGGGTCTGTAGTTATGATAAGGAAGAATGCTGCTTTCAAAATTTTTAATTTCATGGCCCCTGGGTCAGGAGCTCTGGTGTTAGGGTGGGGCTCTAATGATTATTTATGGAAAATACATAAATGCTTTTAAAATCCTCTGCTCAGCTCCTGGGTATTATGCCCATAAATTTAGTACCTAGTTATGATGAGAAAGAGTCCTCTTTCAAATTTGTGATTTTCATGGCCCCTAGGTCAGGGTTCTTGCTTTGAGGGGGGGGGGGGGGTCTCTAAGTGAATGCAGTAATTATATGAAAATCTCCTTTACTCCAAAATTTTCTGCAGATGAACTATTAGTATATTTTTATGATGAGGAAGAGTCACTCTTCCAGAATTGTGAATTTCATGGCCCCAGAGTTCTGGTGTTAGGGTGGGGCTCTTAGTGAATGCAGTAATTCTTTGAAAATCTTCTCCTCTGCTCCTGGGTATTAATCCGATGAATAAGTAGATAGTTATGATGAGAAAGAGTCCTTTTTCCAAAATTATGAATTTCATGGCCCCTGGGTCTGGGGTTCTGGTGTAAAGCAGGGCTCTAATGACTATGTAGGGTAGGGTGGTGTAATTTCGACCAATTATTTATTTTGTATTTAAGATTTGTTCAATTATTTCACTGTATGTGATGGAACAGTTTTGTAATAATTTTTTTTGAGAATTTATAAAAGGCCACACTGCAGTTACTTAGCTGAATGATAAGGCCCATGGGCCTCTTGTTATAGATCGTGTAACAGTATTTTGATTATTCTTTATACATACATCTGAATGAGAAAGTGTGTGTGTGTGTGTGTGTGTGTGTGTGGAGAGAGAGAGAGAGAGAGAGAGAGAGATCAGTGTGAAATTTAGTAGAATGTGAGAAGTAATACTCATTGTTATGATAACAATAAACCTTATTAATATGTCATGATATACCTTATTAAAATGTATTAAACCATAACAATTTATCAATGTACATTGCATCTAATTGCTATATGCATATAAACAATATAAACATACATAATCATTGATGTTTAATGCATGTGTCTTTTCCAAAAATTGTAAATCTGCATGCACTTGCATTTTAAATCTTCTGTTATAAATTAATGATAACTGTGAAAATAAAATTTTATTCAAAACAATACATCAGTTGTAGATAAATGTGGAAAGAATTGAAATATTTCTTGCATCCTCAAAAAATGCATGTGTGTCAGGTTTTATTGGTATTGTATTTCAGCATTTAAAAATACTAAGCATACTATTCACCAAAAATTTCAAATTGAAAACGCCATGCATGATGATATGTTCATATAATGTAAAATAAAGAAAGGTAGATCCGCTCCTCCATTTTGTACTTTCATTTTGCAAATAAAATAATGAATGCTCCCTAGTGAATGCAATCAAAGCGCTTGTCTTTTCAAGCACTTTGTTGACCCTGACCATTGTAGTCGAATGGAAGTCGTGTACATGTGTCGGTTATCTTGCATTGCTAATGTGCTTATATTTTTACTGCATTTATGGCATGTTGCTGTATTTGTTGCATAGCACTAACCTGTGCAATTGATGCCATTTTTTACTTGGAGTCTTTCTTCACTAATTGCGAAATTGTACGCGAGTACTCGGTCAGCGTGTTCCAAGGACTTTATTTACGACGGCAAAGCGTGGGTAGCACCTACACAGGTGAAACCCGAACATCGAAATGCGTTGAACCGTTAACTAACAAAAGGCTTATATAGGGGTTCTGGAATGAAAGGCGAATTGGAAAGAAATATGGCGGACAATGCCTATTTACGAGCGGTGTTCAGCTTTAACTTTGTATACCCCTCGGTTACATAGACATGTATTCATTTGTACAGGTTCAGTTTCGTTTTGCTGATTTTTTAAATGATTATTCTAAAAGACAATGTTGAAAATTAAGCATACGTACATGTATCATGGAATACATAGACCTTAATTTAGGTAAATATTGATAAATTACCTGGTTTGATAAGATATACACTCATAGGCATAACTCTGTGTTCTGAATTTGTAAATGAAAAAGTTTGAGAATTTTTTAATAAATCTATCAGTCCGTCTATCTGTTTGTGCAATTTTGTTTAGACTAAATACCTGTTTTAGAGAATCTTTGGAAGAAGTGAAGGTTCCCTCATGCCGTAATAGTTTGTTAAGACCTTAACCAATTTTTATAGAGGCAAGATGATCGATATAATTCTAAAGTATCTATCAGCTACTAGTATATAAAAAGTTGACATTTATGAAATGGTTTTAATCAGAGTGGGCAAGAAATATTCTTTGTTCATAACTAAGATTTGATTAAAAAAAATATTAATTTAATATTTTGGACTTAACAATTTAATTATGCGCATATATGAAAATTTGAAATCAAATGAATCGTCATTTGATTTTTAATTCTTGTTCCATATGAATTCACCTCCGCATTAGTGGGTTATGTAATTTTTTCTGCAATAACCGCTACCTTCATAACCCGCATGAATCATCATAAAAAGCATTTTATTGTTTATATTTAAACTTTCTAATAAAAAAAATAATAAATTGATTGTAAAAAGTAAGTTAAATTAACTAAATTACTGTTAATGTACATCAGTTCGTTAGCTAAAAGAAACAGCCAAATCGTCTCTTATGGTAATTTGAGTCTGACATCATCATGATTAGTTCGTGCAGTCCGTGGCTTTTCTTAAATTGCTGTAGGTTTCGACCAATCGATAAACGGAATGTATAGATTTCAGTCCTTTCAGTTTCCTGTCAGTTTCAATCGCTGTAGGTTTCGACCAATCGATAAACAGGACGTGAGATTTCAGTCCTGTCCGTTTCTATAGAGCTATGAATTAACAATAATTTTGCGTAAGAAATAGAGGGAATTATACTCGGTAGATGTTTATATACATGTATATCGAACAGAACAAACAGGAATATAGCATCGTTTTAAAAAATTACAAAATTGTGAAAATCCTAAATTGTGGAGGGGGGGGGTCGTAGTATACCTGTTAACTGTTAATTTCCTTATTTTCAATTCAAATTTTTATATGTAAATTTAAGAAAAATCTGCGCCAAAAAGTGGGGACAGGCCCCCTCCTCCCTCCCCCCTCCAAAAAAAATAAATTACGCGCCTGACGAAGTTGTAAATACTAAAGAACAATGATCAAAATATCTTCGATTTATCTTCAGTGCTTCAGGTTTATTCGGAGTTATAAAATATTACTGTTATCTTTACTATCTATTTACGGACGAATTTAATATATCGTCGTTACATCCTATCGTCACCAGAAGCGATTCATTTTTTTTAAGCTGTAATATTTGTACGGTTTACAGACGTTTGATATTGAATGCATAATGTGCTTTTTGTATCAAAATTAATCAATGCATATGTAGGATGTTTGTCCTTAAATTTCTCAGCGACAGTCCCGTTGATTTGATCAATGGTTTTTAATTAGTTTACCCGCGTCCAATCCTGGTAATAACTGGAGTCTTTTTCTCTTTAAAATTATTTTAAAATTGACGCATGATGATGATGATGATGATGATGATGATGATGATGATGATGTTATGATGATAATTATGAGTGAACTTGATTTTAATAAAAGTAAAAATCTTAATATTGACGAATTTAAACTATATTTTTAAAGAAAAGAAGTGATTTAAACCACTATTTTGTTGGGGTTTTTGGGGTTGGTTTTTTTTTTTTTCTTTTTATTTTTTTTTTTTGCATTTTCCTTTTTTGTAGTAGATGTTTTGTCTTCTGCCACTTCACAAGACAAAATTTGACTTTTTAAAACTTAGTTTCAAATCATTAAAACTTGTTTACCATATAGATATTGTATCATATCATATTAAATAATAATTTTGATAGATAACTCGTTAATACTTTCACGTGAAAATCTTTATCCAACGGTATTCTAGTTTTCCAATCTCCAAACCGGCGTATTTTTAAAAGCTCAAATATATTGTGGCGTCTTCTTTAAAAAAAATGTCCAGTTCATAGCTTCAAAGTCCAAACTGCTGATACGCATCGATTATAAGAAAAAAGAAAACAGAATAAAAAAAGATTCCGAAATCCGAATATAAGGTGCAAGTTTTCGAAAAAGGTGCAACAAATGGTGAAACGAAGGGTGATGGATACAAGAATGTGATGAAGGCACGTGGCTTTGCTAAAACAAAAACAGGTATAGTATACTAACTTTGTATTAATGAAAGCATTTATTACCCGTTATTATGAGTAAATATCATCTCAGCTGTTGCAACTTATTGCCAAGAATGCTCCGCCATAAACATGACCGGAATGTAAAACAGGGGGAAATCTACTATTTAGTACGTTTTCGGGGGGTAACTTGGCTATAAAAAGGGGGAAATCCCACTATATGCTTTCCGTGGGAGAAAAACTGCTATATAGTCATTTTTTCCAGGGGGCTGCTATAAAGCCATTTTCCGGGGGGAAAAGATGGCTAGGGGGAAAAGGCACTATATAACACCGACCCAATAGCAATAGATCTCATTCTTCGCAATAGATTTTCTGTTCGCCCGACCATCGGCTTTCAAAAATGTGACCTTGGCATAACCATTTCAGGTAGTTTTGCAAAAGATTGACATCGTCTACAGCGTAATATTGTAGAACAGAACAATTCTAAATCATATTCACGTTTAGTTACTGTGCAAAATTGAAATTTTAAAATTCAGAGCATAGTATTGAAATGCGTTTACCGCTAAAAATGTGCGATGGACTGAGATGGCGCCGCTTGTGTTGGTCCGCTTAATATACAATAGCAACGTAATCACGTTAGACGAATCTCAAATAAATTTAATGTACATCAGGACGTTAGCTAAAAGATATCTATGGGAATTTCAGTCTGACATCATCATGATTATTTCGTGCAGTCCGTGATTTTTCTTAGGTTGCTGTAGGTTTCGACCAATCGATAAACCGGGCGTATATATTTCAGTCCTGTAAATTTCTATATTAGCTATGAATTAACAATAAGTTTCCGTAAGAAATAGAGGGAATCATACTCGGTAGATGTAAATATTGTATAATAATTTTCAGTTCTTTACATCATTTGAAGAAACACCAAAAGCAACCTAAAAAAAACAAACAAAAAAACCAAAAAAAAAACCCCAAGAGGCCCATGGGCCACATCGCTAACCCGAGGAACAATAGGTATGATAAAATCAGCTTAATTGAGTCGTAATACAAACTATCTTGACAATTTAGTAGTATACATGTAGATCCTGTATAAATAGAAATCCGATTTTTTTATACTGGATATTCTTATGTTTATAATCAAGTCCCTTTTCTAACAGGATTATTTTATAGTCATATCACCTGTTGAGCATTGCAGTTCTCAAAAAGACCCTAAACAATTGTTTATATATGGGATATAAACCTACATCAAACCATGAACCCCTTGTGAGGCCCAAGAATCGTCAAAGAGCCAAAGTCTAAACAATTTTAAAAGAATCAGCAATATGTAAAAATGCTTGCATATGAGTAAAACCATATAACATTTCAGTTTTTGTGAATATTTTTTTTAATGTTTTCCTTTGTAAAATTGAATCCCCAATGTGGCCCACCCTACTCCTCAAGATTTTTATTTGAAGAAGATATTTAAAGATTTTTCTCTCTCTATTCCTATGTAAATTTTTGCCCCCCCCCCCCCATGTTGTGACCCATCCTACCCACGTGGATCATGATTTAAACAAACTTGAGGATGCTTTCACACAAGTTTTAGCTTTTCTGGCCAATTGGTTTCTGAGAAGGAGAGTTTTAAATATTTTTCTCTATATATTCCTATGTAAAAATTCAACCCCCCCATTGTGACCCCACCCTACCCCCAGGGGATCTTGATTTGAACAAACTGGAATCTACCCTACTTGAGGATGCGTCTTCACAAGTTTCAGCTTTTCTGGCCAATTGTTTTCTGAGAAGAGTTTTTAAAGATTTTTCTCTAAATATTCCTTTGTGAAAATTCGACCCTCCATTGTGACCCAACTCTACCCCCCATCCCCACCCCACCCCCGGGAATCGTGATTTGAACAAACTGGAATCTACACTACCTGATGAAGCTTCCATCCGAGTTTAAGCTTTCCTGGCTGATTAGTTTTTGAGAAGAACATTAATTTTTTAAACGTTTACTCTATATATTCCTTTGTAAAAATTCGAGCCTCCATTGTGGCCCCACCCTACCCCGGGGGTCACAATTTTCACTACTTTGAATCTACCCTACATGTGGATGCTTCCACACAAGTTGAAGCTTTCCCAGCTGATTAGTTTCTGAGAAAAAGATTTTTAAACATTTACTCTATAGATTCCTATGTTAAAATTCGACCCTCTATTGTGGCCCCACCCTACCCCCGGGAGTCATGATTTTCTACCCTACCTGAGGATGCTTCCATCCAAGTTTCAGCTTTCCTGGCTAATTAGTTTCTGAGAAGAAGATTTTTAAAGATTTACTCTATATATTCCTATGAAAAAATTCGACCCTCCATTGTGGGCCCACCCTACCCCGGGGGTCATTATTTTCACAACTTTGAATTAACACTACATGAGTATGCTTCCATCCAAGTTTCAGCTTTCCTGACTAATTAGTTTCTGAGAAGATTTTTAAAGATTTACTCTATATATTCCTATGTAAAAATTCAACACCCCATAAGGCCCCATTGTGGCCCCACCAATCCTCGGGGGTCATGATTTTCACAACTTTGAATCTACATTACCTAAGGATGCTTCTACATAAGTTTCAGCTTTCCTGGCCAAATGGTTCTTGAGAAGAAGATTTTTGAAAATTTCTCAAAAATTTTCAACAATTCCTAATTATCTCCCCTTGAGAAAGTTAGTGGTCCTTTATTTTCACAACTTGGAATCCCCTTTGCCTAAGATTGCTCTGTGCCACGTTTGGTTGAAATTGGCCCAGTAGTTCTGGAGAAGATGTTGAAAATGTGAAAAGTTTACAGACAGCCAGACAGACGGACAGACGGACGACAGACAAAATGTGATCAGAAAAGCTCACTTGAGCTTTCAGCTCAGGTAGGCTAAAAAAAAATCATCGTTCTAATCAGTTTGCATAAATAATGCAATACATTTTAAGTGCGAATATATTTTGAATGTTCTTCACACAACTAACAAAATGGCTTTGAAAACTCCCTGCGTAGAATATTCATTCATTTTTTCCATCCCACGCTGTTTAATCCAGTAGAAATAATCGCCTGTCAGCCTTATCTTGTATTTATTGCTTTATTGAGACATTGTACGGGTAGAAATGTCGAGACAACTCATTTAGTACAACTGATAAGTAGTAAAGTGTAAGCATGGCAGTTCAGAGGAACCAATCCCAGGCCTGCAATGCTACAGTCTCTGTTTTGTAAGAAGTTATCAGATTGGAAACTCGGGTGTGTTTGAAAGGTGAAAACATAAACACGGCGAACAGAAGGGAATGTTCTGTGAATACATAGGAAGCAGGGTACGTTAAACAGAATGTGAGGACCAAAGGAGACGGCCCGGAGACTGATTATGGAGAGGAAGAAACGAACTAGGGTTGTGGTCTTGGGATAATGATAATAAATCAGTGGTTTATGCTTACGTCAGAATGTTTACACTTCTGATGATAGCAAGCACGCAGAATATAAGATATTGTTGCAATTTTGTTGCTTATTGTTTCTCTAGCATATAGTGTTAACCAAAACAAGGGTATGGTTTGACAGTTGAGAAACAGAAGGCGCTGGAAAGAGCTTGAAAGGATGTACATATAACAATTTCCACCTGCAAAATAGAATTTTAAAAATGATTGAAATACATGCCTGAGGGTATTTTATATAAAATACATGTGTGATTACATATGAATATAAATAGGCATAGTTACATGTAAACGAAATAATTACAGGCTTTTTCCCTCTGACAAAAAGTACATGTATGAGTTGGGGCTGTACATAACGTTATAAAGTCTATTGTAATATGTAAAGTGTTGGTCTTCTGATGATATTTTATTTTTTTACCATGATGAAACACTCGATCAAGAACTCTCTTTGCTTTAGCACCAATATCGTACGTTTGGACTTAAAAATATCAATCTTAATTATGGTTTTTTTCCCTTTCAATAAACATATAACATAAAGAAAATCAAATTCAAATGTCAGATCACTGAATTGAGCCGGGGGATAGTGACCCGATTGATAATTGGATTGATTTTTCCGAATAATAACGGAATAAATGAGTCGGTTGTAAAGTAATGGTAGTCCCGGAGCAAACTGTCAAAACCTCGGACTGATAAAAGCTCCACTGCAGCATTCGTCAATTCTCAAAGTGATGGGAATTAGAAGAGTTTTTATAGTTCAAAGCTTAAACGGCACAATCGGATGACGCGTTATTTATTGTAGCTGTCACAGGTTAATGGTTCCAAAGGTTCAAGTAAAGCCGTGTCCGATTCGGAATTTTGAGCTTATATAAGATTGTAGAAATGGCGTATATATACGTCTATATAGACATATTTTATGACCATATATCCTCCCATCTCTTATTGTTAAAAAAATGAAAGTTCTTCAATTTTATACTTGGTCGTTGTTCCAGTGTATCTATATAGACCAGTGAAACTTTCATTAAATTCACAACTTAAGATATTTCAACTTATTGGTGTCTTTTTACTGCTCAGAGTACTTTAGTTTCTGCATCAATAATTTTGTTAGTACTTCAATAAGATTCAGCGAAAAATAAGCACGTGTCTATATAAGTAAGTTAGTAATTAAGTAAATAGTTATTATAGTGACATGTGTATAACATGTAATAATTACACAATTTTGAGCACTTGTAAAAGTATTTGTCCAAATTACATAATCCTTTGGTATTTTTTGTTGACAATAATTGAACAAGTTTAAAGGCAGAAGGATTTTCATAATAATATTTGTTTACATACATCTTATTCTTTGTAAAATGGACATCTATTGATAAAAAAAAACTCATCTTAAATCTGTGATAGTGAACATCGTTTTTACAATCTCTCGTTTCTATAGGAATAATATTTAATCTACCACGCTTAATCTAAAGTTGATGAGAAGACAAACGATTTACTTATAAACTGTACATACACATTTGATATTTGGTTTGTTTTTTTAAATATACATGTACTTGTAAATCAACATTATCACATAGGTGCTTTAAATTGTTCTAGATATATATCATACAGGTATAATAGGCATTGGAAGAACTATATTTACTTTGGCAAGAATTATTCCCGTCCGATCGATACAGGCAGCCATGGGTATGGTCTATTGTACATTGTATGTAGTTTCGGTATAACGAGGAATTTATTGTATGAATGTTCGGAAGATTGGAAGATTAATTCATATTTCCCCAGGGCGATGTCCTTGGGAAATACGGGGTTTTTTCTTTGGGAAATTAAATCTTCATATCTCCCGCGCCATGATGCAAAAAATGTAAATTTGTATAGTTGTCCAATTTTTACCTCAAGATCTAAATGAGTTTATTTTTATACTTCCATAAAGACAACATGTCTACATTATCTAATAATGAAGGTGTACACCTAGCCTTGAACATCTTTAAAATTACATAACAACTATAAAAATGGCATTGACACTAGATAATAGATGTGCAGTAACAGGGCCCTTGAATCTGACATTGGTTTTTTTTTCTTCAAATATTACAAAACCATTTTAATAAGCTTTGATCAATCCAAGGAATTAAAATCTATGTTAAAGGACAAGACCTCAATAGAGAATTAATCTGGTTTCAAACAGTCCTGTCGGCCGTTCTGTCTTAAAGAATGGTAAAGTGATACCTTTTCCGGGTTTTCTAATTTGTATATTTTAGATGGGTGGATCTCTCTCTCTCTCTCTCTCTCTCTCTCTCTCTCTCTCTCTCTCTCTCTCTCTCTCGTACGTAAAGTATCGTAAATGTCGACCAGTACGATGCATCGAAAGAACAGTCATTTTTTTTTCTTTTTGGGCGTCTAACCTAAGGAGTATGAAATAAGGCAACATTTAACAACATATTAGTAAAACGCATAAATATGAAGATGGAGGGCTGAAACGATCTTTTTAATGTCTTTCATAGTCACATTGATCAGTTGAATTTATTTTGGATAAGGAACCTAATTTTTTTTTCAAATATAGGGATATATCATTTTATTCCAAACTTCAACTTGTTAAAATTTTAGCACAATTTCGGGTTGTTGCCGGAACACCGATTTTCCTCGAATTTTACATGCGCCCTATGATTCGGTAAGCCCTGTGTACTTCCGGTTTAAAAAATCATAGCGGTAATTTTGAAAATGACAGAGCCGATAGATTTTTTTTCATGGAAAGTGGCAGACCGTAAGTGTTTTCTTTTAGAGAAAGGTGTATCGTGTTCTTTCAGTCGAAAATTTGGTTTGGTAAAGTTGTGTGAGCTTGCGGTGGAATTAAAGCTAGAGGTCATTCCTACTGACGATGAAGGTGACTACAAAGTAATGGACATTAAAAGGAGAACTGTAGAAGAAAACGGGGTAAATGTCATCATTCCATCCCCCACTGACGACATTACCTGGTACAAGAGTCTCACTTCTTTGCCAGATATTCAAACTTGCGATATTTTGGTTTTTTTCATGACTTACTGCAAGTGGGACAGTCATCGTTTGCAATCGTACGGGAATGACAATGGATTTCGTTTGTTCAGTTCAAACCATATTGAGCACGTACAAATATCTGAAACATTTCAAAATAATTATTTGTACATAAATTCTGACTGCATTCCCGAGACGAGACAGACTTCTGATCCCTACAAAACATGGGTGTTAGCAGTTAGCACAGCAGTCAGGACAAATTGTGTCTGGAGGTTGTACCTGTGTTGCGTAAGCTTTACGTTTAAATATTGTATGTATATGCCGAGAATACTTGTATTAATAGCTATTAGCTAATGAAAGTAAATTGTCAGTTACGATATATATTAATTACTAGTCCTATGAATCATTTTAAATTTTTAGCAATCTTTTTATGTTTACAAATATTTTCTTCCATGATCATGCTCATTTTTTCATCAGCTGTATATTTAGTTCCTTATAGTTTTGTGGTTGTTGATCACAGTGCATAATGTGTCTAAATATTTTAAAGCAAGCACTTTTTGTACTCTGATTTGTGACCATGTTTGATCATCATCATCATCATCATCATCATTTGTCATCATCATTATCATGTTCAGGAAGCAAAGTGTTGTTTTAAATAATATTCCAACTGGGTATCAAGTAAAACTCCTAAAATTAATGTTGAAAAAGTTAGATGAAATTGAAATCAAAGAAGAAATAACTCAATTTTTATTACACTTATACTTTGCATTTCAAGTTTTATAAACACTTAAATGTAATACTGTATAAAAAACATACAGGTTTCATATATACATATTAGATATATTTTTTCATCACAATATACCATCATATATTGTTAAACATATATATATATATAACAAATACAGTAACTATTCAACAAAATTAAATGCACAAACAGATTAAATTATACATGAAATTTTCATGGAAAATTCTGTTGTAGTGACAATGGCACCTGTAAACATTGTGTGGCACTTCTTTTTGCTGTTAATGATTTTTGCAACCGTCACAAAGATAGAGGAACCGAGGTCGGAACCGATATAGAATGTGTATGGGACAAACCCAGGAATGAATCATTCCCTATGGAAGTGGATGACATTGATGTGAGAACAGACACAAGTGTACCTAAAAAAGTTACCCCCACCCATACAAACTACAAATCAACCATGAACATTCCTTCTTCTATTGAAATAAAAAACAAGCTTAAAGTTATTTGCAAAGGGACAGGGGCATTAGTCCTTCAAACATTATATGATGAAGGTGATGAAACCGATGATGAAAACGATTTATTAAATCTTCCAACAGTTTTAGATGTGGCAAAATCAAACCCTTCAAATATTTTTGATGCTTTGAAAGATACATTTAGTAAGGATGTTATACAAAAAATTGAAGAAAATACTAAGGACCAAAATGAAAATCCTGAATGGTTTAACCACCGTAGAGGAAGAATTACTGCATCAAATTTTTCTTCTATCTTGAGTTTTAGATATACAGAGAGCACTGAAAACTACATCTCAAAAAGAATTATGGGCACTTCTGCCTTTATCGATACACCATCAGTTAATTTTGGAAAACAAAATGAAAATGTTGCACGTCAACTATATTTTTTTGATTATAAAAAAAATCATCAAAAACCTAAAATGGACCTTAGTGGTTTACATGTTGACGAGTTGTACCCATTCTTGGGGGCTTCTCCAGATGGTCTTATAAGTTGCAAATGTTGTGGGGAGGGTTTACTTGAAATAAAATGTTCTTACATGTTTCAAAATAAAACTCCACATGAGGCATGCACTGACCATCACTATCATGTATACTTAGATCAGAACAATTCAGTTAGATTAAAGGAGAGTTCTTCCTGGTACACTCAGATACAGGGTCAAATGGGGGTTTGTAAAAAACCATGGTGCGATTTTATTTTGTATACAAAAAAGGGCATTGCTGTTGACAGAATATATTTTGATAACCAACTGTATGAAAAAATAGTTAATGCCTCAAAGAAGTTTTATGAGAAGTACATTGTAAATGCTCTAATAAATACAAATTGAAAAGATTCTACAATGAGTTCTATTCATTATTCATTTCTTAACTAGTGGCATTTGTAAATTGCACAGAAAAGCACACACTTTCAACATTTGGTTAGACAATGATTTCAAAGTCAATGGCATAGTATTGCTTAAAATGTGAAAATTTTTCAACCTTTCAATGGCACGCTCAACATGAATTCTTAGCCGTGCTATGCTTCTGGTCTTGATTATATCACTCTGCAATAATCTCTTACCCTTTCCCCAGTTACATTTTTTAGTAAATGGAGGTATAATGAGTTTAGCTCTCTTCTCTAGTAATAAATCTCGTATCAAAAAACCCCGATCTGCCATAATTTCATGACCTGGTTTAACAAAGTCAAGAAACCCACTGAACTTAGTAATATATCTATCAGAAGTATTTCCTCCCCATAAATTTGACACAAAAATAATGGCACCTGATGGCATTATTCCAATAAGAGCTTTGTATGTATTGTGATGCTTATAACTACTAAAGGTTCTGGACTGTGCAGTTGGGGATCTGGGTTTCTGTATAAAAAACTCAGTACAGTCAATGATGCAAACAGTGTTAGGATATGTACACTTAAATGACTTTGGTAAAAATTTCTTAATAACTGGTGTAGAAGGCCAGATCAACAATGGTGTAAAAACATGGTACATCAGATTTATCCAAGTTGTAAATATCTGGGATACCCGTGCATTGGATACTCCAAAAATATCAGCTAAAGTGAAAGTAAAAATGGCTAGACGGAGACGAACCAGCGTTAAGATAAACTCTTCAAACTTGGAAAGCTTTCTTGCAGGTCCGCTCTTCTTTAGTTGAGTATTTTGCTGATAATTAGGCTCTTCAGCACTACCCTGGCCACTCCAGTACTTCAGGTTAGGTGAGGCTTCATCCAAGACACCTAAGATAAATAAGTATGGTGTAAAGAATGAAACATGCTTATAATGACTTGTTCAAATCAATACAATTTAACAGTAATTACAAGTTAACAACATGACCCCTAATATATGTTTATTTTTTTACTCATAAATTTAATATGAATATTAGCTTTATTAATATTCTACATCAGTGTGAGCAATGCTCTTAATAACATACAGATCAGAAAAGATGTATTTTAAATATCATCAAATTGTCCTTCAAAGTATTAATTCATTGTTATTGCACTTTGGAGTTGAATTCAACACCTTAAATAAGTTGAAAAATAAAATGACTATCTTCCAACAGAGTGAAGTGGTATTAAATACTTACAAAACAATCCATCTAGAATTGATTTTGATGGCACACCAGTATATTGTTTGACATTCCTGTCACTGGAAGTCACTTTCTGGACAAATAACTCCCTCATTACAGCATCCGGGTTCTGGGATTTGGTCTTCAGTCCTAGGAGCTCTGCCATTTCCTCCATGCCAAGATCTGTCTGAACTCCAATGTCAGCTGTTTCCCTTGTAATTTGTGAGGAAGTTGCTAAATAATCATGATCAGGCATACCAGAATGTTGCATTTCTAAAAAGAAATTATATAGAAACATTAGAAAACTATTTGCTCTATGTCAACGAGTTAACAGGTGTGTGACTGTCAGTCAACAATATATCAACAATATATCGGGTCTCTATACATAGCTCAGTGGTTAGTCAGCACTGGCATGGTAGGCCAGAGGCCCTGAGTTTGAGTCACAGTTGAGCCTTGCCTTTATATAAACTGTGACATGTATAAACAATTAACACTTAAATGCTCGATTGGTCAAACAATCTATTATAGTCTGTCCCAAGATATTTATGCAGCACATTTGATTGATTTTTAATAAAAATATACATACCTGTGAAAGAAGTGCAATTTAATTCGATGACAGGGAAATTTTCCAAGATATTCTCATTGACACATTATTATTTTTCACTCGAAAACAATCACAGGATCGAAAATAGATTTCTTACGGAGATTTATAATGGGGAATGTTTACATCTTTTCTCCATTCGGAATCACTCGGAATATCTCGCGCAACTTTTCAACGTCATCATCCGGGCTTACTGCAATACAAAATCTCCGTAGACATCACATTTTTTAGCCGTGTATTGAAACCTGATAAGCTAACGGGGGCGTTTTAACTGAGAAATCTTGGAAATTTTTCATACTTTTGAATGAACATCGTTTGAACCCTGAGGTATTTATGAATATCGAGTAATTAAGCAAAATGTGAATCCAGGATATCTTGGGACAGAGCATAGAATAAACATGCATGCTTATTTTTTTAAGTAATATTTTGTTTAAAAAATCATAATATTACAGAGTCAACTCTACATTAAAAAAGCTAGCAGAAGAGAAGTTCAAGAACTCATGTGTAATAACCTGCACTTTCTGACACAGAGTCGGAGACAGCTATCACAACTTCTTCACTGACTACAGGTGGAGTCTGGAAGTCAATATCCATTCTGCTGAATGAGGTATATGTTTCACTAGAACTTGCCTAAAAAAGGAATGAAACATATAATGAAAATTTGTCAATAATTTTGTGTAGTGCAAAACTAAATTTAAAACAGCATTATCATAGGTCTTAACACTACCTCAAAAGAAAATACATGACATGTAACAGTTCAATTAAGATTATACAATTTTGATTTACCGGTAATTTAATAATATCATTATATCACATTTGATAGTTAATAGCTGAAGTTAATATATTCTTTCAAATGCGCCACATGATGCGTGTATGTATGGTGATATTTACAAAGTTTGCTTACATGAAGTTCATAACCATCCGACTGCGATTTGAAGGCACATGTAACGTTAATAGATGACTCTTCGAAATTTTTATAGTACTGTTTCTTTTGTCGATAGAGTGCGTTCTTCTAGACTTGAGGGGTTCCTTGAAGTTGTTATAGGAAAACAATGTGGGGTAGGGGTTTTCATGGGTTGGCTTCCCATCGACAAAGTGTCTTGAACATAATCTGTGGTGCTTTGGTGGGTCGTAATCTTTCCGTTTTAATAACTTTAACCACATCTTGCGTCCCTTGGGATCTTTTTTCTGAGTTGGAAATGGATGAAAAGTGATGTTTTCCATATAACCGTATCTCCCTATCTTCTTTGTATCTGCACTGCATCCCTCCGCCGCACAATAATATCGTGTTTTTGTCTCCATATCCTATGATTTCGCTGTAACTAGAGACGCCGGAAGTGAGGAGGGCTAACCAAAACTTGATATCACGTGATCGCGGTGTATAAAACGTAGAATAAAACCGCGTTCCGGCAACAACTCGAAAATGTGCTAAAAAGAATGAAAATATTTTTTTTTCGATGTAACAAGGCATAAAAACAAAAGAAACATTGAAAGCTCCCATTGATCATATGTAAACACAATCCAGAAACGTACATGTACGAAATCAAAATCTTTCTATGAAATGTTGATACTCTAGATTTTTCATCGAGCAAAACTAAATGTGGCGGTGAGCTTTTGAATGCTGGTAATGATTAATGGAAAACACTGGAGGTTAACATGGTTAATATGGATAAATTACATTGCAGCCCAGTGTAGGAACTGCATTAATAATATACATGTGCATGGTTACAATGACAAGCGTACACAAAATTTGATAAAGTATATAATCAGACCATTATTTAACCTGTACATCGTGATACATGTTTTGTTATCAGCATTTTAAATAGAACCGTTTTAACAAGGGCTTGGACTTTGGGTAGTATGTGACAAACTCCGATTTGATGAAGGCGGGGTCTACTCGTGGTTAACGGTCCAGTCATTGGCTAATAGATATGAAGACATTGAACGCAATGACACTTGTCCGACCTTATCCAGGGATGTATATTTCGCTGAAACAGCGTCAATTTCACACAACAGAGCAGATCTTTCCGGTTTTGACAGTCTATGAATATTAATGAGCTTCTCTTAGCGAATTAGAAGAAAGGAGGTCAATATTTGAAAGCTTGTTTTGATGAGCAAACTAGATAGTAACATCCCACCGAAAGTCCAAGCTCTTGTTAAAACGGTTCTATTTGTTCACCAAATGCAATTTCTGTATCAAAGCGTTACATTTCCAAACTTTTCTGAATATCTTGTGCAAAAAAAAGGATAGAATTCTCTCCTTTTTTTTCTGCACAAGAAATTCAGAAAAGTATCCTTATATATAGAACCCAAATCCCTTTCCAATCCTAGTACAAAAAGAACGATAACTCTTTTTTTTATGTCTTTGAGTGGTTAATCCTTTAGGCTCCGTATAATACTTCCGGTGGTTTTATTCACGTTTTTTCGAATTTCCTCGTTGTATTTGCAAGACAACAGTTTAAACACTACCCACTTCTTTTTAAAAAGACGGAATTATATCAATCCAAGTACGTAGGAAAAAATCACCAGGCCATCAATGTTTACAATGATTTCCCTTCTGTTTCGATATCACAGACACTAAAATTGCTTCATACCCTTCATGTTATCCTGTGTAGCTAAATCTTGAGTTTAGGGGAAAATTAAAGGTAGGCTTTATAATATAAGCACAGTTTGTATTCATTTTCAAACATTGTATGAAATGTGTGTAAGTTAATTTTAATATGAACACTCCTTGACCTCCTATTGGATCCTGTTTAGGCTGTTGTATGCAACAACGAAATATTCTTTTCTTTAAAATGCGCCCTTATTCAAGCAGTGCATGACTGATCAATGGTGGGATATAAACCCGAGAAAGAGACCCATCTGTCCCCAACTGAGCAGGCTCTCGCAGGGGCAGTAACTGGAACAGTCAGCAGAGCTTTATTCCAACCCTTGGATGTTCTCAAGATACGATTCCAGGTAAAGTTATTCAACCGACTGTATACACCATTTTTTGCAGTTAGTTTTGTTCAATGCCTAGGCAGATGGTAAATTGAATTATCAGAGGATATGAGGGGGGAAGGGGGTTGCTCATACTGAGTGCAGCTCGCCAGCACAAAGCGCCGGAAAGCACTGTAAGCTCTAACGACAACACCTGGGCGAAGAGACAATTCGGACTACTGCACCCTTTGACATGCTGAAAATTCTGTCGTCAGATTCGTACCCACAATTCCGTGTAAATTGCAAATGGCTACCAATGTCATGTTCTCATGAGAACAGGTAAAATGTATTTTAAGAATGTCATGCATTCAAAAGATGAATAAAACATTCTGCAAATTCTAAAAATGGCTTGTAACTAGTTGTTTTACACTATTTTCTTGGCAAATTGTTTGGAGCATTGTTACTTTGACAGAAATTGTCAAGTGATGTCTCATCTACTAACTTGATGTCACAATGTCTAGACTGAGCACGCAACCTTCAGCGTAATGAATAAAATATAAGCAGATCCAACTGTGCATGTTTTTAATGTATCTGATAGTGATTGTTGTTACTGGCTTTACCCTCCAGACCGCCGCACTGTTAAACAAAAGTTTTATACATGTATACTGGAGCGTATTTTTTCTTACTTTCATTCATGTTGATGCATCCACTTGGTAATTTTTACCACGCTTTAATTCATTATCATGTACCCATGTGTATTTACATTCAATTTATGCTGCGCTCGCCCCAACGGTCACACTGTAAAATATATAACCATAAAGTAAAGAGTTTATTTTCTGTATTTTGAATAATTAAAACAGAATTGAATTTTGATCAACAGCTGCAATCAGATGAGCAGACAAATTGAAAACCAGAGAATTGTTTTTTTCATAATTGAAAGTAAATGCGTAAAAGAATAGATACAGATGTCAGGTTATAAAAATTTTCTTACCCTCATCAACCATTCTTTCAAAAGGAAATTGACTATATAGAAGCTATATAATATATGTAAGTTTATCCAAAGTGACTTTGTTTATCAGTTGTTAATGTTTTTTTAGCTTCAGGTTGAACCATTAAGAAAAGTAGAATCATCAAAGTACTGGAGCATCCCTCAAGCTACACAGACAATTATAAGGGAAGAAGGTGTTACAGCTTTATGGAAAGGCCATATTCCTGCTCAGCTTCTCTCAGTCATCTATGGAGTTGTGCAGGTTTGTACACTTTGATCACTCATGAAATAAACACATAAAGTTATAATACATAAATATCAATTTCTTGCATCTTTATTTTATGTCAAAGTTTTCCTCTAAAATTAAGAAGACTGCTGAGATTCAGAATATTTACAATTTTAAATTGGATTTTTTTTTAGCTCACCTGAGCCAAAGGGTCAAGTGAGCGTTTCTGATCGCCTGTTGTCTGTCAATCCGTCTGACCATCTGTCTGTCTGTAAACTTTTCACATTTTTGACTTCTTCTCTAGAATCACTGGGCCAAATTAAACCAAACTTGGTACAAAGCATCCTTATGGAAAGGGGATTCTAAATTGTTAAAATAAATAAAACGTTTTAAAAAAGGGAGATAATTATAAAACAGTGAAAATAGGGTAGGTTTCTTTAAAAATCTTTTTGTCAAGAACCACTGCACCAAAATTGCCAATATTTACACCACAGCTTGTAAATACAGTGAAGATTCTAAATTGTTAAAATTATGACCCCCGGACCAACACTGGGCCCCCTAAAGGGGTTCAAAGTTTAACATAGAAATATATAGGGAAAATGTTTAGAAATCTTTTTCTCAAGAACTACAATGTGTGATATTACTATACAAGCAACCTCAGATAATGTAGATTCTAAATTGTTAAAACCATGACCCCCCCCCCCCCCCCCAGACCAATACTGGGGCCCCATGAGGGGTTCAAAGTTTATCATATAAAGATATTGGGAAAATGTTTAAAAATCTTCTTCTCAAGAACTACAATGCTACAATAAGTAAGATTACTATACAAGCATCCTAAAATAATGTATATTCTAAATTGTTAAAACTGTGACTCCTGGACCAACACTGGGCCCCTAGAGGGGTTCAAAGTTAAACATAAAAAATATCGGGAAAATATTTAAAAATATTTTTCTTAAGAACTACAATGCTACAATTTGTGAAATTACTAAGCAGGCATCCTCAAATAGTGTAGATTCTAAATTGTTAAAATTGTGACCCCCAGATCAGAACTGGTACCCCAATAGGTGTTCACATTTCAAATATATAGAAATTGTTTGAATACAATTTGTAAGAATATTATGCAAGCATACTAAGATAGCTAGTGTACTAGTAGATTCTAAATTGTAAAAACCTTGACCCCCAAACCAATACTGGGTCCCCAAGATGGGTTTAATGTTCAACATAGAAATATATAGGAGAAATGTTTGAAAATCTTCTTCTCAAGAAATACAATGCTACGTTTAGTTACAATATTAAACTATTTATTAGCATCCTCATATCCTCATATCAAGGTCACAGTGACCTTCTTTCACATTTTTGAATTATGTATAGTTCATTTAACAATTTTTTAATACATTGAGGATAATACGATTAGTCAATTGATGCATCTTAGATCTTAAGATGTTTTAGGTATGATGTCCAAAAAAGTAGGCGTCTATTTATATGTTGTTTAATATATTGTCAAATCTTGGAATATAAGAGAATTTTTAATACTTTTAAAAAGTTTTATATTTAAACATTTTGAAATAGAATGATACAAGAACTATTGTTCAGGTGAGCGATGTGGCCTATGGGCTTCTTGTTGTATGGGTTCCCTCACTAACCCCTCTTTAAATGAAAAGCTTCATAATGAAGACTGCTGAGATTCAGATTTTTTACACTTTCAGATCTGAATCTCAGCAGGATTAAATTTTGAAGCCTAATAATACACATTAAAAGAATTACACAATTGTATTTGCCTGCAGTTTGTCTCTTTTGAGGCAGCGACAAAGGTTGCCTGGAGCATTTTACCTGAGGGTGTGTACAACTACCACAAACCTCTCACATACTCTGTGTGTGGGGGGATCGCAGGTTGTGCTTCTACAATAGTGGTCCAGCCTGTCGACGTCATCAGAA
This sequence comes from Magallana ariakensis, assembly GCA_020458035.1. Classification (NCBI taxonomy): domain Eukaryota; kingdom Metazoa; phylum Mollusca; class Bivalvia; order Ostreida; family Ostreidae; genus Magallana; species Magallana ariakensis. The sequence continues at coordinate 49,075,086 of CM035817.1, read as the reverse complement.
CAAGACTCATCTCTCAAGGCAATCAGAAAGTGAGCTCTCTCCATCTAAAACATCTACCACAATATTATTACATGTACCATATATTGCTTTTGTTCTGAGATTAATGAAATGTCCATAGGACATGAATTTCACATCTCATGCTATAGTTCTATTTATATAGCCATATCAAGAAATGTGCCTTGTACCTTTGCATATTATTTTCTGACCTAGCCCTTTCCTTTGACCTTGATTTCACTGGCCTGCCCTCCCCCCCCCTTTTTCTTGCATGAACACCCCCCCCCATGCACCAAAAATGGCCAATATTTACACCATAGCTTGTGTGTATGTGTGTATATATATATATATATATATATATATATATATATATATATATATATATATATATATATATATATATATATATATATATAGTGATATATAGTGAAGATGCTTGTTAAAATCAAATCATGACCCCTGGACCCCCCCCCCCCTCATTAAGGTATCCGAATATTGATGCATAACAGATATGTATGGGCGTCATACTCATTTTTATGTTTAAATGTCAGTATGGAAGAGCGGAATGTGTCCTAATAAATGATCTTATCCTGTTCTTGAAGAGTTGCTCCCCTTTGCTCTTAATCTGTAAAAATTAATGCTAAAAAATCTATCCTGTATTAAATATGAGTTCAATAATTTTTCTTTTCCTAATGATTAAATACATCTTTCCACCAAAGCATTTATTGATATTCTTAGTATTCATTTTTTCATTTTCAAAAATGTCCTTGTCCCCGTAGACCTTAATTCAATTTTCATTTATTAATTACTGCTTAAGTAATAATAGTTTTTGAAATTTCTCTTGGTAAATCCTTTTTTATTCTAACCAGCTTCGAATTAATATCAGAATATTTAATACATGATGATATTCAAGGTTAGAAAATTTGGTCCTAATATGGATTGGATATCTTTTAAGGATTTTGGTGATTTTGGAAAGATTTTATTTATTTCTTTTTTTTTCTTTTGTTTTCTTTCTTTTCTTTTTTTTTTATTTGCTTATCAAGAATTTTTTTATTTTGGGCAGGCCCCCCCCCACTATCAAAAATGATGCTATGTGCCTGCTGTACATGTGTTCTAGACTGCACTTAAGTTTGTTTAATATAGATTATACCTTCTGTCATCATATTTTTCTACTATCTCCGGCCTGTGCAAAGGTACAATGTGCAATTCTTTCCATTTTTTACTACAAATGTTTCATTGGGATGAACATTTGTACCTTATGAACATATTTCTAGTTAGTAAAGAATTGATTTAATAGACTTTAAACAAAATACTAATGACTCCTTTGTATTTAACTTGTTCAAATTAAATCTACTATCTATATCCAGTCTATCATATATTTTTCAAAAATTCATTAACAGATTAATTTATTTTATTGATATAGAAAGTTTCATTCCATTTGATAAAAAGGTATTTTTGTTACTCTATGTTAAAAACAACATGTTTTGTCACTACGGGGCATGGTAATGTTGAAAACATGACGTCAAGATGACGCACACATAGTTAATAGATATACCCAATCTTTATATCACCCTGAGTCTTTTGTGCTTTTCACCATACAATTTAAATCGGCACTGTATATATGCCAATGATTTAAAATATAAATGTGATTTTCCTAGATTTATTCCTCCATGTTGAGTGGGATACTGACAATCACTCGAACAGAGGGGGCCCGAGGTCTGTACAAGGGTCTCCTTCCTGCCATGTCACAGATAGCTCCTCAGATTGGGCTACAGTTTGGATTCTATGCTCTGCTGAAGGATATGTGGCAAAATATTTCTAATAAACATGATGGTGAAACTTCAGGTACCTAACAGTCTTTTTAATATTGTTATAAATTAGACCAAGTAACCCTAGTTTTTGCAGTATTGTAGTATTTTTTGAAATGGGACAATAAAGGCAAATAAATTTACATTTATAAGTATTATAATCAAAATGAATCAAATATAAGCTATATTTACTCTTTCAATTTTCTTTCTTATTACTGTAAATACATAACATGTACATGTATGACATGAACAGGAGTACAGCAAATTCTTGGATATGGCAAAGTCTTAAGAAAGTTTAACTGTATGAAATCTGAAAATGAATGGAAAATTTGATTTTATCCAACAGAAATCAACGGCAGTCTTATATGCGGCTCAGGGGCTGGAGTCCTTTCCAAGATAATTATCTATCCATTAGATGTGGTGAAAAAGCGGTTACAAGTTCAGGGTTTTGATAAGGCAAGAGCAGAATTTGGGGGTGTACGCCATTATCAAGGAATGAGCCATTGCTTGTACACAATTGCAATGGAGGAAGGCATCCTCCACGGGTTTTATAAAGGACTGGCCCCAAGTTTGTGGAAGGCTGCCTTAGTATCAGGATCCAGTTTTTATGTGTATGAAAAAGTGTGTCAGTTACTGGAGTTCAGGCACAAGAAAAATCACAGTTAGTGAAACAAAAATTTCTACATAGATATGTACATGTAAATACATACAAAGTCCAGAATTCATTAAATGTACAGCATTTAAAGCTTATCTGTGATAATTAAGCAGTGTCAATTACCTATAACAGTGTGTGTGTCTATGGAGTGATGTAAACAGAAAAATTTCTCCTTCCCCAGTTTTTTACTCAATTTACCATTTATGACATCGGCCAAATTTAAAATTGAAAACTGTGTCGTAGTGAAATAATTACAGCCGTGCTTGGGCGAAAATTACTCATGTTGAAAAGAGCAAAATCTTCTCACATATACTAAAACAACAAAAGTTGCTTGATATTTACCATAGAAATATATGGATAAAAATCGGAAGATTTGTTTAACTATTTCTGCAAGATCTACTGTACTAAATTGTCAAGATATTTTGAATAATTGATGATACTGTAATGCTGATTTGATTGCCTATTGTTACTCAGGTGAGCAATGTGGCCACTGTGCCTCTTGTTAATTTTCTTTCCATGTAGGGTATCCAAAACTTAAGATGGAAACAAAAATTTAATGTCAAATCTTGAACTTGCAAAATTAAAAGCTACCAAATCACTGTAAGAATCTATGGTTTTCCCCTAAACATAACTTTTGGAATTGCTTTATATCTTGAGAAACTGTATACCATCTACACTACTGACACTGCTTTAGCCTCAGGAAAGAATCTCGCGATTTTTTATGCAATATGTTACTTGGAAGAAAACATTGTACCTGCATTCTATTGCTTTGACTTGAATTCCCTTAAATAGGTTAACACAAAAAGCAATTACTTAGTTGAATACAATGTGAGCTGTCCAGTCGCTGATAAAATTGTATCGGACTCTAGTGTGGGTTGTGTGTTGAATGAAATGTTGGTTGGCCACTATTTTCTTTTAATAGATCTGTTTATCAGACCATTAATTTCCAAACAGAATTGTTATTTCACTTGTGTCCTATCTTAATGTAAGAACCCCTTGTTCTTTTATATCGTTATATTGTGAAGTCCTGTATTATTTACAATAAAATCATTCGACAGCTGATACCCCTTTTATTTTTTGTCGACATTTTATAGGGTGAACAAAATTTCGTGTGGATTTTGGAGAGTTCTGAAGATATTTAACGATCTCCGATCCTCAGCAAAGTTCGATAACTCTAAATTATCCGGATTTCTTTTATTCTTCCATAAATCTGATTTTTATACAGACAATTTAAATTTAGTATAATACTGCTAGTATAACCATCAGTCATACAACTACATACTTGGCGTAGTGGATTCACGGAGCTATCCGACTTTTATACATTTTGGTATGTTGGTATAGAGTTCGAGCCATTGATGCTTGTTTCTTTATTCCATTATATCCATCGTAGGCAAATTTGCAATAACTTTGTGAAATGCATGGATACCCTCTTAAAAATTTCATTTTATATCATTTCATTTATAAAGGTTGAAAGAAAAATATCATTCTTATGATGAAAAAAAAAATACTTTGAGGCTGAGGATCGGAGAACCGTAATGCAATAGTGAGCATTTAAAGTGAGTTACTGAGAAAAGAATATGTAACAATTTTTGGGGGGAAAATGTTAATTGACAACTTTCATTTTTAATACATTGTTAGAAAAGGGGTTTTTTTTTTCTTTCTGACCTCCCCCACGTAAAATCAATTTTATCGCATCCCTATGCATTAGATCTTGTGTTATTTATGTCTCTGGTTACAGGTATGCGTAAAGAACTAGCAAGAAACTAGCAGTGAGAATTTTGATATAACCTGTAGGTTTAACTACATGTTCTAGTACTTAATGATCAATGTGAACACGTAATGATGTATAAAGGACGATGTAAAATACGGCCCCAATGAGTTGGCAAAATTATAAATTGAGGAATTAGCTTTAATCTTTAATAAACGTACTCTTCTAAAATCCCTTTCTTACCCAAGATAAATCAATCACATGGTAGATAGAAGTCGATTTATGGTAGGGGTACACTGTTAATCATATAAAAAAGCACCATCTTCATATAATAAAGCACCATCTTCATATAAAAAAGCCCCATCTTCATATAATAAAGCACCAACTTCACATGAAATAACCACATCATAATATAATAAAGCACCATCTTCACATGAAATAACCACAGCATAATATAATAAAGCACCATCTTCACATGAAATAGCCACATAAGGCAGCTATGGCGTTCCATATGCTTGACATTATAGTGTTACTCGTCTGTATCACGCGTGTCACGTGACATAGATTTCGGTAAGCGTGTTCGACGTGACTATATGCCGTTAACCCTTCACTTATGCAAATCATTATTTGTAAGTTGTATTAAGGGCACGTAGCATCCTCTTCGAAAGTAGAAGAGGGCAATACTTATCCAAAAAATCTTCACAAGCAAAAATATTTTTTAAAAAGGGGGAAATTCGCAAATCATGAACATCTTAATCCCTTCCATTTCGAATTCACTGTGAATTACATGCTCCCAAAAAAGTTGGGGTGGGACTCCTGGATCATTGGTTTTTTATATGTAAATTTAAGACAAATGTTTACTGCGCGAAAAAGTGGGGGACTCCCCTCTTTCTGATCCTTTCTGATGGTCCTCCCATTTTATTTATATTTTTTCACTGAAAGGACAGAGTCATAAACCAGAACGTATTTCACTTTTACGGGGTATGTAAAATCATTGATAATGCGTCGTTCATTACAATATAAAACGATCTAAGCTATCAAAACTAATCCGGTTGTGTCGTACTTATTTACTCTTATTGTTTTAATTATCAGTAACATGAAACGCAATTCATTGTTTAAAAAAGGACCGCTTACATATGTTTAGAGATATCATCCTTTCAACAACATCCAGTATTTAATTAAGTTATCCTTCTTAGGTCATCTATTACCGTTTCTCGAGTGCAGCACCCAGCGTTAGAGACATTTCTGGTTTTTCTTTGGGGGCGAATGTACAGTACTATATTGATAATTATCGTATTACATGTATTATGATTATTTAATAATAATAATAATAACTAGACTCTTGTTGCTATAGCAACAAAGAGGTCTTCCGTTCTTATATAAATGTATTATTCTGTACATGAAAAAGCTTTTTTTCAAATAGAAAATATAAGGATATCATATTTATTTTGAAGAAAACTTCCAGACCGTACTTCAATGTCAAACAACAAAATGAAAAAAAAATCATTTTTTGACTACTTCTTGTTTGGACGACAGGAAGTTCCGCCGATTCAAACAAAACATGTTTAACATATCTTAATGCAAAAGTTAATCATCCAACAAAGTATGGTTGTTGAATTCATTACTGTTCTGAGACCTTGTTAAGAGGAGATTTATTGTCTTGGGACAGGAAACGGACCAAAGGAATTGCTCTATGAAAATAAAAGTTAGTATATCTTTAACATTTGCCTTTTGTACATTTCTGTTTATCATGCTTACTAAAACAGTGCAAGAAAAATAGTTAAACTTATAAAAATTGTAATTTGATTGAACCCTTCCGGTGAGGACCGGAAATGACTGCCGACAAAATGAAACACGATAAACACATCTTCTATCAAATGTCTACCATATATGTAAGTTTTGTGTTTTGATCACTTACAGTTTCTGATATCTACCGGGTACAAAATTTAGTTTAAAAAAAAAGCTACTTCAGATTACTAACCGGAAGTAGATCTTTTTTGTTTATTAAACATCGCATACTTCACTTATGCAAGGAGTTATACTAATATAATCATTCTTTGTAAAATAACTAAAACTAGGTTTAAAAAATAATTTTTGAAGTGCTTCCGGTGACGACCGGAAGTTACGCCGAACAAAACAAAATAGTGTAAACACATCTACATTCGTAGGTCTATCATCCCTCAAAGTTTGAATGTTTAAGTTATTACCGATTTTGAGATCTCGAGGAGTCAAGGTTTTTTGTCTCGGGACAGGAAACGGACAAACGGAAGTGCTTAGTGAAAAATGAAAGTTAGGAGTTCTTTAACATTAAACAACATGACTAAATTGCCTGTCAATTTATCTAAAATTGGCAAATATAAACAGCTAAACTTATAAACAACTTGATTTGTTTGATCTCTTCCTGTGTGGACCGGAAGTGACGGTCAACAAAATTAAACCCGTTAAACACATCTTCTATCAAATGTCTATTATCCTTGTAAGTTTCGTGTCTTGATCACTAACAGTTTCCGAGATCACGCGGTGACAAAATGTCTTTAAAGAAACTTCATGAGATATTTGAGATATCTCACCGGAAGTATATTTTTTTTATTTCTTTAACATCGGATTGATGACATATGTAAGTATTTTTACTTATATTCTAATTCTGTGTGAAATAAATTAAACGTTAAAAAAAACTTTTTTTGAAGTGCTTCCGGTGACGACCGGAAGTTACGACGAACAAAACAAAATAGTTTAAACACATCTACAACTATAGGTCTATTATCTCACAAAGTCTGAATACTCAAGTCCCTATCGTTTTTGAGATCTCGAGGTGACAAGCTTATTTGTCGCGGGACAGGAAACGGACGACCGGAAATGAATTTTGAAAAAATGAAAAAAACCACTCTAGACTTTTTCATTCTCTATCATTCCTAAAAATTTCAAGAAAATATATTCAGTCATCTCTGAGAAAAATGGGGAAAAAAATAATAATAACTAGACTCTTGTTGCTATAGCAACAAAAAGGTCTTCCGTTCTCGTATAAATGTATTATTGTGTAAAACGAAACAAAAAAAACCCACCAAACTTCTTTCAAATATTTATCATCTATGTAAATTGTGTGCTTTCATAACTTACAGTTTCTAAGATCTGCTTAATAAGATGAACTACTTGAGATATTTGATATATCTCGCCGGAAGTAGATCTTTTTTTGTTTATTTCACATCGCATAAATGACTTATGTAAGCATTTATACCTAAATAAATATTCTTTGTTAAATAAAAAATAAAGTTAAAAAAAAAAAAAATTAAAGTGCTTCCGGTGCCGACCGGAAGATACGCCGACAAAAACAAAATTGTGTATACTTGTCTACATACAAAGGTCTATCATCCCACAAAGTTTAGTTGTTCAAGTCATTACCGTATTTGAGATTTTGAAGAGTCAAGGTATTTTGCTTCGGGACAGGAAAGGGACAAACGGAAGTATTCAATGAAAATAAAAGTTAGATTTTTATAAACACTAGACAATGTCTTTTTATTGCCTAACATTTTATCTAAAAATATTGAAGAAAAACAGTAAAACTTAAAAACAGCTTGATTTTTTTCAACTCTTCCGGTGTGGACCGGAAGTGACGGTTGACAAAATGAAAACTATTAAACACATCCTCTATCAAATGTCTATCATCCACGTAAGTTTCATGTCTTAGTCACTTACAGTTTCTGAGATCTCGTTGTTACAACATTTGTTTAAAAAAGACAACCTGAGATATTTGAGATATCTCACCGGAAGTAGAATTTTTTTGTTTACTTATCATCGAATAGATGATATATGTAAGCATTTATACTTATATTTCAATTCTATGAGAAAAAAGTTAAATGCGTAAAAAAAAGTAATTTTTGAAGTGCTTCCGGTGACGACCGGAAGTAACGCCGAACAAAACAAAATAGTGTAAACACATTTACATTTTATAGGTCTATCATCCTGCAAAGTTTCATTGTTTAAGTCATTACCATATTTAAGATCTCGAGGAGTCAAGTTTTTTGTTTTGGGACAGGAAACGGACAAACGGAAGTACTCAGTGAAAATTTAAAGTTAGTATTTCTTATGCATTTGACAACTGGGTGTTATTGCCTATCACATTCTCTAAAATTGGACAAGAAAAACAGTTAAAATTTTAAACAGCTTGATTTGTTTGAACTCCTCCGGTGTGGACCGGAAGTGACGGCCGACAAAATGAAAGCAGTTAAACACATCTTCATTCAAATGTCTATCATCCATGAAAGTTTCGTTTCTTGATCACTTATACTTTTTGAGATCTCGCGGGTACAAATTTTTTTCTTAAAAACCTACGTGAGATATTTGAGATATCTCACCGGAAGTGGAATTGTTCTTGTAATTGAACATCGCTTAGATGACATATATAAAGATTTATACTTATATATTCATTCTATGTAAATTAAGTTAAATACTTAAAAAAAATTAATTTTTGAAGTGCTTCCGGTGACGACCGGAAGTTACGACGAACAAAACAAAATAGTTTAAACATATCTACACATATAGGTCTATCATCCCATAAAGTTTGAATGTAAAATTCCTTGTCGTTTTTGAGATCTCGAAGTGACAAGCTTCTTTGTCGCGGGACAGGAAACGGACGACCGGAAATGAATTTTTAAAAAATGAAAAAAACGCCTCGAGATATTATCATTCTCTATCATTCCTGAAAATTTCAGGAAAATCTATCTACTCATCTCTGAGAAATTCTGCCGACAAAAAAGGGGAAAAAAATAATAATAAGAAAGAAAGAAAAAACCTAACAATCACTATAAGGTCTTCCGTTGGAAACGGAAGACCTTAATAATAAACACTAGAGTCTTGTTGCTATAGCAACAAAAAGGTCTTCCGTTCCTCATGTATAAATCTTTAAAAAAAAATGCTTTTCTCTTATAAAAAACAAAAAGGATATAATCGATACGGTGATGGAATCTTTCGGTAACTTTTTCTATGTGGAACAAAACGAAACGAGAAAAAGTCATTTTTGAAATTTGCTCTGACGACCGGAAGTTACGCTGATTCAAACGGAACATGGTAAACATATTTTCATACATTGTTCCATATTTCCTCAAAGTTTGGATGCTTACGCTTTTGTCAGTTATGAGATCTCGTTGAGAAAAGGTTTCTTGTCTCGGGACAGGAAACGGACGAACAGAATTGCTTAATGAAAAAAAATGTTAATATATCTTAAACACTTTCCTCTCGTACACTACTGTTTATCGAGCTTACTGAAACAGTGTAAAAAAAACGGCTAAACTTATCAACAATGTCATTTGTTTGAACCCTTCCGGTTAGGACCGGAAGTGACGGCTGACAAAATGAAACACGTTAAACACATCATCTATCAAATGTCTATCACCTACATAAGTTTTGTGTTTTGATCACTAACAGTTTCTGATTAACGGCGGGTACACAATTTAGTATAAAAAAGCTACGTGAGATATTTGAGATATCTCACCGGAAATGGATCTTTTTTTGTTTATTTAACATCGCATAAATGACTTATAAAAGATCCATACTAAAATAATCATTCTGTGTAAAATAACTAAAAAAAGTAATAAAAAAATAATTTTTGAAGTGCTTCCGGTGACGACCGGAAGTTACGCCGAACAAAAAAAAATAATGTAAACACATCTACATATATAAGTCTATCATACTGCAAAGTTTGATTGTTCAAGTCATTACCATTTTTGAGATCTCGAGGAGTCAAGTGTTTTGTTTTGCGACAGGAAACGGACAAACGGAAGTAATTAGTGAAAAATTAAAGTTAGTATTTTTTTATGCATTTGAAAACAGGACTTTATTGCCTATCAATTTATCTAAAATTGGCAAAGGAAAACATTTAAACTTATAAACAGCTTGATTTGATTGAACTCTTCCGGTGTGGACCGGAAGTAACGGCCAACAAAATGAAAGCAGTTAAACACATCTTCAGTCAAATGTCTATCATCCATGAAAGTTTCGTGTCTTGATCACTAATACTTTTTGAGATCTCGCGGGTACAAAATTTATTTTTAAAAAGCTACGTGAGATATTTGAGATATCTCACCGGAAGTGGAATTTTTCTGTTGATTGAACATCGCATTGATGACATAAATAAAGATTTATACTTATATATCCATTTTATGTAAATTAAATTCAATGCGTAAAAAAAAAAAATTTTGAAGTGCTTCCGGTGACGACCGGAAGTTACGACGAACAAAACAAAATAGTTTAAACACATCTAAATATACAGGTCTATCATCCCACAAAGTTTGAATTTTAAAGTCCTTGTCGTTTTTGAGATCTCGAGGTGACAAGCTTCTTTGTCGCGGGACAGGAAACGGACGACCGGAAATGAAATTTGAAAAAATGAAAAAAACACCTGGAGATATTATCAATATCTACCATTCCTAAAAAATTCAGAAAAATCTATCCACTCATCTCTGAGAAATTCTGCCGACAAAAAAGGGGAAAAAAATAATAATAATAAGAAAGAAAGAAAAAACCTTACAATCACAATAAGGTCTTCCGTTGGAAACGGAAGACCTTAATTACAATCACTATAAGGTCTTCCGTTGGAAACGGAAGACCTTAATAACTAGACTCTTGTTGCTATAGCAACAAAAAGGTCTTCCGTACCTTATGTATTAATCTTAAAAAAATTCATTTGTCTTGTAAAACGAAAATGGATATAACAGATACTGGATAATGGAATTTCCCACTTATCATTTCTATGTAAAACAAAACAAAAAGACAAAAAGTCAATTTTTGAGTACTTTCTGTGACGACCGGAAGTTACGCCGGATCAGACAGAACATAGAAGACATATCCTCATACATTGTTCTGTCTTTCCTTAAAGTTTTGATGTTCAAGTTTTATTTACTTATGAGATCTCGCTGAGAAAATGTTTCTGTTTCAGGACCGGAAACGGACAAACGGAAGTGATTAAGGAAATTAAAAGTAGATATTTTTAGTACATTTACCTACGGTACGTTACTGTTCATCACACTGAGTAAATTGTTTAAAAAAATCTAACCTTTAAAAAAAAAACTTCATTTTGCTTCAACGCTTCGAGTGAGAACCGGAAGTGACGGACGACCAAATGAAACCCGTTAAACACATGTTCAATCAAATGTCTTTCATCTATATAAGTTTTGTATCTTGGTCTCTTACAGTTTCTGAGATCTCCGGGTACAAAATTTTTATAAAAGAAAACTACCTGAGATATTTGAGATGTCTCACCGGAAGTATAATTTTTTCGTTTATTTATCCATGTGTAGATGAACTTTTGTATTTTTGTTGCTAAAATGTAACTTCCAAGCTAAATAACCCAAATATAATTAAATAATCAAATTTTGGTGTACTTCCTGTGACGACCGGAAGTTACGCCGGATAAAACAAAATATAGTAAATACATGTTCATACATAGGTCTATCATCCCACAAAGTTTGGTTGTTCAAGTCGTTACCGTTTTTGAAATCTCGTCGAAATCAGTTTTTTTGTCTCGGGACAGGAAACGGACAAACGGAAGTGCTCAATGAAAAATTAATTTATTATTTGTTGTGTACTTGCCCATGGTACATTATTGTTCATCGAGCTAACTAAAACTATCGAAGGAAAACAGTTAAACTGATAAATAGCTTGATTTGTTTGAACTCTTCCGGTGTGGACCGGAAGTGACGGTCGACAAATTAAAACCAGTTAAACACATATTCAATCAAATGTTTATCATCCATGAAAGTTTCGTGTCTTCATCACTTATAGTTTTTGAGATCTCGTGGGAACAAAATTTGTTATAAAAAAGTTACTTAAGATAATTGAGATATCTCACCGGAAGTAGAATGTTCTTGTTTATGTATCATCGCTTAGATGACACATGTAAGGATTTATACTATCAGATTCATTCTATGTAAAATAAGTTAAATACATAAATATAATAATTTTTAAGTACTTCCGGTGACGACCGGAAGTTACGACGAACAAAACAAAATAGTTTAAACACATCTACAAATATAGGTCTATTATCCCACAAAGTCTGGACGTTCAACTGTTAGCCGATTCTGAGATCTCGAGGGAACAAGGTTTTTTGACGCGGGACAGGAAACGGACGACCGGAAATGATTTTTGAAAAAATGAAAAACATGCCTCGAGATATTATCATTCTCTATCATCTCTGAAAATTTCAGGAAAATCTATCCAGCCATCTCTGAGAAATTCTGCCGACAAAAAAGGAGAAAAAAAAAATAATAAGAAAGAAAGAAAGAAAGAAAGAAACAAAAAACACTACAATCACTATAAGGTCTTCCGTTGGAAACGGAAGACCTTAACAATAATTTTTAGTATTATTGTTATAGAACAGAAAATCATCTACTCATAAAGATAATTGCTTTTTAAACGTCAAGTGACTGTGACTTTGTGGGGGCGTTGACTAATTGGAGTACGAAGTGTCTCGTTTGGGTCCTACAACAGGCTCACCTTGGCCCGGTGCGGTATTTAGAACATACCCACTGTCCTGTTTCTGGATTCTACAGAAAACGACCGACCAAGGTATCATGTTCACGTAATTGCAGTGTAAGAAAAAGTGTAGTATAATTATCTTGAATCACTCTGGTTTTTAACTGCTCTTTGGTCTGCAATGCGTTTTATTTGTGCGACATACCTTCACCATTTTTTATTTAAATATCTACAACCAAATTATAAACCCCACTTCTAATGAACCGCACATTTTTTGATTTTATTCATGCTAGAGTTGTATCAAAGAGACCCAATTATCCCACGCCATGGTCCGTTTACCTGACCTGGCCTTGGACTGTTCAGCTTGCTTTTCGCAGCGTGAAACCAACTGTAATACACTTATGAAGGAGAAAATCTCATATGTTACGTAACTAAAAAGCCCATATCTTACAGTTACAATACACCATATCTTAAATTTAAAAAAAAATCCAATATCTACATTAAAAACCAGACACGTGGCATCGTTTTTAAAAGTAGCATCGTTAGTCCGAAATATCCGACGTTTTTCTGGCTTTTTTAACGATTTTGATATTTATACATGCCAGGAAAATCTTAAGTTTTTCTGGCTTTTTAACGATTTTGATATTTTGCATGCCAGGTTTACGTTTTTCTGGCTTTTTAACGATTTTGATATTTTGCATGCCAGGTTTACGTTTTTCTGGCTTTTTTAACGATTTTGATATTTTACATGCCAGGAAAACCTGACATGTAAAACATCAAAATCGTTAAGAAAGCCAGAAAAACGTCAGATATTTCGGTCTACTTACACGTACATTACAGAAAAGTCCCAGACCTCACATATCAGAAGAAGTCCCATATCTTACAGTTCAAAAGTCACTTATGCACAGAAAAGATCCTTTATTCGAACTTCGTAACAGAAAAAAGGTTAATAACTTGCCGCTATTTGGATCCTAAATCTTATATTACAGAAAAGTCCAATATATTACAGTTACTTCCCATGCCTAACATTACAGAAAAATCTTACAGTTACAAGTGTCTGTATCCCTACGTGACAGAAAAGTCACATCTTATATTACAGAAAAATCCCATATTTTACATTACAGAAAAGTCCCACATCTTAAAGTATTACATTTGTCCTCTATGATAATAGAAAAGTCCCATTTCTTACACTTATTTATATGTCCTAATTCCTACGTGACAGAAAAGTGCCATATCTTGTACATGTATTGCAGAAAAATCAAATACTTTACATTTCAGAAAGTTCCATATTTTTCAGTTACATTGTTCTATTTGTCTTACATAATAGGAAAGTCCCACGTCACAGTTACAAGTGACTGTGCCTGCGTGACAGAAGAAAAGTCCCATATCTTGAATTACAGAAATACCATATTTTACATTAAAGAAAATTCTTATATCTTACAGTTACAAATATCCTATACCAAGTAGCTAAAATATCGAGACTATCAACTTGCATGTACAGAGAATCAAGTACCATATTTTACATGCAATGAACGCAGTATCCTACAATCGGAACATCGCTCGGCCATTCCGTCAAGTCGAGAAAAAACTTTCTCGACTTGACGGAAAAGGCCGAGCGATGTTCCGATTGCAGTATCCTAGTTGAATATTGTGGACGGGGGGGGGGGGGGGGCACAGCAGGGAGTTTAGTGTGACCCCCCCCCCCACTTTTGCAGGAAGGTGAATGGGAGAAACCCCCTCTCATGTGTGAGGTCGGTCGACCTGGGTCTTCTCATAGAAGTTTAGTTTAACGGGTGGATTGTCGGGTTTTCTCTTTGAGTTTTCTTTGTATCGACACGGCTTTCTTAGAAATGATATATTTGTATTACAAGAAAAGTACTTAAGATGGCATAACTTATCATACACGTATATCTTGGTACACTGTAATATCTAAGATTTTTTAAAGCATTTACGTTTAAACCGTTATTAACGATACCTGTTTCTGACTGAACATGTGTTAATGGAGTTTTTCTTAATTGAAACATTTATCGTTTATTACTCATGTTTGATATTTTATCAAATTCTTCGAAAATACGAATTTATGTATTTCAAGTTTAGTCTTGTTATCCAATTAGTAACAGAGTGTGATTTTTCGAAATTTAGTGTCCCCGGAGGTTAAATATTTAATATTTTATGACGTTGGAACTTCCATCAACACACATAAAATAACTGACAAAATAAAAAATTTATTACCCCCCCCCCCAAAAAAAAATAATTCGAAATCTTTTAGTGGCTTCTGCACTCTGAATCTGCCTCTGAAATTGACTTTAGTATGTGTTTAAGGTCACAAAAATAACCTGCTCGTTTACTTTATATACATGTAATGATTTTTGTATACTAGTATTTCAAATTCATTTAACTCAATTAAATGTATTACGAAATCGAATCGTGCAAAGAAATTGCTTTAATATATATTAAATATACAGGGAGTAATGAAGCTTCATGCACATTTCTGCTTTATTTTCTTTAATTGAAACATAAATTTCAAGATATGTATGTGTATAGAGGTAAGATTTTTGAATTGGTTACAGGTCCTCCCCCCCCCCGGTCGTGTGTTTGTGACTACGCCTTCGTGTGATGTGCAATCAGTCAGTCCTCTCTTCACAAACACAGACGACCAGCGCCTAACAGTGCAAATACACTGATTATCAGTTACTGGAGCCGAGACCCAACATTTGTTTTTGTTTGTTTAATTAGACCTAGAATTGATTAGCAGTAAAGTAAGACATAATCATGTCAGGAAACGCTTATTTGTAAACACACATAGTTTTGGATACCATTTTCGTATTTTCTATCGAATTTGGCATGTTATTTTCATATATTTGTTACATTTTCAATTTTTCTTCGTTGTGCAAATGCCAAAATTGCTGAATAGAGTTAGTTTATTCGGTCATAAAATAAAATATGTGGGGGTGGGGGGGATTCAACATTTTACAAACACTGGGTATTTGAAATAGAACCTCGTCTAGGTAGGCGGAGAGAGGTTGGACTCAAATATTCATGTATTCTTAACATTACCCGAGCTGTCTTCTGTAGACATGTACAGTGTATATACATATACACTCGCCCACTATCTGTAAAAGAAGACTGGGGTCCTTTGGGAAAAAATTCAATATTCTTCAATTCTAAACACTGCATCAATATCCTTCAGCGATTGTCGTAAAACTTTCTAATTGCAAATTCTTTAATTCATTACCACGTGGTTCACAGAAAACGTATGGTGCTGATCTTTAAAAATGTGTATTCAGGCAAAGGAAATGCAGTTACCGGAATAAAAAAAAAGTGCTATAATGACCCACATTTGAAAAATAAAGATAAAAAATGAAAAGTAAGGAATCTTGATAATTTTAACAGATACCGGGTGTGGTTTTGTCCTATTTAAACATAAAATTCTGCTAAAAGCAGAAACCGGTTTTTGTAAATCCTCTAGAGCAAATATTGGTACTACCACACTTCACTCGCTTTACAAACCTCTACACACTCGGCGTGAATCAGACAAACCTCTACACACTCGGCGTGAATCAGAACTTGAGAAAAGATCTCATGATCAGTTCATTGTCAGTTTTCATTCCTAGAGAGCTTTTGCCAAGGTCATGCCAGTCCGTGTCAGTCAGTGTAATTCATAATATATTTTTTCATAACAAACATGGAGAATAGTAGTTTATATATAATGGATCTCTCGTAATCCTTTGTTCTTTCTGGCTTTATACAAGATAAAATGTTTCTAAATTTAACAATCCAACAATCCAATAAATTACCTGTAGGTGTCCATTCTTTAAAATAACGGATAGAAAATTGTCCATTTTTAAAAATAATGGACAGAGACAGGTAAAACTGTTAACTTATTGGACGGCACAGGTAAGTTGGAAACAAGAATAAAAGCATCACATTTGCAAATAAAGAAACGGATTTAATGTTTAACACCTGGAGAGTGAGATAGGTACTAACATGATAGAGCGAAGAAAAAAAAAAACTAGTAAATGATATCCAGTATGATATATATCTACGCCATTTTTCAGAATCACAATCAAAATTAATCCACTTTATCATATTAATAACTTGTAACCACAAATCACATCAGATATGATCAGAACGTAGGCTGAGACAAAATTTCACTGCACTTTATGAAAATCATATTCTTTACATATCTTAATTCTCGATCATCTGGAAAAAGTTCAAAAAACTAAACTTGACCGTCAACCTCCTCCACACCCCTGAAAAATATTTCTGCACCTGAGCCAGTCAATGCATTCTTTGTTTTGGTTGGCTTAATCATTTCATCAAATGATTTTGTAAGTCATATCAAAATTTGGCACAGCATTCCCACCCCCATATCCAGAATATCACTTAAAACAGGGTCAATATACGCAGTACTTATTTTACATCCTTAAATGTTGTTAGATAAGAAATGATCTCCCCAATAGAGAATGAGACGGTGTGCTTAGTAGAAGAGTGAATAAATATGAAAACTTTACAGCAGAGCTTTATAAACCCCTTGCACATACTTGAAACTCTTCATTAAGTGAACAACAGAAAGTTCTGTGAAAGACTGGTTTTATTGTTCAAAGTTAAACAAAAAATATTAATCAGCATTGTCAACAGGTTTACCTGATACTGTCCATTTTAATAAGGAAGGTAATGTTTTATGTTGGATATCTTAGCCTCAAACTGTCCATTCTGTGAGAGAAAGAACTAATCTTGGTCCTACGGGCCTTTCTCTCAGTTCTTTCTCTTACAGAATGGGCAGTTTGAAGCTTGTATCCTTTACTTATTTTTAAATATTGAGACTTATCAAATATTTTAAAAAGTAATAAAAATTTTAACATACTAGACTAAACCGATAGAGGGTTGTTGATTTGAGCGTAAAGCGACGGTAAGATGACATGTTATACATTTCTTGCCTTTTGTTACCCTAACAATGTTTGCTCAATTGCTTGCTTTCCAGAACTATCAGCACATACGCATATGAATGGCTAAGAATTAGACCCAAGGACATTGAAGACGAAGTGATCGCCGTAAGTGACAACTTCAGCGAAAAAGAACGGCCCTTTAAAATGCTGACATTTTTATACGTATACATGTATATTCAACGCAGCTTTTATTTAAAAAATTAGAATTTGCCGGAAGAGTTGTTAAACGGATGCCTTTCGGTAGTCCGAAATATCTGACGTTTTCCTGACTTTTTTTAACGATTTTGATATTTTACTTGCTAGGAAAAAATATCAAAATCGTTAAAAAAGCCAAGAAAACGTATTCCTGAAGACCAGCCAAATTGCTCTCAGAAATTGTTTAATGATGGAAGTAATGCTAGTATTTCATGTATTTTTCTTCTATCCTTTGTATTACAGATTGCGGGGGTAGTTCTCCGTTCACCTGATTCAACCCTTCTTAACTCTTTACTATGCACCCACTCTCCGTAATATAAAAGTGAAGACTTGGAATCGCAATATTCTTTTAAATCCGCACAATTAACTCAAGAGCTGTTATAAATACATCATTGGGGTTAAGTCTCTTTGTCAATATAGGATAGTTCTTTAAAACTTTTGTATGAGGGAAATATTGCGACGGTTGAACGAGCGAGAATTAACTTGTCTTCGTTAATTCAGTTCTCGTACACAGAGTCTGGTCTATATAAAACGTTACGGAACTGTGTTCTAAGATTTTCCGGTTCCTGACTATAATTATACATGTTCCATACGCACTGTTCTCTGACTAACATGTTCATTGAGGGAAACCAACATAATTAGCAATTGATTAAACTCTTCCAATTCACATCCCATACTCATGAAAAATAGCGTTTGCATTGATGCTTATTCAAGTTTCTTAGAAATACATTTTATCTAAGATTTCTGAAAAACATAAGGGATTACCCTTTTTTTAAGATGAATTCAATGATTCTTTGGTACTACCATGATTTAATTCTTGAAGTTGGTGGGAATGTATATATATATACAAAATTACAATATTACAACTCTTAAATTCCACAGAAATGCCTGGGAAAGTTTATTTGAAGAAAATGTCGATTCCAGTGCGAGTTCATAACCAAAACTAGGGCCCCAAAATATCGTAATCTATACTTGCGAAACAGTAAAAAATTACTTGAAATATATAAACCTCTTTTAAACTTAGTAACCAGAGCAGAGAGGGCCTGTCATAAGAGTCTCCAAACCGGTTCGTAACTAACAAAAATGCACATTTCATTGTATGAAATATATGATGGCATAATTGATTAAAATTTCTATTTAAAAGTTTGACAGGAGATTCATATGCAACATTTTTTCGTGTCTTGGTGGAAACAAATCTCCCAACAATATTTTTGAAAAAAAAAACAAAAAAAAACAAACAAAAAAACCCGAATTCTTGTCTGTGAGAAACATAATAGGGTTATTTGTCCATGTATCTACATATTTTTGAAATGCATTAAAGTAATGCAACAAAAGTTAATCTACAGGCAAACAAAAATGATATACAATGTATTTAAGAACAAGGAAAAACTTGCAAAAACGTTGAGATAATTTCTATAATAAACAAGAAAAGTTTGTTGGTTACTTTAAAATTTGTGAATCTACTGCTATTTCTTCAGGCGAATGAAGTTTTATTATCCCCAATTGACTCGCCAAGAAATTATCCTTTGGGTGAAAAATAAAAACCCCTTCGGTCTTTCAGTTTTTCGACGTTCAATAGTTTAACATTATATAAATAGTGCCTGTTTGGTAGGGGTAACAGTTGAAATTGACACCCCGAGAAAACCGTTGTTAACCGACGCGAAGCGGAGATTGTCAATGGTTTTCTCGGGGTGTCAAATCCAACTGTTACCCTCTCAAACAGGCACTATTTATTTTATTATTCTGAATGTTTTAATTTTAAAGAAAACTTAACTGATGTTATGTAGAAATGCAAGAATTCTACGGCGAACCGTACCCGCATAAGTTATGCGCATGTAACAATATTCGTTGTGTTACCCGTTGCTAAGTGTCTTGCTAACGCTGATGGTAATAGAACGGATTATCAACTGCGTCTAAACCAATCAGATTTCAGTATTTACCATGAAAGTATAACCATGTAAAACAGGGTATTGTGTCTGTAACAAGAAACAAGTGCCTATTCGTTATATTTTTGCTGCTCTTAAACATGCATAGGTTGAGGTACATGTGTCTGTTAACTGCTTTCAAAAAGAAATGATAAACATGTGTACGTCTTATTATCCAATCTTGAAATACGAAAAAAACTGTGGATTTCTTAAGGCAAAGAATGCAAGAAAAATACCGTAAAATATCATCAATTATTGTTTTTAATTGTTAAATCTATTAATTTGAACGTAATTATATAAATATTTTGGTTATTTCTTTGTGGCAAGACGGTGGCGTCATATTATGTTGATTGAATGTTCCGTGCATATGATGAAAAGGAAACCTGTACCTTGTAATTAAAGGAAACATCGAACCGCAATGTGTCATTGATTTCGTTAAGTACATTTTGGTTATGTCCATGTTAACCTAATGAAAAAAATCCACGTTTTATGGTAAAGTTATTACGTTTAATTAAAAGAAACGGATGGTTTCAGACATTCATGTATTTTTTTTTTTTACTTTTTACTTAATAAACAATAAAAATAATCGGAGTATTTATGTATTTGTGTGTTGTCAAATATAACGAGCAACAAGAAAGAGCGATGTAAGATGTTTTGATCGGAGTTTATGACTTCACAGAATAGATATGCTAAGTGTGTCGAGCGTGATCTAGGATCCTGTGTCATACATTTCCTCGAATTCAATACAATTTAACATAATATATAATCGAGTTGGGTTTTTTAAATTTAATTTAAATTGGATGCTTTTTTGGTTTCCGTATTCGTAATTAACCCATATTCAAATTTTCGTTTTCTTAATGGACCTTCAGGGAACCTGATCTATTCAAAGTCGTACTTAGAATGTTTTGGGACGAAATTTGAAGACTGGCTAGAAATTAGTTAAAGTCGACATAAATTAATTTAAAAAACACAATTGTATACTTTTCAAATATTGTAATTTTAAAACTGGAAAGTCACATATATATCGGGTATACAGAATCAAAAGTAAGTATTCTATTTACACGTAACAAGGCAATAATCTAAGGTCATATCTGGATGTTATTTTATTGATATTTTAATACGACCACAGTGTGTAAAACTCTTATAGCTTTTCTAGCATCTACCGGAACATGCATGCCTTCATAAAATCATATTATAAATTGATAAGACTGCATGGAACAGTGATTTCACAACCCTTTTCATGAAAAAGACCCCTAGTCTGAGATTTAATTGAAGTAATTCAGTATACCCTTAACATTTTGGGATAACTTTCGTCTGGCGTCCGATTCAGAAATCCTTTTTTTAGATTAGCAACAGCCAGTGTACAAGAACTCAGAAATCAAGTGATGTATCGTTATCTCCAACACCACGAACTACAAAATTGCGCTTTTTTCATCATTAATTTTTTAACTTATTTTATAAATTTCACTGACTTAAAACAAATTTGTTCATAGAAACTAGCGATACACCAACTGTTGCATTCAACTTGCATATTTTTTTCAGTCAGATCAAATTAAATTATTCTATTATTGACACAGTACTCAAAAAGTCTTTTTTTTTCACATACGATAAACGGCATTGGTAAAATGATAGTTAAACATGTGTGACTGTTGATCAGACACCTCCACAATGAAAATGTTAAATACACCCAGGCAAAGTTAAATAATTGTTCTATAAAGATTTGGTGTATTTTAAAACCATATACTAGAAATCTATACCCCAACAATCGGATGGCTATTGAAAAAGTTGTCAAGAGAATTGATTTACCATATAAGGAAATAACCGGTTTTTCTGGTCTTAAACGGGTACTGATTCGTCGACACTATTGATTTCCCAGAGAGGGAACTCTTGCTCGTGCAGTACATTTAAATCCACTGGACATTTCAGGAGAAGGCCGGGTCCATAGTTGACCGCTCCTAACTACTGGTGAAACAAGGTGAGGCCGATACTTTACCATTTTGTTTTTTGCAATAATTTAAATCAATAGATATCATACTGAATTTATCTTAGGTTATTTATTTGTATAGTTTGCATTAAGGACCTTTTCATTTCGCGAAAATCGTTTTAGATTTAGCAACTCTTCCCATTCATACTACCTGACTACTTTACGGTGAATGACCTGTTAATAGTTTAATCAATTAAGCTCTAGATTATCAGCAATTTGATGTGTCCTTTTCTCTCTCCAAACAAATCCATCGTGAATTTTCTACTTAGCGTTCATAGAACTTGCAAATTTATAATATTTCTATGCACAAAAGTTAGTCTTTATTGGAATAACAAATCTAGGCGCTTATTTGGAATGAGTAAAAGTTAAAAAAAAAATAAAAACTAAGGTGTGAAGAAATGTTTCGGAGCATGGAACTGAACTCGGTACCTACCCCTCTCTCACATTATTCCAGTCCTTTCCAAATCATATTCAGTTTCAAGTTAAAAAAATTCTGGTTTTTTTTTAAACATATAAGGACTGAGAACTACCTCACGGCTTTGCTATGTTGGAATGAGCAAACAAAAAATCTTTGCTAGACCAAAACGGTGAAATTTGTTGAAATCAGCTCCGTGGTAATTTTTATAACGCCATTTCATATCTTGAAAGAGTGGATTCACTAGAGGTTCTCTCTGATGCTTGTCACGCTATACAATAATGTGACATTAATGTTAATGGGGTAAACTCGGTAATTGTCTGGGCTAAAGAAACCGGTCCTCGTATGACCCTAGCCATCCGGTCTCCGACTGTAGATACAGTCCGGCGATTCTCTGGTATAAACGGACGGGAAAAGTGAATTTTACGATATATTCATTTCATTTGTCAGGGTTAATTGGACACTGTCGTAAATTGTTATGTGTATTCAATAGAATTCCATAATTGACAATTTCGAAATCCTTGAGGGAATTTCTTTCATTCAGTATCAGTGATCAGTGAAGCGGAAAATATAATTTAAATAAGTATGTGGTATGCTAATTCTCTCTCTCAGAAAATCCCGCTAAGAACCTTATAAATCTATTAAAAAGCCAAACATTTGTTTTTCAAGTGTAAGCCATCACTTGCAATAACTTGATTTTTTAACAGTTCATACAAGGTTTCTTAAATGTAATTCGTGTAGTTTTGTCAATGTTGTACCGACTTATAATAATGCAAAAATACAGAAAACACCCGCCTGCCCCCCCCCCCTCTCTCTCTCTCTCTCTCTCTCTCTCTCTCTCTCTCTCGTTAGACTAAAGTTGGATGTCGGTATCATCAAACTAATGCTGCTCGATTTATGTATATGAATTTAAGAAATTCTTATATAAAATTTATTCCTACTGAGTGCCTTTCTTTAAAGAATCCTACAATAATAAACCATATACTAGTATATTATATGAAAATAAAATTTCAGCTGCATTGAACCAATAGACAAAAAAAAAAACACACACACACACGCTTAACAGCCGCTTTCGATTGTGTATATTTTCTCCGCTTAACAGCCGCTTTCGATTGTGTATATTTACTCTTTGAATGTTTTGATGAAACATTAATAGGTGTCTGACTAGAAAAAGAGGAGAATTTCAAATCTATTATGTACCGGTTTAACATGAACAGTGAAACCCAACACATCGTCAGAACAAAAGCAACAAAACATGTTTCAAAGCCCTGCAAACATTTTAGTGAATTTATATGTACTTTCTCCAAGAAATGTTGTAGTCAGTTAATCTTAGTTGAAACATTAAATGTACTTGCAAAGCAATACTTCTCTGAATAGATATATTTAGTATAGATACTAAAATTAATACAGAGCAATGAAATAAAAATTTTTGAAGCATTAAAGGAAACGTTTTAGAAAAAATCATCAATTATTGTGGAAATTACATTGTCTAGAAATAGATAGTAATAAAACATGACGTGAATAGATACAAGTACATATCATACTTAATTGTACACGATGAATTTAGCTGGGTTCGGTTATTATTATAGTCCGGTTAATATAATAAATTTTCCTGACAAAATAACTATTATATTAAGCGTGGTCCACTGTAATAAAAAATCAACTAAAACTATAAATAGAAAACTATTACAAAGATGTGTATTATAATTTCTACAAATAAAATAAGAAGCAGTTAACTTTAGCTAGATCTTTACTTGTTCTGCAAAATTCCAGACTTTTATTTAAAAATTATTTTTAGGGTTTAACCACCACCACCCACCCCCCCCCCCCCAAAAAAAATACGAAAATAAAAACAGAAATGTTAGAGCAATCTGAATAGAAAATCAAACATAAAGAGTATTTTTAACTACTGCAAGTAATCATTTTCCTGTTATTCGAGAGGAAAGTTCATGACCCAGACTTGGCTGACCCATTTTTCTCGACTGCACACTCTCTCATCATGGGTACGATATAATCTGTGTTAACAAATAATCTTTTGTGGCCCGTTCCTTTCTTGCTAACTGCATGAAGCCAAGCTCATTAAAATGTAAAAGCCGGTTTGGAACATGGAGTGAATGGTTCTATAGCGTGTATACACACAGTCGGGAATAACCTGTGGGTGTATAGACCTACATGGCTCACTTGGACTTCTATGGGGCGAACTTTGGGAAGCTAACCGTATCTGTCTTTTGACTTGTAATTCAAGCAAAATGTTAAAATTGTTATAATGTCAATCATTTTTTTTACACTGCCTGTATGTCCAGTTCTCCTGGTACTACAATGCCTCACATGCACGTAGCATCACGTAGCATCATTTTTTGAAAGTGGGGGGGGGGGGGGGGGACTTAATCCGACATCTTGACAAGCAGAAAAAAACCATAATCCGCCAATCTTCAAATTCATAATCCGTAAGAGGGTGTTGGTTGGTACATGTAGCATAGTATCTAAACTTATATTTAATGTTAATTTAGTTTATTTCAGTATAATGCTCTATGTACTGTACTCCCCAAAAAGTGGGGAGAGGGTGGCAACTCCTTCATTTTTCTATTTATATATGTATATTAAAGAAAAATGTTTCCTGTGGGGGGGGGGGGGGTGTCTGACTCTTATACCACATTCCCTTATTTTACGTGCCTGTCTCGTAATGAATGAAGCAGAGGCAAAAGTGATATTCACATAAGTCGAAAAAGTATGAAATTCCTATAATTAAACCGAGACACATACATGACCAGAGCTATTCAATAAGGGACTGCTCAAAGTGTTTTTTTTTTTACTTTTAAGTGTTAGACTATCAGATTTTAAATCGTGACGTTCTGATTCTTATACAAACCTTCCTCGATCTTTTCAGACATCTATCATTTAGAAGGTAAATGTGAGCTCAATCTTAAAAAAAAAACTCTGCTTCGTTTTTAAACATTAAAAATTATGTGAACCACAGTCACATAGTGCGGATCGAGAGCAAATGTGATCAAATTGAGTGGATTTATACAAAGATCTAGTTGATCTCTATACATTATTAGCTGTATTTAAAATTCACTGAGTTTTCCCGTCAGCTCACTCAGAGCTTTAAAAACTTCTAAGACTTAAAAAAAAAAATCATAGTAACATATTGCCCAGTTGTCAATACGTGTTACCTTCTCAGTAAGCTTACCAAACACATTGTAACTCGCATATTAAATTTAATTGTAAATGTTAGAATTGCAAATTAATGCTCTAAATCTTAAGGAGAAGTAAATGTATAGTGGTTTACATTTCATGCGCGGGTCTAGAAAGGGGTCGGATAATTCACGAAAAATTGAAAAAAAGGACTTTGACCTCCGCTTCCACTTCCGCTACCTCCCCCGCAAACAATATATCCTCCACATCCCCTCCCCATGAAAAATTTCCTGGATCCGCGCATGCATTTGCCTTAGTACAATTAACAAACATCATAGCAAGATAAATAAAAATAACACAAGAATAAAAAAATAAATGAACAATAAATATATTTTCTGATACATGTTTATTTTTTTTCATCAGTAGGTCTACATCAGCACCATGGAAGGTGGTGCGATGATGAGGGGCCTTTTCGTTTTGTGTATGGCATGGTGGGTCGCAGAGGCGCAAGGTAAACATAATTAGCTCGGGATCGAAATTCAAACTTTTGCCGCGATATTTAATTAACCTTAAGCTGTTTCTCGTAAATTATCTTTGTTTCCTTCATGCCTTGTATTGTTTTGATTATATCACATAGCTGAAATATAATTTGTAGACTGTCAGCCATTGGATTCAATATCGGGAAGTACCTTAACAGTTCAAATACCAGAAGCAGACGACCAAAGTAAGTTTTCACAGATCTTGCGTAATTTGTTCATTTTCACAAATTCTTGTGATGGTATCGTAACTATACAATGTATAGACCCACAATCATAAATCTTCTGCACATTTGATCAAATAATCTATTTAACAGTCTTTGCCGAAACCTTTTTTTACACCTTTCAAATATTACCCCTCCCCCATTTCTATACATTAATATAATGATAGTTATAAGTTAATCAAACTGATAAACAAAACCTTATATCACACTTATCTGATTTTCAATTTTACTGGGGTTGCCCATAGCTCTATTGGGTTTTGATAAAGATTTTCTTTTTAAACTGATTATCAATTTTTTATTTGCACACCAAAAATATTTTTAAAACAAAGAAATTGCAAGGTCCTCATTGCAAACATTTTTTTTTTTTAACAGCAACACAGTTTTCTATTAAATGTATTGGCAATACATTCACAATACATATTTTTACCATTTCAGCTCTTTTGAGTAACAATCCAGATTTCTACAGAAAGCAGATTAGAATTGGTGGAACTTACAACTTTGGAGTAAACTTACAATTATCCCAAGGGGCGGCAGCTTTCAACCCTAATACCTACTTTGCATTTTCAACTGCACCAAATTCCAACACAGGAATTTATATCCGTCTCATTCAACCTGTTGATAGAGATGTATGTTTACTTAACTTCAGACTTCATTTTACAAAATTCTTAAATGTTTGACTGATAAGTTTGTGAGTTATTTTAGAAAAGAGAAAGACAGTTATAAAATATTAATTATTATAAAATGTAAACTTAAGTGACAAAAGTGTAACTGATTTTAGGAATATAAACCAATTTATATGAATGTTTTTTTTTTGTAGGGGAATGCTTTTAATGTGCAGCAAGTGGGTAATAGTGAAACATTTTCCCTTACATGTACCACAAATACAGGAACCACAGTAAGTTGACTGCTTTTGTATGTTTGTAGAGTTCCTCAATCATCAAACAGTACTTGTACTCTATATCTATTTGGACTTGTTAGTAGATTACTTTTCACTGTGAGTGAAACTTGAGTATAGTACATCGTGAATATATTAATGCTTGGGTTAAAAATTTGTCGTGGATTTAATTTTGTTGATTTATTCTGCCAATGAAAATAGCGAAATTAAATCCTCAATGAATATTTCTGCTTCTACAGTATATCTTCAAGTTGAATTATTTTCAAAAATGGTATGAAACATTCTGTTGATAACTATTGGAGTACTTTGTTACGTGTTGTTCCTGCTTAAAGTACACATTGTTGCTCTTCTTTTCCAGAGAACCTATTCATTGGTGGTACAATTTGTGGACCAAAATGACAACAGTCCCATTTTCCAAAATACTCCATATTCTGTTACAGTTAATGAGGTCTGTAAAAAAATAAATACACAATCCAAATAAATATGAATATAATATTTATATATTGTTTCTTGTGTGAAATGATTTTAATATGATGATTCATTTGATTTGAAATATTGCCAATTATTGATTCAGAATTATGATTTTTGTAAACTTTAAATATACTACATGTAGTATAGAAAATAATAAACTTTCCTCATAATGTTGTAGTTGACACCAATAGGATTGACTGTCTACCAACAAATCACTGCTACAGATGCTGACCAGAGTAACAATGGTCAGATAACATATAGCTTGCTTGCTGGAGATGGCACTATTGTAAGTAATGTTTGTTTAATATGCAGAACAAAGCCACATAAGAAAATTTTATTTGCTTATACTTAATGCATGTAGTTTATTTTGTTTGATTTTTGAAAAGAAAAACGACTAAACTGTTCTTGTATTTAATATAAATTTTACTTTTGGAATGCAAGACTATGTTCATTAGAGAGGTTGTTCTGTTACTAAGATGACTATGTTGTCCTACAGAATGACGGGAGCCGATTTTTTGCCATCAATCCCACAACAGGTGTATTGACTGTGAGGGAGACTCTAGATTATGAGGGATTATCAAACCTGAATAAATTGTACTCTATTCAAGTACAAGCAACAGTAAGTCAAACAAATCTTATTAATATATTAAAAAAACCTTTTGTTCCGTTTGCTTTCTCAAATATTTTTATTACTGGCAACTGATAATTGTATTTTTTTGTTACTGGGGGTAAATTATGTTTTTCTAATGTGCATTCTAAATTTAGGACAATCCAATCAACACTGCAGAGAGAAGAACAAGCAGTCAGTTTTTATCTGTGACCATTACTGACGGTGATGACTTGGGTCCAGCCTTTGAGTATTCCTCCTGTTTTAGATACAGTGGGTGGTGTTTCGACCCCCGCTATACCAGTAGTATCACTTCAACATCACTGGTAAGGAACCATCCTCTTTGTATATTCAGATGACTTTGGTATTCACAAAAATCTGAATGTTTACACAGATATGTGACATTTGTTTTTGTTTTGTTCAGAACACCCAGCTGGTTGTCTTCCCGTATCCACCTCAGACTCCATTTAATCAGCCAGTCACAGTGCAAGCCAGGGACAAAGACACACTTAATGCTCCTATTGTCTTCGATATTGAAACAAGTAAGATCTTAACTTTGAAATTTCATTCCAACTACTGTAAACTCTTGAGAATACACATGTACATGTATTTCGAATGTTTCTTTCTGTAAAGGATTTTTGTTTTGTGAACATTTTTATATCCACAACTACTGAATGCTTAATCAATGCTTTTCCCTACATTTTTCTATCTAGCCGTACCCAGTGGATATGCATCCTTCTTTTCTGTGCAAACTCAGCAGCAAACAGGGTCCAACTTCTACTCAGCTTTTATAACTCAGACACAGAGCATCAACAGAGCTAGTGTAGGAGGAAAAGTGGAGCTTATCTTGAGGGTAAGACAAATAAGAGTTATAGCTGGCCATACATATATTTACATGCATTATACATGAAATTAAATTCTTAGATTTATATGGAGGTAAAGATTCTTTGAGTAATATGGACCTCATTTATATTTTGCTGTAGGCTTCTGAGGAAACTGGACATAAACGAAGTACTCGTGCTACCATAGAAGTCACTGTCAGTGGAACTAATAACTTTGATCCCGTTGTTACAAGCTCCAGTGGAAACTTTATTGGAACCATAAGTGAGGATGCCGATGCAGGGACACCATTAAGATCACAAGGCAGTACTGATGCTATCCAACTTGTTGTCACTGATCAGGATGTGGTAGGGTTTTTTTTTGTTTACAGTGTACTTTAAAAGTTACTTGTATGATTTTTCAAAATAAGAGAGTAAACGATGCATTAATTTAATTCAATAATTCGGCAATTATATTGCATGCAATCATGTACCGGTATATGTACATTGTGAAGGGATACACTTTTGCAAATACTGCAATGCCTTTTTCAAAATGATATGATTTTATTTTTTTAGTTGCCTGGAGATCCTGATCCCACTTATTTCTTTGTGCCTGACACAAATCTATTTACTGTAAACAGTAAAGGGTTCATTTCCTTGGTCAGTGCTGGTTCCCTGGATTTCGAGACCAATTCACAGTTTACTTTTACGGTAATTTTAAATTCAGTAATTTAAGAATTAACCTATATTAATACTATATATGCATGTACAAATGTACATCGTCACTGCAATTGCATGTATTTTCATTTGTAAACTGTCAGAATAGCATTGAATGGAAATCAATAAAAAGGTTAAATTAATAAATGTGATAAATACATGTAGATACCAGGCACTTTGATTGTACTGTAAACATACTACATTTGGCTGAGTATTCTATTTAGCGCTTTTGGCAGAATGCGGCTTCTGCTAAATCAAGTACATCGCTAAATGCTATGCATACATGTATAAGAATAGTAACATTCAGGAATACGCCAACTCAAATCCACGCCAACTTGTTCAAAAACTAATTTCTGCCAAATATTGTACACCCCAAATATAATACGTTTGCAGTATCTCAGTGAAGTTGAGGTATTATATTCTGTAATAAGAACTTGGATATTCTTTTCTTTCAGGTCCTTGTAAGAGAGGCAAATACTGTAGAGAGGCGTAGCACAACGGCCACCATGACGGTCAATGTTATAAATGCCAATGATAATGTTCCCGTGTTTCCTGCTGCTGCATATCAAGCTACCATAAGTGCTGGAGGTTACACACCCAGTAACGGAGTCACAGTGGCCACAGTAATGATTTTTCATGTTTAGTTTAGATGATTTTAACAAACAAGGGATTTTAGGGATTCAATTTTATAACCTTTCTCTTTTGCCCTTATTTAGGTGCAAGCGACAGATGCAGACACAGGGATATTTGGACAGGTGTCATATTCTATTACTGCCGTCAGTAACTCGAGGAATGCAAATGATAATGCCATCAGTAAGTTTCGTATCAGCGGTTCCCTGGGTGTTGTGGATTGTATTGGAAGCGTCTCGGGAGATGAACAGTACACAATTACTGTGAGAGCTGCAGATGGGGGTACAGGACTTGACCAGAGGTAATTACAAAGAATAATTGTGTGTACTAGATAATGAAGTAAATCGCAAATATTACAGATGCTTTCCAAAATGTCATAATGTGCAATGCAAGTATGCATGTGCAATTGAACCTATTAATTTGGAACAAATAAATTTTTGTACAGATTTGCTACGACAGTGATTGTGGTTGACGTTACTGGGACAGCTGTTAACCAAGGTCCATCCTTTACAGCCGGGACATATAACATCCTAGTCAGTGAAGGAATTCCCACCGGAAGCTCTGTGTTTGCTTCACCTGTAAGTCATTACCTTTTCTTCAGTGCACAGTAAACTTGAAATTTAAAGTCTATCTACAATTACAATATATGGAATTAAGTTTTTTATAATAATTTTTTCCAGGCCTCTGACCCAGAAGGAGACACTTTACAATACTCAATGCAGGACATCACCTTCAACAATATTGTGATTTCAGACTTTGTCATGAATACCTCAACGTATGTATTTTTTTTTTAACCACTGAAGTTTCAATAAATATTAAGTTTTACATCATGATGCAAGTTATTTCAAATTGAATTAATCCATTGTTGTATTGTATGGTTTTTCAGAGGGTTATTAACCACAAGAAATACTCTGGATAGAGAGAATCGCCCCAATTATGTCCTTATTCTGTTTGCAAGGGAAACATCAACTAGCAGGGTGTGTTTTTCATAGATATTTTTAATAGGATGTATTCATATAGTTTTAAATCATAATCATCTACTGGCAAAGGTGTATATTTGTATCCCGGCCTACATCCTGAGGATTTGTTTTTTCTTCATTTGTTTACATTTTACTGAAGGATTTGTAACAGTGAATACCTGAAACATATGCAATTCATGTACATTTTCAGAGTGCCACAGCAACCCTTTCCATCTCCATTACTGATATCAATGACAACAACCCACAGTTCCTGAATAATCAGCTGTATACATTTAGTGTACAAGAGGGTCAAAATAGCCAAGTAGCTGTTGGAACAGTCACTGTAAGTTAACATTATTTTAATGAACCAATATGAACCAGCAAACATATATTTATCAATGTTTTTACTTATGAATTACATGTAGTATTACAATAACTGTAATAAAAAAAACTCATAAAAAAGCTTTGCAAATATACTTGCATTGATATAAAGTTAACTTGATATTATAGGCTGTAGATAATGATGCACCAGGGACACCAAATTCTGCAATTTCCTACTCTATTAGGTCCTTGCCACCCAACACGTTTCAGAACCAGTAAGTAAATGTGCATTGTATAAAGTTGTAGTTCTCAACTGCTTATTTAAATTATGAAATCTTTCCCATGACAAGCTCTGACTGCAAACATATTTTACTAATTTATTCTTTAAATTCTTCCTATCATGCTACCAATATTAATTTTCCTTACCATGTATTTTGAAATGTGTTTGTAGGTTTTCGATCAACAGTAACACAGGGGCAATAACTACGGTTCAGCCCCTAGATTACGAGACACAGAGGGTGCACTACTTTCTGGTACTGGCCCAGGACAATGCAGTGGACAGTAGGACAGGCACTGCCACAGTAACCGTCAATGTCCAGGATGTACAGGACAGTGTGCCCATCTTCACCGAAACTAATTACGCTGTGTCTGTCCCAGAGAACAACGTTGTCAGCCAGAGCATCTTACAAGTTATGGTATGACAAACTTAATTGAAGGCTTATATCATTGAATACTTAATAATGTGTTAGAATTGTTTAGAAATTGATGTATTTCTAGAAAATCACCAAGAACAAAAAGGTTAACTACATGTATCTCTTTGATAATGATATTATTGTGATTGTTCTTGTAAGGTCTCATTTTACTAACTTTGAATCATTTCACCACTTATATAAAAGCGTTTGCTGTTAAACCTTGAAACGTGTTTACAGGCTGCTGATGCGGATGCTGTTCCAAACATCAATTATGTTATCATAAGTGGCAACACCCAGGGTTCTGATGGATTCGCATTCACTGTGGATGGAGCTGGCCGAATTTTCTCCAAGAATTCATTGGATTTTGAAACAAAGCAGTTTTACCAATTCCTTGTGACCACCACAGATGGTCAGAATACAGGAATCACTAGTGCCACTGCAACCATCCAAGTCACTGTTTTGGTAAGGACTGTACCGTAATCATTATTTTGCTGGTAAACTTGTAAAATTCAATCACATGTAACTGGATTTAGCTGTTGTGAATGCCAAACACCATGCATGCATGTCTATTTATTTTGATGAAACATTATTCTAAAGTAGTAACATTTGTGTTGTGTTTTTTTCTATAGGACAGGAATGACTTCCGTCCTCAGATTACCGTTTCTCCAAGTACATCAATAAATGTCCCAGAAACTGCAACCATCAACACTGAAATTGCTAATTTTGATGCCACTGACAATGATACTCCAGTAAGTGCAATTATATGAAATACGATATAATGAAGGTGTAGACAAAAGATATAGGTGTATTCATTGTATTGTCACCATACTGGTGACATTTCTGGAAATGGTCAAAGTATCTGTGAATTTTACTTCTCATGTACTCTGCTTTTATTCTAATAGAATACAGATAACAGTAGAGTGGACTTTGCTATTGCTGGTGTAAACCCAAGCACAGGGAATGGATTGTTTTACATCAATCCTTTTAATGGTGTGCTCTATCTCCAAAATCTCTTCACCACTGATGTCAATAGACCATCCTCTTACCAGGTAATGAAAGTGAAGCTTTATTATTGTACATGTAATTCTGGAAAGAAGCTTTAAATGAAATGAGCATTGTAATTACTGGTATATACAACTGAATGCACTATTTTGTGTTCCTCTAGGTGACGGTAACTGCTACAGACAGAGGCACACCCCAGCAGAGTGACTCTGCTACCATCACCATCAACATCGTCCGTAATACACAAAGCCCAGTATTTACCAACTCTGGGCAGTATGCCAGAACTATTGATCAGAACCTGAACATTGGAACCAGTGTCTTCACAGTCACTGCCACAGACGGAGATACTGTGGTATGTATAGTCACAGAGGCACAGACCAATGTACCTATCAGCTTTTGTCTTTTTAGTGCAGTATAACCTGACATAATTATACAATTATGACTGTATTTTATTTGACAGACGCCATACAATGTAATAACCTACACTGCCATTGGAGATGGTATTGCCCCTTCATACTTCTCCATAGATTCCAACAGTGGACTTATTACTGTGAGAGATACCCTTACAAAGGACAATTCAGCAACTTACACTGTAAGAAATATTTTCACTTTCCTCTGTTAAAAATACATCGCAAGTATATTTACATGTATGTATGTGGTAACGTAAATGGTTTGCAATGCTTTATACGATTTTTTGCAAATAAACATAAATATGATGGTAGAATCATTCTGAAATGAAACACATACAGAATATATCCACCACACTTGTTCTTGAAATTAGTTTTGTTTTGCTTTCTTTCAAATATTCATTGCAACAAAACACAGCTGTTTATATATCATGTACATGTATGTTTGCAAACTTTGATGAAAACGTTATTTGTATTTAGTTGCGAGTGAGAGCTACTGACGGTGGAGGACTGACTGCAGATGCCACTGTGTTTATCTCCATCAACAGAAATATATTCAGCCCAGAGTGGTTACAGACCTCTTACGTTCAGTCCATTGCTGAGAACTTTGCTCTTGGACAAACCATTGTTAATCTCCAGGCACGGGATCAAGATGCTCTGGTATGTACCAAACATTTCTAGCTAAAAAGACCATCACATAATGCAACAAACAGAGCAATAATTTATTTGCCCAATTTTTTTAACTTCTGTAAACAGAATTTTTTAAAATGCACATTCAATATATACAGTAATATACATGTACATATGTACATGTACAATGTAAAATCTTTTCTTTCCAGTCACCTTACAATCTGTTGTCCTACTCCATTGTTGGAGACGGTCAGGCTTTACAGTATTTCCAAGTTTCCAGTTCAGGAGCAGTTTCTCTTCGTCAGTCTCCTACCCAGACAAGCCAGTCCCAATTCACAGTAAGTGCATGCGCTAGCTCTGATACAGCAAGAAAGGAAGCAATAACAATTCTTCATAGCATTTGGATAATCTGCATGATGTCGAATTTACTAGCTGAACTGAAGTTGTAGAACATGTCCAAGAAATGAACAAATTGAGATTTTTCTTTTTCTGCTGTACAGATAAGGATAAGTTTAAGTGACCAGGGCCAGCCCCCTCGATCAGCTGCTAACCAGGCTGTGGTGAACGTGACCGTCATCAGAAATCAACAAGCCCCCATCTTCTTCAGTTCTGAGTACCGAGTCACCATCCAAGAGACCACTTCTATTGGAAGTAGTGTACAGACAGTCTCAGCTTCTGATGCAGACACCAACGTAAGCCTTTGATTTTGGAAAACAAATCAGTGTAATCATGGATCTATGACTATCTTGAGATGAAGAACCAGCCTGCGTACATTTATTTGTATTTTAATTTCAGTCCCAGTTTAATCAGATTTCGTACAATATCATTGGAGACGACACAGCTCCCAACTTTTTCCAAATCAGCTCAAGTACCAGTTCAGGGACAGGCTATTCTGCATTGATCACAGTCAGAGCCAGTTTACAGTCAGAACCAACAGACTTCTACAGGGTGAGGAGGATTTGAAACATTGACTATTTGAATACTGGAAGTTCTTTGTGTACATTGCAGTGTACATATAACATAAATACACTTACAGATATAATATTTAATATAACTTTTTTAATAGCATTTTAACATCAATTCAACAACAACAAAAAAATAATGAAGAAATGAACAAAAAGACTCATTTTCTGAAATGATTTTTTCCCCCATAGATAAGAGTTGTGGCCTTTGACAATGGATCACCCAGCAGGTCGGCTACTGCCATTGTTTACGTTACAGTGCGCAGAAACTTTTTTGCACCTACCTGGACACAGCCCAGTTTTTCAGGAAATGTCCTGGAAACCCAGCCTCTGGGTGTGAGCATTCTGCAGGTTACTGCCACAGATGCAGATTCTCAGGTACATTTATTTTCAAGTTTCATTGCATATCAGTAATCAATGTTGAATTCAATTTGGTTAATGAGTTGATGATCTAAGTACAGTATATGTATATTTTCTCTACATTGTAGCCCCCAAACAACCAGGTGGTCTATTCCTTGAACTCCACTAGCACCTACTTCCAAGTAGACTCAAATTCTGGAGCTATTTCTGTCAAAGTTCCTCTGTATACTGACAACACAAAACCCAGCCAGTACACTGTAAGTACCCTCCAACCATCTCAATGTATTATACAGAGGTTGTTACATTCCTTTACCAGAATTCAATGAAAAGATGTACACATTAGAAATGTACATCATTTTTGATATTACATTGAATACTTAGTTCAGCTAGAAAACTGTCATATATTTACAGGTGTATGTGAGGGCCGCAGATCAGGGAATCCCTGCCTTGACATCTACAGTTCTGGTTCCAGTGTTTATCAGTGTTTTCCGCAACAACAATCCTCCCCGTTTTATCAATACCCCATATTCAACCACCATTTCTAGAGATGCTTCACCAAACTCCAATGTCTATCAAGTGTCTGCTGTGGACAACGATAACGTAATTCAAACATTTTTTTCTGAACAATTTTTCATCATATGTGTTATTAAAATGTTTTTTTTTAAAAATTGCATTATTAATGTTTATTTTAATGTTTATTGCAGCAATTTGGAAGTATCACCTATGCCCTGTCGGGAGTCGATTCGGCTAGTAATTTCTTCAATATTGATTCAAGCACTGGGCAGATTCGACTGACTTCCAGCTTGTCCTCTGATATAAATACTGTTTACAGGGTAAGATACACACTTGCCAACTGACCCGATTTCGTCGGGTCACACCCGATTTTTCAACCCTCCACCCGATTATTTTTCATGACCCGGCGGGTCATGCTTTTCACCCGATTTTTGTCGAACAACCTGAAAATCTCCCGATTTCCGGATTTGGTTCGTAAATTAGGTTGCGCTATGAACCCAAGCTGAGCTTGGATTTACGTAAACAATGCCAATGGCTATTACAGCTAAGTAACTGTTAGGCTTAATTATTATCGTGAGTTGTTTTGACAAACAGAGGGTTTAAATCATTAAGTGCGATGGCTTCCAAAAGGAAGATCGAGATCTTTATCGGGGCCAGCAGAATCAAAACCAAAAAAGATTTTTTTTACCATACAGTGTAACGTCATAAAATAATCTGATGACCGAAGCTTTTTGAAAAGTAACATTTAGAAGAAGTGTGATTTTAGAAACTCATGGGCTTTTAGAAACAATAAAAAAAATAATATAAAAAAAACTTGCACTCAGAAGCCAAAATTTAACATACTTGCCAAATTAGCTAAGACTCTTCTTGTGCTGCCAAACAGTAATACTGATTCAGAAAGAGCTTTTAGCATTGTTAAAAAAATTACACTGAATTTTGCTTGGAACTTAACTTTGAAAATTGAATGCCCAACTGTCTTGTAAACTTAACTAGTCTGTTGATTGCTTTGAGTACATAGCAACATAGGAAGTATTAAACAATTCAAAATCAGCAACTGTTAGTTACAATGCTTCTTTGCAACAAAATATTACACATACATTTTAACACACATTTCTGTTGTATATACCTTTGAAATGCATGGTAAATATGTCGTGAATGTCGTTACGCGCTATGACCAGATTTTTTACTTTGAATTCCAAATCTGGTCATGACCAGATTTTTACATGTTGGAGGTTGGCAAGTATGAAGATATAGTAAATGTACATTGATTTTTTTTTCCTGTGGTTATATATGTATAAATGTGCTCTTGCCTTATACCAACTTCTTGTGTTTCAGCTTTTGGCACAAGCCTATGACAATGGATACCCGGCTCTGTACGACACTACAGTGGTCACTATCAATGTCAACAGGAATCTCCAACCTCCAGTCTTTAATCAGCAAACATATAACATCACAATTCTGGAATCTCAGACACTAGGGGAGACAATCACGACAGTGGTTGCCTCGGACCCAGACTCTTTGGTTAGTAGATTAATTTTGGAATTTCCTTTTCAAAGAAATTCTTTGATACATGCATGATTTGTTGATAAATGCAAAAAGAAAATTTGGTAAACAACTTGCACATTGTATTTTTACGATTTTTTAAGAGATGTATATTCTATTTACATAGACTGGTTCAAACAGTGTGGAATACATAGCTACAGGATCTACTCAAGCCTTGAACTATTTCTTCCTGAACCCAAGCACTGGTCAAATCTCTGTCAGAAGACCACTCACAGAGGATACCAATTCTTTCTCCAACACTCAGTATCAGGTAAAACGCACAGCTTTAAATGTGTGATTCTATGCTACAGTAACTCCAGATGTTTTTATTTGTCATTTATGGTGTGAGTAATTGAAATAAAACGTACATGTAGATTTGATTACATGAAGTTGACCTTGACAATGTTTTATGTGAGTAGATGACAGTGATTGCCAGGGACTATGGTACTCCCAGATTACAGACACAGAACCCCATCACAGTGACTATATTTGTCATCAGGAACCAGTTCAGTCCAGTCTTTCAGAATCTTCCCTATGAACGTAACATGCAGCAGACCGTAGCATCAGGAACCAGTGTTTTCCGAGTGACGGCCACTGATGCTGACACCAGGGTACTAAATCACCTTCGTTGCTTTCAACAAAATTACAAACTACACAGGTCATGTATAAGAAAGAAAAATTACAAAACTGTTTTCTGTTTCAGTCTCCATACAACCAGGTGACCTACAGTATTGTGTCCCAGAGCAACAATGCCAACTTGTTCAGCATCCAACAAGATGGAGTCATCAGGATTACCAACACTGTAACCTCTAGCTCAGATGCTCAGTACACTGTGAGTCTAACAACCATGTCATGGTTATCATATCTAGCTGTTTAAAACTTGAATTTGAAATTGTTTGAAGGATAAAGCTTAAAGGTATATTGAATCAATAAATAAAAATTAATAAAAAAGGACTTGTGAATGTATCAACTTTTAACACATGTTAGATTTGACAAAGAAACTGCATTGATAAATTTCAAGTACATACAATGTATATATGGAAGGGGTAACTGTAAAGATTCTGCCTTCACTTTTAGATCTTGGTGATGGCTGCAGATGGAGGAGCACCTGCCCGCATTGCTTATGCCACAGTGGTGTTGACAGTGGACAGGAATCTGAACACTCCATTCTGGATCACCCCAGGATCAGGTGTTAACTACCAAACCACCACCCAGGTGTTGGAGACCCAGAGCTTTGGCAGCACCATCTACCAGCTCTCTGCTTCTGATCAGGATTTCGCAGTAAGGCCAAACTGTATTGTTTTGATATTTCGTCATGAAATCCAAACATTCATTAAAGAGTTACATACTCAAATTTTTATCCAGCTCATTCCAAGAAATTCTTTTTTTGTTATTAATATGGAAATTTGAAATGGTTTTTGGATTGAAAATTGAAATGTTTTTTTAATCATAGGCTCCCTACAACACACTTGTATACACACTTGTTGGAGTTGATCCTGGACCTTTATACTTTCAAGTAGGAGTGAATGATGGTAGAATCACTCTAAGGTCATCTCTCTATCAAGACACTGTCAATGACCAGTACAGGGTAAGTACACAGAACCCCTCCCCTTAAATAAATTTATCAGTTATGAAATTGTGTGTCAATTTTGAAAGCACACAAAAGATATACATAGTAAAATATTTTTAACACACAAAAATTAAAAAGAATCTTTTTTTTTTTTAATTCAAGTTATCTTGGGTGAAGTTTAAATACTACATTATTTTGTAGATGCAATTGTATAAAAATTTTGGGGGAAAACAAATACATGTAAATTGCAATATGTGTATCATCTTATTTTGACAGCTGATTGTGAGACTGAGTGACGGAGCAGGGCGTGTGGCTGCACAGAGTGCCACAGTTACAATCAATGTTATCCGCAATCAGAACACCCCGTACTTCATCAACGAGCCGTACAGCCGCCTGATCCAGGAGAACCTGCCCACAGGAACCTCCATCTATCAAGTCACCGCTCGGGATAACGATTCACCTGTAAGTTTTTATTCTATATATACCTTTTTTCTGGAAACAATAGATAAAAAAAAAATTACGGGTTGTCATTTAGATTGTAATTTAAAACTTTTTTCTTACAATGAGATAACAAAATAACCAAATATTATTGGTATACTTGTGTTTTCTATAAATAAAATATCGTAATTCATGAAATTCTAATTTCTTTTCAGAACACCTTTGAACAAGTTCGATATGAAGTTATTGGTGATGGAACTGCCCCAGTTTACTTTTCTGTGAACTCCCTCACAGGAACAATAACCACAAAACAGTCTCTGTCCAGCCAGTCCGCAGCCATTTATTATGTATGCAAACTTGTTTCTTTGTGGATCAAAGATCTAAATACAAGTGAAAAAAAATGTGAAATAATTTTGAAAATTTTTCACTTTCACTTTCACTTTCGTTTATTTACAGCTGCGTGTTCGTGCATATGACAATGGAATCCCCAGCAAGAGTAACACCAGTCTGGTGCAAATCACCATCAATCGTAACCTGAACGCCCCAATATTTGTTCAGACCCAGCTCTCTGCCAATCTCCCAGACAACAATGCCTTGGGACAGACTCTGATCACAGTCACCGCCAATGATGCAGACACAGCTGTAGGTTTATTAATAAACTGTTTCAAATGTAAACAGATTTTTTAATATCATATCATTAAGGTTCATGTACATGCAACTTGTACCTATACCTATTACATTTTTAAAGGATAATGACTAATTTTTAAGAATAGAGGGAAACTTCGTGGAAATAAACTTAAAACTTAGATGTTTTATTTTTTAGTCTCCGTACAATGATGTACGCTACACCCTGAAAGGAAATGCAGTTGCTCAAGAGTTCTTCTTTGTTGACTCTGTGAGTGGTGCAGTTTCCTTGAGGAAGGCCCTGTCTTTTGACAATCAGCAAACTCAGTTCTACCAGGTAAGTTACCATTCTCTTTTATTTCCAGTTTTGTATTAGAATTTTGTAACATGATGGGAGCAGTTGTAATTTGCAGACCTTAATTTTTTTTTAATGTGTTGTTGAATAGTTGACCATTGGAGCTCATGACTTGGGAACCCCCAGTCTGTCTGCTAATGTTGATGCCACAGTGACAATCAGTGTGGTAAGGAACCTGCAGACCCCATACTTCCTCCAGTCCAACTATGTGACCACCATTCAGGAGAACCAGGTGACTGGTACCTCCGTCCTTCAAGTGTCTGCACGGGATGATGACACCACGGTAAGTTCTCAGTTCTTAAAGAGAAATTCATCAATAAGATATTCATAGCAAGACAAAGTATTTGTAAATAAAGTTGAATGTTTATCCATTTTTACTTCTTCCAGTCTCCATTCAATGTGGTGACT
The DNA here is from genome assembly GCA_020458035.1 of Magallana ariakensis. Classification (NCBI taxonomy): domain Eukaryota; kingdom Metazoa; phylum Mollusca; class Bivalvia; order Ostreida; family Ostreidae; genus Magallana; species Magallana ariakensis. The sequence goes on along the minus strand of CM035817.1, from coordinate 49,034,171 downwards.
ATGAGGGCCATAGGAGATGACAGTGGACCAACCTACTTTAACTTCAATGCTAACACTGGAGTCATTACTGTCCGTCAGGACCTGAGACTGGACACAGCCACACTATACAGGGTATGTCATCAGTATTTGGATGTATCTGTTTATCAACTAGTAATGGATGTGTCCTTGATCCATACCTCCATGTATGTGCTCATTATCTCATTCTTTATTTTGACAACAATCTTTGAAAAATCTTGTCATTTTTACTTGAAAAATACATGTTTAAAAGTAAAATGAAAGAAATTGGGGAATGTTTTTAATTGGATTGTTCCACTCCTCAGTTGAGAATTGAGGCCAGAGATGGAGGCATTCCAGCATTGAGTGCTACAGTGCTGGCAGACATCAATGTTAGGAGGAATCTATTCGCACCAGCCTTCTTGAATCTGAGCTATGAAGTAACTATCCCAGAAACTACAAATGTCGGAAGTTCCCTTGTCCAAGTGCGAGCCACTGACCAGGATGTCAGAGTTCCCCACAATGTGACAGTGTTTAATGTAGCCACAGACTCTGGTAACCAGTTCGCAAGCCAATATTTCGACATTGATCGCAACACTGGATTTGTTTTCCTCAGACAGTCCCTTCTGAATGACAACACCAACACAAATCGCTTCACAGTAAGTGATGATTATTAAGAAACTATTTCTTGATGTTTTTAGCTGAGTTCTATTAGCGTTTTGTTAGAATGTCTGTGAAAATTTTGTGGTATTTTTTTTTAATAATCTGCAGTAATCATAATCTGTGTGAATTCTATCTCCAGCTGAGCATCGTGGTGTCTGATACCGGAGTACCGTCTCTGACAAGCTCACAGAGAGCCTCAGTCATCATCAATGTAGTCCGTAACCAGTTCCCACCCAACTTTATCAACACTCCCTACGCCACAACCATCAACAGGACCGTCCTGCAGGGTACAACTGTGTACACAGTGTCAGCTGTCGACCAGGACATACAGGTGTGGATAAATTTGGAATTAATAACATACAACAAGGAATAAGTACCTATAATATTGCTAGGAATGAAACAATTTGTTGACATGTTGTTGTATTTCAGGCCCCGTTTAACACAGTGGAGTACGACATCATTGGAGATGACAACAGTGTGGTGTTCTTCAACATTGACAGAAACACTGGATTGATCAGACTTACACAGTCACTTTTCAGTGAATCACAAACTTTGTACAATGTAAGTTCCCCCCCCCCCCCCCACAAAATAGACTTTGAATAGGTCTATTTAGATAATTTGACGGTTGTTAAACCAATATTCTGTTGACAAATTCAAACAATATTATTTTAAAAACAAATTTTGCTGACATAAAATTTCTGTTCAGACTCTATAAACTAAATAATAGTTTCCAAAAAAATAATAAAAAAAAAATAAAGCAAAAATGCTGTGATATCAGCATTTTCATTCATAATATAATGAAGTGTCATTAATGTTGGTAGGTTCGAGTGCGAGCAATGGATGGTGGTAACCCACGCCTGTCTTCCACCTCTGTGGTAGCAGTCACCGTCAGGAGGAACTTGGCAGCCCCAGTGTTCAGACAGGCTCGCTACGAGACAACCATTCCTGAGACTCAGGCTCCTGGCTCACTCATCCTTACAATTCAAGCTGATGACAGTGATATCAGTGTAAGCATTTCAATTTGTTTATTTGTTTCCAGTCATACAACACAGGAGACTTCAGAACTGTTTGAAGTTATACATCAGTGGGTGCATTTACCTTTTCTTACATGCATATATGTATTGATTCTTGTACTTACTCGACTTAATCCTTTATCACTCCCCTATTGAACATAGACCATGGAATGAGTCTGATTTCTGACCTGTATATTTTGCAGGCTCCACACAACACATTCAACTACTACTTCTCTGGAGTGAACACTCAGTCGGACAGGTTTTGGTTGGATCCAAGCACTGGACAGATCTACGTCAGGAGAATCCTCTCCGGAGAAACTCAGAATACATTCACAGTCAGTTGATTTCTAATTAATGATCAGATGCTATTTTGTTGTGTATTTGATTGATTATACAAACGCCTATCAGAGAGGCCATTTGTGTAGTAGAAGTAACAAAATTTTCTCTCTTTTAAATAGTATAATGCATTTGCTCGGGATAATGGTGTTCCTCAGTTGGAGAGTGCATCCATTCCTGTGACCATCAATGTACGGCGCAATCAGTTCCCACCCACCTTCCAGAATGAACCCTACTCTCGGGCCATCACCTCTTCTGTTGGTAGCGGTACTTCCATCATCACAGTCACTGCCACAGATGCTGACAACTTTGTAAGTTTGCAGTTTTTCAATACATATAAAAGAAACAGAATTATTTCTTTTGATTTGTAGGCTTATACATGTATTAATTTTGTAAATGGTTATATTTGATTCTGTTTCTTTCAGTCGCCATTCAATGTTGTGACTTATTCAATTATTGGTGATGACCAAGCTCCTAGCTTGTTCAACATTAACCCATCTACTGGATTCATCACCATGAGCAGTAACATCAATAATGATGGCACCAGTTTCTATCAGGTAAATGTACAATGTATATGCCATATGTTGTGACAAATATAAATACTGGTAAATAGCGAGTATATGGTTCCCTTACCAACCCTAAAATATATATGCTAACAAAAAACAACATTACCCCAAATATATAATCAGTTTTAGTTTCACCTTAAAAATTCTTTTCACCTCCACATTAGAAAAATGTATTCAATATACCGTAAAACAATTGAGAGTGTTTAATGTTTCCGAGTTGTTTCATAAGATACAGGAATAGTCAAGTTAATAAAGCATGTTTTCTTTACCTTCCAATCCATTTTTGATCCAGGTAGAATAGGAAACACTATTTTGACCCTAATAAATACTAGATGTTATCTCTGCAAAAGTTTATCTGACAGTCCATTGTATAGGCTGTTCTTTTTTTTCTCTAGGTGCGAGTGCTGGCCTCTGATGGTGGTTTCCCCTCCCTAACAGATACCACTGTTGTGTATGTCAATGTCACAAGGAACTTGTTTTCACCAGTATTCCAACCTGATAACTACAACATTGCTATTCCTGAGTCTGAGCCCCTTGGAGAGACAATTATAACTGTCACAGCCCTGGACAGCGATGCTACGGTGAGGAATAATCTCCAATTTGCATATTTAAATACCCTAAAATATATTGCAGTGCTTTTATTTTCAACTAAAATAATGATGAGAACTTGTAATTATATTTTTTGTGTTTGAAAATCTCAGTTCTTTGCATTTCTCTTTATGAAATATCATCCACTTTATGTATTCTGTAATAGTGAGTTTTGATTTCAGTCACCAAACAATGTAGTAGAATACACACTGGCCGGAAATACTCAAGCTCTCAATTACTTCCGAGTGGACTCCCGTTCGGGCCAGATTTCTCTGATTCGACCAGTCTCTGCTGACACGACTAGCCCAAACAGTTACACAGTAAGTGGACAAGGTCAGACTTAATTCAGATTATCACTGGTGATCTCTGTGTTGCATTTTGTTCAACCATTCCTTACCCGTACCATTACAGCTGAGTGTTACAGGACGAGATCTGGGATCTCCATCCAGGGCTGCCACCAACACTGCCACTGTAATAGTCTCCGTGTTTAGAAACAACAATGCTCCGCAGTTTATCCAGACCCCTTACATCACAACTGTGGACAAGAATACAGTCGACAACAGTAACATCTTCACTGTTAGCGCAGTAGATGCTGATACCCGGGTAAGTTACCATAACAAATACTATGCCGTGTCAATCATTGTTCAGTTTTTTCTTCAGTAGCTCTTTGACAAAAGTTCGTGTAGATTGTGATTGTTTCTACCATACTTTGATAGGCTCCATACAACACATTGACTTTGTCTGTGATTGGAGATGACAATGCTCCATCCCTCTTCTCCCTGACCCAGAGTGGAAACAATGGTGTCATACGAGTCGTGTCCAGTCAGAACTTGGCATCTGATACTGCCAACTCTTACAAGGTAGCGGATACAGTGCATTCAGTTATATCTGAATATTGATGAATTAGCATGCAGAATGATATTCTAATGACACATCTTCTATAGGATGGCCTCTTTTATGATGTTTTGATTGTTTTAGTTGAGAGTTCTTGTTGCCGATGGTGGGTTCCCGTCACTGACTGCCACAGCCACCGTGGACATCACGGTCAGGAGGAACTTGTTCGCCCCTCAATTCCAGAACACCTTCATCAGAGTGACTATCGGTGAAAGCACTGTAGTAGGAAGCAACATCACCAGGGTGTTTGCCACAGACCAGGATGTAGATGTATGTATCTGGTGAACTTTTTAAGTTACTTTTAAGTGTTCAGTTATATTTGAGTAAAAAGGAATGTTTTATTGACATTGATTTGTACATTATTCTCTGATTTCTAGTCACCTAATAATGTTTTCCGTTACGAATTGATTGGAGATGGAGATGGTCCGTCTTACTTCTTCGTCAATCAGAATGATGGATCTGTGACTTTGATCAGGAGTGTCCTGAACACTGGAGCCAGTGGATATGTTGTAAGATACTTATTCTCAATGGATATGTTGTAAGATACTTATTCTCAAATAAAACCGTATACAACATGTACGTTTTTGTTAGTCAACTGCATGACCAACGTAACCAAGGGGTGACTTTTTTTTAATATTCAGACATGAAATTGTTTCCTTTCAGTTGAAAATTCGAGCCATTGACCAAGGATTCCCCCAACTGTCATCAATTGCCACAGTAGAGGTGGTCATCACACGTGTAACAGAGGTCCTGAGTTTCATTTTGCCCTCTTACACCAGAATTATCTCTGAGAATACCGCTGTAGCCATCAACCAGGTCACACAGGTGTCTGCACAACCAGGGGTAAGACATCAACATCACCATATTCCCTCCAACAGAAAAATTAATAAAAAGGACTCCATCTACATTTTGATGATATTGAAATTGTACACAAAAGTGTATGATTATACTTAATTATGAACATGTGTATTTCTCAAACAGGATGTGCATGTATATGCAGGAATATTTATTAGAAAGCACATGTAGCTGAAGATAGATTTTAATATAGTATCATACCAACATGTTATAGAGATTGTTTAAGTGTTTGTATACCCTTTGTCGGTTTTTTGTAGCCTGACGTGTTCTATGCTTTGACTGGATTCAGTGATGGTCCTGATTATTTCAACATCAGCTCAGTATCTGGAGGTATCTTTGTCAGGAAAGATCTGAGACTTGATCTCAATAAGAAAAGCCTGTACTATGTAAGTCTAATATGTAAGACTGTAATATACAAGTATATTCCAAAACTATTTTATTTAATAAATATCAGGTACTTCGAAGTCTTTATGCTACAAGGAATTTGTATTTTCATGTATCTATTTCAAATTTTAGCTACAAGTGAGAGCTACTAAGACAATCTCAGGACAGGTTCAGACAGCATTCGCCACGGTCAACATTACAGTCACCCGTAACGAGAACCAGCCAGTGTTCTCGCAGAACATCTATGAAGTGACCATTCCTGAGACCTCGGCTCTCGGCTCCAATGTTGTCCAGCTCACTGCCACCGACGCAGATACTCAGGTCAGTTCTACAGCAGTCAAGTTATCTATTTAGATTTTAATGGAAATTTTTTGTTATACAGTGTATTACTTGGATTCAATAAACAAGATACATTTAATACTATATAGTTGTCTTCATAGCAATGATTGTTCAATATTTATGGAATCAATTGACAGGATACCATCCGATATGACATGATTACATCTTCAGGACAAACTGAAAAGTTCTATCTAGGACCATTCACTGGCCTTATTACCCTCCGATCAATTCTGACTAATGATGCTACAAACAGATACCAGGTGATTTTTTTTTTTAAGAAATCAGATTCTTTTGTAGTTTTTCTTACAGGATATTTTTTTTCATTGTTGAAAAATAAAAGTTTTTTTCAACAATTCTTTAGTAATTGAGCTTTCTCCTTTTTTTTTAAAGGTCAAATAATTTTTTAAAATGCTGTGGGTTAATGAAGCAAGTACACATTGTGTGGAAGAGTTCTATTGAACAGGTACATATTGATATATAATTGGTTGTCCTCCATTCTCTTTCTAGTTCAATGTGCTTGCACGTGATCAGTCTAGCCCCGAGAGGACCGCCACTGCTACAGTGATCGTCAACATTCGACGCAGCAATTTCCCCCCAGTGTTTGTGAACACTCCTTACTTCACTGGAGTCAATGTTGGGTCAGCCATCGGCTCTACCATCTACACTGTTACTGCTACTGACGGGGATCTCCTGGTGAGCGTTACTCTGTGTATATTTTAAAAAATAAAATTGTGAAATACATGTATGTCGTTAATTGTTATACATGTACATACATGTATGTATTTGTGTTTACAAAGTTTTATTTTATTTTTGTTGACTTGGATAAAATACCCTATTCTTCTTTCCAGGGTTCCATTGCTTATGAAGTTGATGGATATTTGTCTGCTCCTGCCTACTTTGATGTGGAAAGATCAACAGGAAGAGTTATCATTCGCAATGATTTCAGTCTAGATGTTACCACAAGCTATATTGTAAATTTTTCCAAATTGTTGAATTAAGAAAATGTCTCATCTGATACATGTGTTTTTACCATTAGATAAGACCCTATCAAAATACATGGTACTAATAATTGACTAAAACCTCTTTGATTACAGCTTGGAATCAGAGCCTATGATACAAGTGCCCCTGCACAGATTGCACATGAAAATGTGACTATATCTGTAAATAGGAATCCAAGTGCCCCAATATTTAATCCTGCCAGTTACAGCCGTACCATTGAAGAAACCCTTGCCCCTGGCAGTAGTCTGGTGCAACTCTCAGCTACAGATGCAGATGGGGTTTGTGTTGTTATGAACAATATTTCTGTTTTGATATTTTAATTGAGAACCTATTCAGTATCATTACATTTATATTGTCATCAAAATTTGTGAACTAACAAGACTGTTATGAATATTCTGTTCTCACAAGATTTTATTTAATTCTTGCAGCACAACTTGCGTTATGCACGACTGTCAATTACCCCAACTGGACTGGAGGACTTCTTCTACGTGAACTTTGACACTGGTTTGATCACTGTCGCCAGAATGCTTACCCAGACTCAAGTGAACTCCATTCAGATGACATTTACTGTCACAGACAATGGAATCCCTGCTCGTTCTAGTAACACCCCAGCAATAGTCAGCATTCAGATCCTCAGGAATCAGTTTGACCCCTTCTTTATCAACACACCATACATTACCACCATTCAGGAAACTACTCCTATTGGTACAAGCGTACTCAGAGTCACGGCTTCTGATCAAGATCAGGTACGTACCAAAAACATGTTATAAACTTCAGTATTTCATGAGATTTTAAATACTTTATTTGGTTTCTGTTTATATTATATTAAAATAATAATAGGAGATGTAAATTGGTCCTAAAACATGTATTAGCTTTAATTACCATATATATAGTATCTTAAAGTTTGAAGAAAAAAAAGGCTTAATTTAAATTTGTCTCATTCACTTGCAGAAATAAATGAATTTTGTTTTTTATTGTAGAACACTGTTTTCTCCAACATCACCTACTCACTGATTGGAGATGACACCATGCCGTCATACTTCACACTGAATTCCAATACTGGTCAGATCAGTGTGCGTGCATCACTGACTGCAGAAATCCGCGATAGCTACCAGGGAAGAATCGTTGCCTTTGATGGAGGGTCACCACCCCGCAGCGCTACAGCAATCGCCACAATCAACATCCAAAGGAACTTGAACTCTCCTGTCTTCAGTCCAGTTAACTACGAACAAACCATTCTGGAGACCATGCAAGTTGGCACCAACATTCTCCGTGTTACTGCCTCGGATGCAGACAGAAGTGTAAGTATCCAAAGGGAGAGAAAACCCTTAGATTTATGAACATGCATTTTGACCATAATTTATGATATCAGTCTCGCTGAATTTTATGAACCGACGATTCACAATCATGTCATTCAATCATGACCAGTGGTTAATTTCACGTTGTTTTATAGTCCCCTTACAATGTGGTTCGATACACACTGTCCAACATCAACTCTGTGGCCTCCACCTACTTCACTGTGGATAGTGTAACGGGCTGGATTACAGTGCGCGTACCTCTCAACTTGGACGTCAACTCCAACAACAACCAGTACATTGTAAGTCGCCTCACTTTTATTCACAATGGTTATATTTATACTACTGTCATACACATGAAAAGCAAACATAATCAACTTGCATAATTCTGTATTATTACGGTTTTATAAAGTTTTTTTTGGGTTATTTAGTTCAATGTGCAAGCTACAGATCAAGGAAGTTCTCCAAGATCAGCTTCCCAGCCAGCTACAGTCACAATTAACGTGATCCGCAATCAGTTCCCCCCAGTCTTTGTCAACACCCCGTACGCCACCAGTCTGCCCTTCACTGTGGCTGCAGGCTCCAGTGTCTACAATGTTAATGCTACAGATGCTGATACAAGGGTAAGTAACCCATTCATAGAGATTTGATGAGAATTTTACTCTGTTTATATAATTATGTGTTCATGTTGGTTAAATTTTGTTTTTCATATTACAGAGTCCATTCAATGTGATCACATACTCCATCATTGGAGATGACAGAGCACCCAACTTGTTTAACATCAACCCAGCATCTGGTGTTATTTCTACATCCTCACAAAGCTTGTTCTCAGACCCTAATACTTTGTATACTGTAAGGATCTCCTCTACTTCTGCTCTTTTTCTTATAATAGATCATACTTCCTTTCCCTATTTAAACAACTTGATATACAATAGATACTGACTATAAAACATCAATTCATAATTCAAGGTTCGAGTCCTAGCTCAAGATGGTGGGAGCCCACAAAGAAGTGCCACTTCCACTGTTCTGATCACAGTGACCAGGAATCTGAACGCACCTCAGCTCCTCCAACAGAACTACACCGTCAGTATCTTTGAAACCCAGAACCTGGGAGAATCCATTGTACAAATCCAGGCCACAGACCAAGATGTTGGTGTAAGTAGTCTCTCCATTCAAATTCTACACTTTGTATTTAACAGCATGTCCTTTATGGAAATGAAGCTTACTAAGTTTTTGATTTTGATTTCAGGCTCCCTACAATACCTTGACCTACAGTTTGGTGGATATCTTTAACACTGGGTCCTCTTTTACCAGAGAGTACTTTGATATCAACCCCAGTGCTGGCTGGCTCTACGTCAAGAAGTCCCTGACTACCACAGCAAACAACAACTTTGTGGTAACTAATCATGCATTATATTACTATAGGAGTTCTTTAGATAGGTTAAATAGAAATGATTACATTCTAATATACCAGTTTATAGAGGATTTCATAATTATATTGCATGAAGTACAACATGTACGGTAATGGTAACTTGTCCAATACATCGTATTACAGGCTGTTGTTAATGTCAATGACAATGGAACACCCCAGAGATCAGCATCACAGTATGCCTATGTCACAATCAACGTTCTCCGTAACCAGTACACACCATTCTTCATCAACGAGCCATACAGGGTGGATTTGGGTGGTAACATTGGCATTTCTACCAGCATCATTGATGTAACGGCAAGAGACCAAGATAGCCCAGTAAGTGATGGAATAATGATATTAAGTAATATACTTTTTTTTATCTAAATATATTTCATGTTTGAAAAGTCTTTTATAGATCTTTTGATTTTCATTTTTTTATATATTAAAAAGTAGAAATAAAGGGTGTATCACCTTGCCCCAAAAAAATGATTTTTTTTTTTATTTCAAGGCGTTATGGTTTTTTATAGAACAAAATTATCTTTCAGTCCACACCATTTGGACAAATCACCTACGACATCATTGGAGATGATTCTGCTCCAAGTTACTTCTCAATCAACCAAGTGACTGGAAGAATCAGCATTGCTCGGTCCCTAACTGAACAAAGTGTGGAGGAGTACAGGGTAGGTCAAATGTCAAAACTGTATTACTTTTGGTATGATAATAGCACAGGGTAGGTCAAATGTGAAGACTGATTTGACTTTGGTATAATAATAGTACTCGTTACATACAGACAATTACTTGTATGTGTTCTACATTATGTATTTTTGTGGTGTATTTGCAATAAATATTCCTGTTTGTAGATCCGTGTCCGTGCTAGAGATGGTGGGGTGCCATTCCGTTTCAACACCTCTGTGGTGATAGTCACAATGCAGAGGAACTTCCAGACCCCAACATGGCGGGTGCCTAACTACAGTAAGACTGTTGTAGAGAGCCTTGGTCTGGGAACAGTCATCCTCACAGTCAATGCCACTGATGCTGACCCTCTGGTTAGTAAAGCAATAACAGAAAGAGATCATCCTTTTTTTGTATACTAGTACATTTATAATCAACTAATGAAATTACACTGTTTTGTATATAAAATTTTACATTGATATTTTAGCCTCCACACAATACTATCCGATACTACATCACAGCTGATGCTGAGGATTTGGAGTGCTTCTTGGTGAATGAGGTCACTGGAGATCTTGCTCTCAGGCGTTCTCTCCTGTACGACCCATGCAGGGCACAAGTCTTCAATGTGAGTTAATTTTATTGTAAAACAATGAACTGAAGTGTAAGGATTAAATCAATCCAACAATTATGTCATATTCTGTTAGATAGATAGAGCAAATTGTTGTTCTGTATTGTATAAGCAGTTACTGTAGAATATCAGTGAGGCCTGATTCTTCCTTACAGATGAGAGTGACGGCCCGTGATCTGGGAACCCCCCAACTGTCCAGTGTGCCCATTGAGGTGACCATTTTTGTGGTGAGGAACAACAATCCACCAGTGTTTGTCAACCTTCCCTACACCACACAGATTGAGGAGACTTCTAACATTGGCCGATCAGTGTACAGAGTCACTACAACAGATGCTGATGTCCAGGTGCGCTTACACTCTTCCATTTTGCATTATTTAATGTCACAGTCATAGCTTTTGATTTCTCTGTCAATTACCTGTAACAAAAAACTTTCCAGTTTGTTAGTTCAAGTCTAAAATTTTGCATGTTGCATATGCACAAATCTGTTAATGCAGTTTAGGAAAAGTTTAAATGTATTCAGATTATAATGATTGGTGCTATTTTTGGCATATTATTGATCACTAGCAAATAACATAGTTCACAGTATTTCACTATATATAGCTGCATGCTAATATTAATGTTTTTTGAATGTTCAGGTTCCATTTAATGTGGTGAGGTATCGCATCATTGGAGATGACTCTGCTACCACTTTCTTTGATATCGATCAGAACTTTGGAAATGTAACTCTGAAATCCAGTGTGAACTTTGACACTACATCCAATTACAAGGTACATGTACACTAAAACAGAAAAAAATTATATAAAATATTTCACTATTGTCACACATGTACTGGGATGTGAAATGCTGATTATCAAAGTTTTAAAATCCCACATAAATTACTTGTTGCAGATTCGTGTGCAAGCCTATGATGGAGGTGTTCCCTCTCTGTCAGCTACAGCCACCATTGATGTCCTTGTTCAGAGGAACCTTTATTCCCCGGTCTTCTCGGTCCTAAATTATGAGGTCACAATTAATGAGAATGCTGCTCTTGGTGTGCCTTTTGTCTACGTCAATGCTACAGATGCTGACATTAGGGTATGTGATGTTGACATCATGTTCTCACGTTACAAACTTCTGAGTGTTTTTATGATTTCTTGTCACTTTACAATATTTGGGAGTGTTTTTAAGCCTATGACTTTATTTCCTACAGAGTCCCCACAATGTGATCCGGTTCTCTGCCACTGGTACTTCCTCTGCCCTGGAGTTCTTCCAGATTAATCCAATTGATGGGGGAGTGTCTGTGAAAAAAGCTCTCACTACCGTCTCCAACAGAAACATCAATCAATACTCTGTAAGAAATTTGAGATGAAATTCGTTGGTTAAGTAGATATGTTTAATGTACATATATTTTCTGCATTGTTGTAATAGGCCTGTTAAAGAATCCAAATTTCTCTGAAAGATCATCTTTGATTTTGATTTTTACCTGTTTCATATATTTCACTTCAGATGACAGTCTTGGCTACAGACCAAGGTGTCCCTAACCGGGTCAGTTCCCAGCAGGCCACAGTACGCATCAACATCCTCAGGAACCTTAACTGTCCAGTTTTCAACAACCTTCCAGCCAACATCAGCATCAGCCAGTCCACTGGATTAGGAACCAGAGTCTACAACGTGTCCGCTACTGATCTTGATACTGATGTATGTTCCTTTCTTGTATCAAAATCAGACATGTTGGAATTAATTATAAATAACCAAACATCTTGTAATTTTTTATGTTGTGTATGATTGTATTTTGAAACAATTTGAACCACTTGTTAATCATTGATTTAATATGTTTACAGCCATCATTCAAGGCCATCACCTATGACCTTATTGGAGATGACAATGCTCCAATTTACTTCAGGATTGATCCAACATTTGGTTTTGTAACACTCAACACGGGACTGTTCTCAGATTCTGGTATTCAGTACAAGGTATGTAAACAATGAGCAAACTTTTAATTGCTGAATTCCGAAGTCTTTCTTCTGATGACGATTAAGTTTGTCTGTATATAATAAGGGATTCACCTGAAATATTATATTATGATTGCAGCTAAGAGTGCGGGCCAGAGATGGAGGATCTCCACCCTGTGAGTCATACAATGTTCTGACAGTGGCCGTCCGAAGGAATGAGTTCGCGCCTCAGTGGATTCCATCTGCTGTGTACACCACCACCATTTTGGAAACGCACAACATTCTACAGCCAGTGTACACTGTGTCAGCTGCTGATCAAGACTCCTCGGTAAGATCAAACCACTTAGCATACTGTGGTCATTTAGCAGGGGTTTCATACCTCTCAGGTAGCTGCATGTAGAATCTATTATGTTAATGTACATGTACATATTGGTTTAAATTTTTTTTCCCAAAATTATATTTGCATCAAGAATTGTTCATTTGGATAAAATCATGAATGTTTAAAATTTTATGACAAGTAGACCAAAAATAGTGATTGTATGAATGTGGTAAAAGTATTTTCCCAAGCCTTAGGCTTGATACATGTAATTGTGCTTAGTGCTGATAAATGGAATTTTCAAGACCTTGCACATAATTTAGCTGACATATATCAAAATACATAATACTTGAAAGTTATTAAAACCGTTCACGGCCATTATAAATTACAAGAAACTGCATATCAGTAGTTGATAATTTTTTTCTCTTTTCAGTCTCCTAACAACATTGTTAGGTACCAGATTGTGTCGCAAACCCTGAACAGCGATTTGTTTACTGTCAATGACCAAACTGGTCAGGTCTACCTCCGCACAAATGTCCTGGGCAACAATGTCAACCAGTATAATGTAAGTTCTCTTTTTTGAAAAATCAGTGAATGTGTCTAACAAAACTTCATGTGAATGATGAAAAAATTATTCTTTGGAGTTCCTAGTGAACAAAATATTGAATATTGATAAGCATTGAACTGAATTGCTTTCACCCAAGTACTCTCTAACATTTTATACTTTTTTGGCAGGTGAGTCTCTTGGCCTATGATCAGGGTTTCCCCTCCTTGGTCAGTGTTCGGGCTCTGTTAATAGTGAATATCCTGCGTAATCAGAACCCACCGGTGTTCATCAATGAGCCATACAGCACCACCATCAGCCAGAACCAGGGGACCTTCCAGTCTATTATCACAGTGACGGCCACCGACGCTGACCTCACTGTACGTACATTGTACAACATATAATTTCTTTGTATTGTACACAAGATGGGTAAAATGTATTGGTTACAATGAAAAGTATAATGTGCTGAATTTCATTATTATTTAATAAGCACTAAAATAAATGTTAATGAGTATCTTGTTCAGTGGATTCACAAAATCAAATGTTCATTGCTGTGAACAACGTGTTTTAATTGGTAGAAACATTTTCCATGATGTAAAGTATCCTGGAGATTGCTGTTTACAAAAGCTACAAATGTTGATGCCCAAATATAAATTTAATCAGTTATGGAAACAGTTGGATTAACTTTGTTCTATATGTTGACAGAATCCATTTAATCAGCTCGAGTACAGCATTATTGGTGATGATGCAGCACCCACCTACTTTGCCATCAATAGTGGTGGAATGATTACCTTGAGACAATCCATTCCTTCCATTAATACAGATGTCTACAATGTAAGTGCTGTGTTATACTTGCTTCCCTTCTGTAACAGACATTGATATTATCCACACATTAGAGTTGTTTTTGTTGTGATTAAATGTTTTTGTTTTGATTGAAGATCCGTGTCTTGGTACAAGACGGAGGAAATCCCCGACTGTCTGATGTAACCACAGTTGTTGTATATGTAAACCGCAACTTGTTTGCACCATCATTTGCCCCCACTCAATACTCTAGAACCATCCTTGACACAGAAGCAGTAGGTGTTCCCCTTGTCAAGGTCACTGCCCTAGATGCTGACACAACGGTAAGTTACGAGTGTAGATACACTCACTCTTGAGAGGTGAAATTTGAAGTTTTTACATGAAAAGAATTGGATGCAATAAAATAGATATATACAATAAACGGTACTTTTTTCAGTCTCCTCACAATGTTGTGAGATACTACTTGGATTCTGATGCCAACACCAGCCCCTACTTCTTGGTTGATTCTATCACCGGAGATGTTATGCTTCGTCGATCAGTCTACAACATTACATTTGGAACTCAGAATTTGAACTCATTCAGTGTAAGCACAACAATCTAGACTGAAGTAATTCTAAGAGCACATTTTAATGTATGGAATAATAGAGGAGTAAATTAGATTTTTTACTTATTTAATACTTGAAATCATCTGTGTTTCTAAATTTTTTTTAACAGTTCCGTGTCTTTGCTTATGATCTTGGAACTCCAAGAAGAAACTCCACCAATGCGGCTGATGTTTTCATCAATGTCATCAGGAACAACTTCTCCCCCCAGTTCATCAATACACCATACTCTGTCAATATTGCAGAGACAGTTCCTGGTGGAAGCTCCATATTCCAGACCACAGCTATTGACCAAGACACAAACGTAGGTCACATTTGAGGTTGTAATAAATCAATTTGTCATCCTGCAAACTCTTCTCATGTCTTTGAAGCCCAATAACATTTTACGTTGGCGCACAGTAAAAGAAAATGAAATTTGTAGTGATGGAACTCCCACTTATCATGCATTTTTGGGGGAATAAAATTATGAAGTATGTTGCTATAAATTGCCTAAAGTTGTCCACAATGTCCCATTTTACAGGCACCATTTAACACTATCACATACTCTCTGATCGGGGACGACTCCACACCCATATTCTTCACTGTGGAATCTAACACAGGATTGATCCGACTGAAGAGCAACCTTGACCTGACCACTGACCGAGTCTCCACCTACGTGGCTCGCGTGGTGGCCAGTGATGGAGGCTTCCCCTCCCGCAGTGCTACAGCTACAGTCCTGATCAGTGTCCTCAGAAATCTTTTCTCTCCAGTGTTCTCCAATTTCAACTTCCTTCAGAAGTCCATTTTAGAGACTGTTCCTGTTGGCACCTTCATCGCCGACCTTAATGCCACTGATGCTGACAAGTCGGTAAGAAAATATTCCTGGTAATACATGTACAATGAAGTTGGCAATTATTGTGGAAAATAAGCATGTACAGGTGTTAAATACAGTTGTCCTTGTTAAGAGGTAGAAAAAAATCTAACCCTTGTAATTGTAATACATGTACTTAACTAATTGTTTTTATATTACTGAATGTAATTGTGATATCCATGTTTGTTACAGAGCCCAGAGAATGTGGTACAATGCAGGATTACTGGTGAAAGCAACGCTGCCCAATTCTTCTTCATCAACTCTCAGACGTGCATCATCACTCTTTCAACTTCTGTTCTTAATACAGGAGTGAATTTCTACAGGGTAAGTACATGTACCATATAGAAATTTAGATAGACTAAGTATACATGTTAAGTTTTGTGAAAAAAATAAGATGTTGAGGTTTTTATGATCCAAAAATGTTACATATTTTGTAGATGGTGCAATTAACCTTTTTTTTTGTAGATCCGTGTTGAAGCCTTTGACCAGGGTACACCACAGAGGAGTGCATTTACCAACGTAGAGGTCACTGTGATCAGATCCCAGGGGGCGCTGGCGTTCACTCTCCCCTCGTACGCAACAATCATCAGCGAGAATCTTGGAATCAACCAAAATGTCATCACCGCCATTGCACAGCCAGGGGTAAATCCGAAATTTTGTTCAGTATTATAAATGTTTAATTTAGCAAATTAAATGCTTTAAATATTGTATCCTTGCTGTGATAAGTTGTTCATTCTAATAGTTTGTATGTGAATGATTCATGCTCCTTGTAGACACCAACATACAGTGTGCTTGGAGTAAACCCTGCACCAACCTACTTCACTATCAACCAAAATACTGGCTCCATATCTGTCATCAGAGATCTCAAGACTGATCCAGCTAGGCTGCAGTTCTACCAAGTAAGAATAAGTCTTATTTTTATCATAATCAAGAAAAGACAATCAGAGTCGCAAAAAAAAACCACATGACTGAACTCGGAAGTTATTTAATTGAAGGAAAAACTGATAAGGAGAGAAAATGTTACTATTATATTAGTTGAGTGTTCAAAATTATGATTTTGTAGCTCCTGGTCAGAGCTGTGTCAGCTGATCAACTGTCCACCGCTGATGCTACTGTCAACATTACGGTTACAAGGAACGAGAATGGCCCCATTTTCACATCCAGTATTTATGAACAGACCATTGTAGACACAACTCCTGTTGGAAATTCTGTCCTCCAAGTTACAGCCTCTGACCGTGATCAGGTTCATTTTCTCATAGATTTTTTAAAAAAGATTTCCTAGTAAATACATCAGGTGACATATGTTGAAATTCTCTGATGAATGAATATTGATCATCACTTGTCGTAAAAGATTTCTTGTTTAAGTTTTAAAAGTAAAAAAAAAACCAGTTGTCATGAAAATTGAAGTTGCATTTTGATCTCGATTTCACAGGATGTGTTGGAGTACACTATCATAACTGTGTCCAATGTGACAGACTTCTTCTTCCTAAACCCAAGGACTGGCATCATCTCTCTGAAGACCTATTTGTTGTCCACCTTTCAGAATCAGTACACAGTAAGTCCATGTGTTCAAATGTTTTTTGTTCCATATTTTCCTTCCCTAAAAAGACATACATGTACAATGTATCTATAATTGGATTCTCAAATGTTCTGTTGTGCATGTACATGTATATGAATGTACATGTATATGATTCAACTTTTCTCTAGTTTACTGTCCGTGCTTCGGATCAACGTATCCCAGAGAGGACAGCAACGGCAGAGGTCAGAATTAACATCATTCGAGATCGATTCCCACCAATCTTCTTCAACGAGCCGTACGGAACTTCTGTGTCTGAGAACACTGTGAATGGAACCTCTGTCTACAGAGTGACAGCCAACGATCAGGACCTCAGGGTCAGTATTGATAGGGTAGAACCTCGGGGAGTGTGGCGAGGACCTTTTGGTCAGTAGCAAGGGGATAAATGCAAGTAAAGTTTTTACCTACATGTACCGGTATATGTCATGTGCACTGGAAAAGTGTTAATGTTTGTTTTGTAATTACAGGGACAGATAAACTATGATGTGATTGGCTTCAGCGTGGCTCCAGCTTTCTTTAGGGTTGGCCAGTTGACAGGCATTGTTACTGTGTATGATGCAGTTGGTCTTAAGGTGGATCCAGGACTTCAGTACACAGTAAGAATTATACATTGCCTAGAAACAAGGTTTACCAAATAATTCAATTTTAGTTTATTGTTCCAAACATTCATATCGAATGTCATTTTCAGCTCCGAGTGGTTGCCTATGATTCCGTATACCCCAACAACCGTGACACTGCCGATGTGACCATCAGTATAACCAGGAATGAGAGGTCACCAATCTTCTCTCTACCGTCCTATGAACAGACCATTCCTGACACCTTCTCCCTGGGTCAAAGAGTCCTAGATGTGACTGCCATAGACGCTGATGGAGATGTTGTGAAATATGAAATCACTGGAGGATCCAGAGCTCTGGAGTACTACTACATCAACCCAGACACTGGATCCATCTCTCTCAAGAAGCCTCTTACCGAGGGAAGTCAGAGTCAAGACACTGTAAGTATACCCCTCAACATTATTAACTTGTGGTGGTCTCTTTTCAATTGTATAAGGTAAAACTAGGACCAATTTACTTCATTTTTTGAGTGATTATTTCATTTGGATTGCGACTTTCTGCTAAGAAAATTATCTTTATTTTCTAATATTTTTATAAGTTAACATTTAGAAGATTAAAAAAAATTACACGATAATTTTTGTAAAAGAGATCCTTCATTTTCTCTCCATTGTACAGCTCAACCTGAGAGCCAGAGATCAGAGGAACCCAGAGAGATTTGGAAATGCAATTGCTGTCATCAACATTCTACGTGATCAATTTGCCCCCGTTTTCTTGAACCAGCCATACATAACTACTGTGCAGAGATTAACTGCTGTTAATTCATCAATTCTACAGACAACAGCTACAGACAATGATTTGAGGGTAAATTTATGAAAATGATATTCAAGTACATGAACCAAATGATTATTTCTACATGTACATGTACTTAAAAATTAAGATCTTAAAATCTGATGAACACATTTTAATTTTCTGGTAATCTATAAGAAACTAAAGAATCGTCTTTTACAGGGAGACATCAGGTACCAGGTTACTGGTAACTACCCTGCACCAACCTTCTTTGATGTGAACGCAGTGACAGGAATGATCTTCTTGACGAGATCAGTGGCTCTAGATGGACTTCTGAGCAACACCTACTTTGTGAAGTTGATTGCCTATGACACAGTATACCCTAACATCCAGGCTACTGCTACTGCCACCATCAATGTCAACAGAAACCCCAACCCACCCATCTTCAACCCCAGTACCTACAGGGTCACCTTGTCCGAGAACCACGCCCTCGGCAGTGCTGTTGTGGACGTCAATGCCACCGATGCTGATTTTGTGCGTCTTCACTTTCCTGCAAAAAATTTCTTTTTTTTTTTAAATTTTCAGCATATCATTTAATGTTTAATGTTTTGATACCAATGCCATTGCTACTTTCCAAGTGTAACTGATTTTGGAAATTCTATAATTTCAGGATGTCCTGGTTTATTCCATTGTTGGCAATGCTGATGATTTCAGCTATTTCTACATCAATCCTGAATCTGGACTTATTTCACTGAAGCGCACTCTTACAGAAGCTGTTGGCAATCAATTTGATGTAAGGACATTAACCTTCTTATGAAGCTTTTTTTTAAAACCAAGATGATGAAAAAAGTATGATTTCTTTCCAACAAATTAAAATAAATTTTCTTGTAGTTCAATACCATTGCTCGGGATCAAAGTAACCCGGAGAGATCTGCTACAGCGTACGTTGTAATTGATGTGTTAAGGGACACCTCACCACCTGTTTTCATACAAGAGCCTTATGTTGTAACCAACTTACCAGAGACCAGTGCTGTGGGAACTTCCATCTACACCGTTACTGCTAGAGACAATGATCTCAAGGTATGATGCTCAGGGGAAACACCAAGACCTACATGTACTGTACATGTACCCTGGTGTTTGTGTCTATACAGTTTGATATTATATGGCATGTATACATGTTTCATTATGTTTGAAGAAAGAAAATTTCTATCAATTTTAACATGTACATGTAGGTAGAGATATTATCATTATATTGGAGATCATATGTTAATATTATAGTAGAGGTTGTAAGGATAGTACATTTTTAAGTTATGTTTTCTCTATCATCAGGGAGAGATTGTGTACGGTGTGATTGGAGATCTTCAGACTCCCTTCTACTTCGATGTCAACTCCAGATCTGGTATTGTCACCATCAAGAACAGCCTAGTACAGGATAACGCCCAGACCTACATTGTATGGACATTGTTATTTAATAGATACATCTAATTGTATTCTAATCTACCATTCACTGAACTTCAACATTTCTTTTGAGATGAGTTTGACTACAATAGAATCTGCTCAATATGTGTATGTTGTTACAGCTGAGGGTGACTGCCTATGACAGTCTGTCTACGTCCAGAGTGGCCACATCCACTGTGTCCATCAATGTCATCAAGAACCCCAGCGGCCCTGTCTTTACCCTGCCCGCCTATGAGGTTACAATCCCAGAAACCCAATCCCTGGGCTCCACTGTCGTCAATGTTACTGCCACTGATCGGGATGGGGTAAGACATCTACCCTGATGATATATTGCAATGATTGTGGGGAGTCAATTTGTTTATACATTGTTCTTATGTAATTATGATGTGGATCATTGTAAGTAGACAATGTACAATATTTGTCAGTAAGGTTGTAAATCACTTTTCAGGATGCTGTGAGATACTCCTTGATTGACAACTTGAATGGAAACAACCCATTGGCTTATTTCTTCATCATCTCTGACACTGGCTTCATCTACCTGTCTCAGCCTCTGACCAATAATGCCAACCAGGTGGACAGGTATCAGGTAGGTGTCTGTGGTTTATATTTTCAAGTTTAAGGAGGCTGGACGGTCAAGAAATTAACCATCAGATCAACCTTAAGATTTTAGATATGATTTTTTGGGGGAGATAAACCATTACTAAGTAAAGAAAAACTCTTAATATTTACATGTTGCTTTAAAATTTTAATATTTTTCTAAATCTTTATACAAACCTCTACTTTTAAAGGTAATCAATATAGCCTTCTTGATTTTTATAAAGTTAGTCATAACTTGAGTTATAAGGTTCTGAGTTTTCTTGTTGTAGATGACATGTGTAGCCACGGACCAGAGAGCCAATCCCAGGACTGCCTCCGCCAGAGTGACGGTGAACATACTGAGGAACCGCTTCAGGCCTGTGTTTGTCAACACGCCGTACGGATTCAGTCACTCCGAGAACATTCAGGTCGGCACGAGTCAGTACCGAGTGTCTGCCGTGGACAGTGATCTTGTTGGCAGGATAAACTATGATGTCATTGGGGATGGAATTGCACCTTACTACTATTCTGTGAACTCTCTGACTGGAGACATCACTATCAGAAATGCACTCACCACAGACCGACTCAATGTTAATTATGTAGTGAGTATATACCTGAGTACTTGACTATTGCTTCACTTTGTCAGGTGTAAATTCAGTGTGATTCAGTTACATGTACCGTACCTTTGTTAATGATTAGATTTTCTTGTAACATTCTCAATTCAGGCATGAAAACTTTGAAGTTTGAAATTACACAAATCTAACAGAGTTCAACTAATGTATTGGAGTTTTAACCATTTAGGAAATTAGCAAATTACTAGTACTATATTACAACATGTTCATTAACAAAAAATGCCTCTTTCAGCTGAGAGTGCGTGCCTATGACACAGCCTACCCCTCAGAGACTGCCACAGCCACTGTCAACATTGGAGTCTCAAGGAACGAGAACCCTCCAGTCTTTGGCCAGAACCCTTACCGAATCACCATCAATGAAACCGTCGGAGTGGGCACCTGTATTCTGGATGTGGATGCCACTGATGCCGATGGGGTAAGTTTGACTGATTACTAGCTGTACCAAAACTAAAGATTGATAGGTATTTCTGCTTTAATTAAGTTAATGCTGTTTAGGTTTCTTTTTGGGAATTGTCAGATGAAATTTAGATTGTATTTACCTGTATACATTATAGGACCGAGTGGTATACAGTTCAAATGGAGACAACTCTACCCTGTTTTACTTCTACATCTCGGTAGACACTGGACTTATCTGTGTCAGACAGCCTCTCTATGGAGCTACACAAACCGAATACAGGGTAAATGAACTTTACAGTGTCAAATTTTGTCACAACTTAATCTCCTAAAGTATTTTAATGTCCTAAACTGGTGCTACATTCGACAAAACCTTGAAGTATTTTGATCATTCTTCTGTCTCTTTTTGCCAGTTGAGAATGATTGCAAGTGACCAGGCAACCCCTGAGAGGTTTGGTTATTCGGATGCTTTCATCACCGTGGTTAGGGACCAGGGACCACCCTTCTTTATCAACCAGCCATACCAGACCACCATCAACGAGCTGGACGCAGTGGGTCGTCAGACCTATGTTGTCACAGCAAGGGACAACGACTTGGTGGTAAGGTCTTTGGATCAAAGGCCTTCTTGTACTTGCAAATAAATGTATATTTCTTGCACATTTTTTCTCATTATGATACATTGTAATTAAGTGGACAATTTTATAAAATGTGTCCCATCTTTTGTTAGGGAGCTATTCGCTATGAAATGATTGGAGACTATCCAACCCAGAGCTTCTTCAGAATCGATCCTTTCACAGGAAACATCACCAACACTGTTAGTCTGAAGAGTGACAACATACGATCTCAACAATATGTTGTAAGTTGCCAGCTCATTTAAAAGATTTTGGGATATGATTAAAACTTAAGCCTTTACATAGATTGACGTTATAATTAACAATTGTTTAAACATTGATGAATTTCTTTTTCTCAGGCCCGTATCATTGCATTTGATACTGCAAGACCATCTGCTAGTGCTGTAGCAACTGTTAACATCTTTGTAATCCGTAATCCAAATGCCCCACAATTCCGGCTGCCATCTTACTCGACCACTATAAATGAGAACCAGGCCATTGGACAGTTCATCATAAATGTGACGGCAACTGATGCTGATGTGCAGGTTAGCCTTTTTTTAAAGCTGGAAACAGCTTTAGTTAATGAATTGAACAAGGCAAACTAGTATGAAATCGCACTATATTATACATTGTTTATATAGAATGTACTTGTAGTAATAAGATAATATCAATATTGTATAAAAACTAAACTAATTGGATTGATATTACATTGAATATCATTCTATAAGCATCAGGATTTTAACCTACAAGTTTCTTTCTTAGTTCTATATTTGCAAGAACAAAGGTCTTTTCTGAGGACTGGCCTTTACAAATTATTGTTCACTAAGTGTGTTTGGTTTTCAGGACACCATTTCCTACTCCATCATCAGTCAGCAGTCTTCACCATTCAGTACCAACACTCTGTACTTCTACATCGATCAGATCAGTGGAAACATCTGGCTCAGAGAGTCCCTGCTCTCAACATCATTCAGTCAGTTTGTGGTAAGTTTTAACAAAGCTTGAATAGATATGAAAAGACAGTTTTAGAATAAGATTTATTGTGGTCTGAACTTGTAGTCTTTGCAGTAACAACTGATTTGTTTTTCTTTCCAGCTACAACTGCGAGCATGTGACAATGGATTCCCCCAGAAGTGTGCCAACAGCACTGCCTTCATCACTGTCAATAGGAACCAGTTCCCTCCGGTGTTCATCAATGCCCCATACTTCCAGAGAATCGAGGAGGAGCGGGCTGTGGGCAGCAGTGTCCTCACTGTCACCGCCACTGACCAGGATCTAATTGGCGCCATCGTCTACGAGGTGGTTCTCCCAGGATCCCCCTACTTCATTGTGGAACCCGCCTCTGGGGTGGTCTCCCTGGCTTCCTCCGTCAAACTGGACAGCAACTTACAATACAGGGTATGCTTGGGCTGTGGAATAAAGCGTATTCACTATCTTTGCTGTAATGATTCATTGTATGACTCTGGAATATAGTATTGCAATTTTAAAGGAAAATATTTTGTGGTTGTTACAGTTCCAAGTAGCCGCCTATGACAGTCAAGACCCAACACGCAGGACCACCAGTCAAGTGACCGTTGAGGTTACCAGGAATCCCAGCGGACCATCATTCCTCAGTGGTCAGTACGAGACAACCATTGCAGAGACCTACCCTCTGGGAGAAGGTGTCATCAATGCCACTGCTGTGGACAGGGATGGGGTAAGAGCATATTAATTAATGTTTTAACACCTTTGTTATCATCAGTTTAAGAACGGTTACATGTACATGTACATGGCAAAAACATGCAGGAAACTTCATTTGGAATTGAAATGCATATGTAGTCAAACGATGGGATCATGTTTGGTTTCTTGTCACTATAGTAGAATTTTCACTTTCAAATTGTAGGATCGCTTGCGGTACTCCATTGTTACAGATGATATTTCTAAGCAGTACTTTTACATTAATCCTGATACTGGAGTCATCTCCCTTAGACGTGTGTTGACAGACAACAACATTGGCAGGTTCTCTGTAAGTGAACACCACAAGCTTAGATCAAGTACCGGTATTACCTGTAATAACTTTTATGTTCTTTTAATTGTGACACGCTTGTAAATAAATCGCTTTTAGTAGAAAAAGTAAAAAGCAACAGGTTCAGTCAGCCTTTAAAGAAATAAAGATATTTATGAAGATCTGGAATCTGTGCTTTATCTTTGAGGTTTTATGATTTTAGATGAGCCTCCAAGCTTCTGACCAGCGTGTGCCAGAGAGAGTGGCCACCATTCAAGCCTTTGTGAATGTTCGGCGAGACAATCAACCTCCATTCTTTATCAACTCTCCCTATGGTAGAGCCATCCGTGAGAACCAAGTCATCAACACCACCTTACTCACTGTGACTGCCACAGATAGTGATTTAGTGGTAAGATTAATATATGGTTACAGAATTAGTGTACATCAGAAAACTTTAAAAAGGAGAAAATGTTAAATGCATTCATTATGCACTTCTCAGTTACTTCAGCTTCAGCATACTGTACGGTATGTTCCATTTTTAAATAGGGTTCAATTCGATACGAGTCCATTGGAATCTTCCCTGCTCAGACCTTCTTTGAAGTGAACACTGTATCTGGAGCAGTCAATATCATCCGATCTGTCAGAGATGATGTCATTCTGAGGGCTTCTTACACTGTAAGTCCAACACAATTTCCACAGACACTCATTCAATTAAAATACCTATTAGTATCCATTGAATGACAGTAAATGTTTCAAATGCTAAAAGCAAACATCTTATTTTAAGTTTTTTTTTATTCTCAACAGCTCCGAGTCATTGCTTATGACACAGCTTACCCAACAAACAGAGCCACTTCTGACGTAATTATCTCGGTCACTCGAGATGAGTTTGGCCCCGTTTTCACTCCCTCGGCTACCTATGAAATAACAATACCCGAGACAACCAGTATTGGCAGTCAGGTGATCACAGTTCTAGCAGTGGACCAGGATGCCAATGATATCATTACATACCAGCTTGTGAACTCCACCTCTAATGGAACCGAGTACTTCTACCTGGATCGTGACACTGGAGCCATCACACTGAGGAGATCTTTACAGGGCACATTCATCAACGCTTACACGGTAAGGAGACAGGAAAAGCAGTCAGCATTATACATATTATGCAAAAATGAGTTGCAACATACAGAATGTTCTGATATACTATTAAACATTATTCTACAGCTGACAGTCCGAGCCACAGATAATAGAATCCGCTCAGCCCTGGCCACTGTTCGTATCTTTATAACAAGACAAATTAACCAGCCTCCAGTCTTTGTTAACACTCCTTATGAGACCACCATAGAAAGCAGCCGTCAGATAAACTCCACTGTGTACACAGTGACTGCTGTGGACTCTGATCTACAGGTATGTTGTCTTTCAAAATTATGCACATTTTTTATTAAGTGATTTCACAGAAATCAGATAAACTATGTAACTTTTGGGTTAAAAAAAATTAGTTTGTACAAATGTGTATTTTTACCAGGGCACTATTCGCTATGAAGTGATTGGATACTTCCCAGCCACCGATTATTTCACACTGAACTCTTTCAATGGCCGAATCAGTCTGATAAGATCCGTGTCAAATGACCAGTACTCATCTCTACTCTATGTGGTAAGATATCAAACTGTTATTGAGCCCAGGGTAAACCAGTCATAATTTCAATCAGCAGAATCAAAATACACATAAACATGCATTATTGCCTTTCTCTGCAAAGTTTTCATTGCCATATGTTTAAGATAAGAAATACATGTACTTGGATTTTGAAATTTTGAATTTGTAGCTGCGTGTTGCTGCATATGACACTCTGGACCCCACTCGCAGGACAGAGGCCAATGTTCTCATAAACATCAACCGTAATCCCAATGCACCAATCTTCAGTGAGCAGTCCTATTTCATCACTGTCCAGGAATCGGTTGCCCTTGGAACCAACATCAGGACCCTGACAGCCACAGACAATGATGGAGACACTGTCACCTATGAAATCATTGATCAGAACACAGCTGGCACTAACTATGCTCTGGACTATATCTTCCTTACTTCTAACTCTGGGGAACTGATAGTGAAGAAATCACTTGTTGGAATTGGCACCAGTCAGTTTACCTTCACTGCCCGTGCCAGGGATAGGAGATATCCGGAGAGATTCGGAACAGCCTCAGTGACCATCTCCATTGTCAGAGATCAGTTCAGACCTCAGTGCCAGAGTTCTAATGCAGTGACCACTATCACAGAAACCAGAGGAGTTAACGAGACCTTCCCGTTCTACACTGTTGGAGTAACAGATGGAGATCTGAAGGTAGAAACTGCTACAAAGTTAAAATTTTTGTTTAACTTTTAGCATCTATATGAATCTACATGTTTGTAAAAAAAAAAATTATGGTTTAGTCATGTTATGAATAGTACTAATATTTTATTCTAATTGTATTTCTTTCTCTTCCATGTTTTGAATTTTAAGTTTTTATAAGATATTTATTATTGGTTGTATTTGGGACTATATTTCAGATTAAAAAAAAAAACAGCTTTGAAATAAAATTGGAAATCTGATTTTCAGGGAAGAATTGTGTATCGTGTTATTGGAGATGGTGCTGCCTTGGCATACTTTGGAAACATCGACCAAAATGGTGGCTTGTATGTAACAAGAAACCTAAAACTAGACAGTCTGACCCAGTACACTGTTCGTGTGGAGGCCTACGATTCGGCTTACCCATCCAACCCCACTGTGTGTACCGTCACTATCAATGTCATTCGTAACCCCAGCTCTCCCATCTTCATTGGAAATTACGAGACTACCATCAATGAGAACTACCCTGTTGGAGATGTCATTCTGACAGTCACAGCAAGAGATGACGACTTTGTATGTATAGCACTTCTAAGTGCTTTCTTTAATAAGTGAATTGTGTAATCTGTTTAATGCTAGATTAGAACTTTTGTTGCAAGAATTAACAACTTTCCCTGAATGCCAATACCCGCTTCTATTGTATGTAACATGGAACTATTTAAATTTCAGGACACTGTCACATACAGAATTGTAGCACAAGATGCCAACAATTATTTCTACATTGCCCCCGAGTCTGGAGGAATCTATCTCCGTAGGAGCATTGTCCTATCCAACTCTATCAACAATAGATATGTGGTACAAGTTTGAATCCTTTCTTATTTGTATCAAAAGGGAATTAAAGATAATTGATCTTTAGAGAAGAGTTTCCATATTGACACTATACTAATAATTGCTTTTGCAGATGACTGTCCAGGCATCAGACAACCGTTTACAACCAAGGTTGACCAATGCCACAGTTATTATTAATGTTGTGAGAGGCCAGCCACCTTTCTTCCTCAATACACCCTACTCTACAGCGGTTAATGAGCGTGTGGCCATTGGAACCTCTGTGTACAGAGTGTCAGCTCAGGATAATGACCTTATTGTAAGCTTGTTGGCTAATGTTGTAATCAAATCATATATATGTGATTAAAGATTGGGACAAGTTTGCATTTTACATTTATATTTCCACTTGATCTCACAGGGCAACATTCAGTACAATCTGATTGGTGATATCCCAGGCTCTAGCTATTTCCGTGTCAACTCCACCACTGGAATGGTGTTTGTTGCCGTCAATCTCCGTCAGGACAGCACTCAGTTCTATCAGGTAATATTTGTGTATTGCATAAAAATCATTTGTCTCTTTTAAATCAAACTATTTTCTTTTAATCTTGCTTACTCAGAAATAAACACAAACATTTTTCTTTTCTCGTATTGTGCTAAAATGCATGGTATAAAATTAATTAGGGGATAGAAATTAATTTACATGATACAGTAATATAAAAAGTGCAATAAAATAAAACTGAATATTTTATAAATCTCTTAAAAATGCAAAATAAATTGAGAAAATGTTAATTTAATTCAGAAGGCCATGAAATTTGTTGCACTTAATTTACAAGTTTGCGTTAACAGTGTTGTAAAAACCATATTTACATACGTTTTTTAATCACCTGTTTTCTTTGACCTACAGTTACGGGTGACCGCTTTTGACACAGCCGTCCAATCACAAATTGCCGAGGCCCTTGTCAGTATCAATATGATCAGAAACGAGAATCCACCCATCTTTGTCAATGAGCCTTACACTACCACAGTCCCCGAGAGTATCAGCCTGGGCTCCAGCATCTACAAAATATCAGCCACTGATGCAGATAATGTAAGTACAGAATATTGAACTTTTATTGA
This sequence comes from Magallana ariakensis, assembly GCA_020458035.1. Classification (NCBI taxonomy): domain Eukaryota; kingdom Metazoa; phylum Mollusca; class Bivalvia; order Ostreida; family Ostreidae; genus Magallana; species Magallana ariakensis. Next base: position 49,005,670 of record CM035817.1, on the reverse strand, counting down.
AGAAACATGTTAAACACTTACGAATCTGCAATTTCATTGGATTTGTGATTATGTAGCTCTTTTTGTTTTTTAATCTTTGTCCTTGTACATGTTGTTTAGGATGTTCTGCGGTACAGCATTGTGGGTGTGTCCTATGCCAATCAGCAGATCTTCAATACCACCCTGTCGGATTACTTCTACATCAACCCCGACTCGGGAATCATCTATCTCACCAAGTCCCTCGTCAACTTTGGATTCTCATCTCTTAACCAGATTCAGGTAACTACAGTTGTTTGTAATAAAGTTGGCAATTTTACTTTTAAGCTTTTAAATGTAAATTTTCACTTTGTTTTCTTTAAAAGAATGAAATTTGATATTTTCTTTAAAAGAATAAAACTTGATATTTTCTTTAAAGATCAATTTAAAAATAAAACTTCCACTTTATCAGATCACTGTGAGAGTAACGGATCAGCGAGTGACCCAAGAGAGGATAGATACCTCGACTGTGGTGGTCAATGTTCAGAGAGACCAGTTCCCACCAGTCTTCCAAAACATGCCCTATGGTGTGTCCATTACAGACAGTCAGGCTCTCAACACCACCATCTACACCGTCTCCGCTGTGGATGCCGACCTGCGGGTAAGTGAGAGGATGGACATAGAGAGTGTGGCAGGGGAATCAAAATCGGAATGCTCATTGCATGGTGATCCTGGGAATAATTCAATATCATTCAGATATCTCTTTTGCATTGTATTGATTCTGAGCATTTTCATGAGTAACTATTTGCAAAATGAGAATCTCATTTTTTATCCATCTAAGTCTTGAAAATTCTTTAAAAAGATGGAGAAAGGGTTGAAATGCAAAAAGGCTATTTGTTATTTTCAGGGAAGAATTGTATATGAATCTATTGGTGTGTACCCAGCTCAGACCTTCTTTGCCGTGAATAATTTGGATGGCCGTATCACTGTGATTGACAACTTGATGAATGATGGATTCTACAGATCCACTTACACTGTAAGTAAAGTTTTAAGTTGTTAGTACAAAAAGAAAAAAAATGTGTAATACTTGCACTTGCCTATGATGTATGTACATACATGTACCGGTATTGTATCTAATCTTTGTGATATTTGACTACAGCTGAGAGTGATTGCCTATGACAATTTGTCTCCTGTCCTGAGAGCCACAGCTGATGTCCTGATCTCTGTAGGAAGAAACGTCAACCCACCACTCTTTGACCAGCAACAATACCAGCAAACTATTCCTGAAACCTTCGCCTTTGGCAGAGGAGTGATCAGTGTCCGTGCAACAGACAGAGATAATGTACGAACTTAGATCATGAAGGTTTTTGATGTTGAATGTTAATACATCTGATTTTATTTAGATTTCATTTTTTAAATTCTTACCTGCAGGATGCCATTACCTACAGCATCATTGGGGACAACCAGAATGGCATCTCTCTATCCTATTTCTTTATTGAGCCCACCAATGGCACCATTTACCTGCGTCAGTCACTGGAGAATAACAATATTGATCAGTTTACAGTGAGTATAGATCTGAGATACAAATTGAAGTCAAGGAAAAAACTTTAATTTACAATATAATGAAAGGAAAGGGAAAAACTTGAACTCACAATTAATTAAATAAAAGGAAGGACAATAAATTGAATTCAAATCTTATGATGATGCAGAAGGACTAATATTGGCTATTTTTGTTTTAGTTCACTGTACGAGCCACTGACAATGGCCGACCTAGCCGTTCCACCAATGCCCAGGTAATAGTGTTTGTGACCAGGAACCAGTTTAACCCTGTGTTTGTACAGACTCCCTATGTGACCAGTGTCCAAGAAAACACAAACAATGGCTCCCTGATCTACACTGTGACAGCTGTGGACCAGGATCTGCAGGGCAGGATTGTATACCGGGTCACAGGCACTCTGTCTGCTCCCAGCTTCTTCCGATTGGATCAGGATGGACGGGTGTACACCAACGGAAATCTCCGAACAGATGTCTCCCTCACCTATGTTGTAAGAATTCATTTAAGGTTCTCCGATCCTCAGCTTCAAAGTATTTTTTTCATCATAAAAATGTTATTTTTCTTTCAAACTTTATAAATAAAATGAGAAATAAAATGAAATTTTTAGATGGTATCCATGCATTTTACAAAGTTGTTGCAAATTTGCCTAAAATGGATATAATGGAATAAATAAACAAGTTGAGTTTGAAAGAAAAGTATTGCTGCATCGGTTGCTCAAACTCTTTACCAACATGTAATTTACTAGTATTTCCTTGTGGATCCACCCTGCTGAGGTGGAGCTTGGATATAGTGAATTTCCCTGTGCTGTATATATGTTTATTTTTATATTGGCAATTCAAATGTATTTTCAAGAAGATTATATAGGAAATTGCATACTCTAGTATTTTGCAGAAATTCCTGGTAAGGTATCCTAATTTTTTGCAAGAAAGCTTGTCAAAGTAGTAGCAAATCAATAACAAATTCCTGGAAAAAGTTATATAAAATTGAGGAACATGTCATCTGACCTTAAAAAAAATGAAAGCATTTGTAGGGTATAGAGAAAGTATGTACAGCACAGTGTACATTGCACCGCTGTATATGATGCTATACATGTATGTTTGAATTGTGTATTTCTAGCTGCGAGTTCAGGCCTACGACAGTGCTGTCCCAACCCAGACCACCACTGCTGATCTGACCATCAATGTGCTGAGAAACATTAACCCCCCAGTCTTCTCCCAGGATACCTACTCTACCAGAATCAGTGAGGCCACCGGCATTGGTTCCCGCCTCATAGACACCACTGCTACAGACCTGGACAATGTAAGTTACAGCCCGGCATTTCTTTCAACCATTTAGCTATATTCTGATATCTTCTTGTTGGGAAATGAAGACAAGATAAGTATCTATGAGATACAGGTACATGTACATGTGTATTATCAATGATCACTGTGCTATGTAAATGTCTATTGGATACTGATGGGATTATCGGTATGTTTTTTTATGTTACAGGACCGTCTGACGTACTCCTTGAGTAACAGTGAACAGAGATGTGTTGACATGTTCTTCATTGATACTGCCAATGGTGACATTTTCTTGAGGAAGTCCTTCTTGGAGATATCAGATGTTACATTCACAGTAAGTGTCATTGCTCCTTATTCTGAAATCAGTGAATGTAGACAACTGTAATAGTAGTGAGTATGCTGACTTTAACTATTCTTGCCTTTGTAGTGTACTGTACAAGTGACAGACAATGGTTATCCAAACCCTCAGTTCGACACGGCCACTGCCATTATCACAATCGACCGAGATCTAAATGTTCCTGTGTTCACCAGCAATGCTCGCTATGCTGTGACCATTGATGAAACCACCAACATTGGAAGTTCCATTCTGAATGTGCAGGCTTCAAGATTGAATCTAGTGGTATGTATATTTATAAAAGACACTTCATATGGAAAACTGATTAACATGTGAATTATTGTATGTATCTCAATTTTGAACTTTCCAGGGACGAATTTACTATGAATCAATTGGAGATTATCCTGCCCAGAGTTTCTTCATGGTACAAAACACCAGTGGTGCCATCAGAGTCACTCAGGATCTGCGTCAAGACAACCTGCGTCTGAACTCCTACTTGGTGAGATTTTAACTCTAGCCATTTTTCCTCCTAGACTTGAATATTTTGCACTGTTTCATATATTAATTGTTTGAATTACAGCTGAGAGTAGTTGCCTATGACACCAGTGTGTCTCGTCTGAGGGCTACAGCTGAATGTTACATCACCGTCAGAAGAAACCTCAATGGACCAATTTTCAATCCTTCGACATATGAAGTGACCATAAGAGAAGAATTAGCTGTCAACACCTACATCCAGAAACTGAATGTGTCAGATCCTGATGGAGTAAGAACTAAAAACCATCTATCAAGCTTACTTTTCCAGAATGAATGTGTTACATTTCTAAAAGGTGAATGAAGAGTTTTAAATGTGCATTTTCTTTGATTATAGAACCGAGTGACTTGCTCAATGACAGGCGATCAGAAGGCTTTGAGCTACTTCAGCGTTGACTCACAGACCTGTTTTGTCAGAGTGAGCAGACTTCTGACAGAAGACAACACCAGGGATATCAGATATACAGTCAGTATCACTTTTTGAAAACTTGAGAAGTTCTGCTTTTGGCTGAATTATGCATGTTTCTGTAAATAGAAGACATGTATGAAAATCATGGATGGAAGAACTAAGTGAATTACTTCTGTTGACAGGTGACAGTGACAGCAACTGACAATGTCAGTCCCAACCCTCAGTTTTCCACAGCAACAGTCTTTGTGAATGTGCTCCGTGACCGTTTCCCACCTCAGTTCACCAACCTGCCGACTGTGATCCAAGTCCAGGAGTCGTCCAACATCAACAGCACCGTGTTCACAGCCACGGCAACTGACCAGGACCTGAAGGGAACCATCGTGTACGAAATGATCGGCATGTTCCCAGCTCAGAGCTTCTTTGACATCAATCCCATCTCTGGAAGAGTGTTCCTGAGGAATGGTCTCTTATCTGACAGTCTACAGACCTCATCCTATGTAGTGAGTATCAAACTATCCCGGTGCAGAAGTCCTTGAAACCTCACACTACTGATACAGTGTACAGCTACTCCTTTCTGTCCCTGTTTATACACAGTACTTGTTCTTCTAGGCCCGTCTTAGAGCTTATGACTCAGTCTATCCCAACAACAAAGCTCAGGCTGATCTGACCATCTCGGTGACAAGGAACCAGTTTGGACCAGTTTTCAGCAGGTCAAGATACGAGATCTCCATCTCTGAGACTTTCCCTCTGGGCAATGAAGTTCTGGTTGTAACAGCTACAGATTCTGATGGGGTAATGAGTTGAAACCAGTTATGTTTTAATGTTAAAAGATGGAGATTAAAAATCTAATTTGATCCTTATTCAATGTTTAACATTTTCTGTGTTATATCAGGACCAGGTGATTTTCTCTAACCTTGGATCCACTAATGACCAGAGCTACTTCTATTTGAACCCTGAGACTGGAAGAATAACCCTGAGGAAGTTGTTAACTGGAATCAGCCAGAACCAATTCACAGTAAGAAACTTAAAATTGTGTCAGCTTTGAAATACAGTTGCACTGGATGCATGCATACAAAAGAAAAAAATTATAAGAAATTCTAGTTGAGGATTTTTACTGTAATTTTTTTCTTCACAGTTCAATGTTCGAGCCACAGATAACCGACCATCCACCGTGGCACGTACCGCCGAGGCGACAGTGGTCATCAGCATCATCAGAGACTCTGGCCCCCCACAGTTTATCAGCACCCCTTACATCACCTCAGTACCAATCAACAAGGCTGTCAACACATCCTTCTTCAATGTCCAGGCCATCGATAATGATTTACGAGTAAGTTGTCCTGTAGTTTAGCAGTAAATACATGTACATGTTAATTAGGGCTTTCAGGTTTATTGAAAACCTTCAAATAAATGCCTCTAACATTTTTGAGACAAATTCTTAATTTACTTAGATCGAAAATATATGTCAATTTTACATGTGAATGTTTTGTTTGTAGGGAGTGATCCGTTACAGACTGGATGGCTACAGCCCTGGTACACAGTATTTCTTCCTGGATCAAACCACAGGAGCCATCTACGTCAGACAACCACTGACACAAATCTCAGGACTCAACATCTTCACCTCCTTCACTGTAGGAACATGACCTTACTTTGTTTGCCAAGTTCTTTTTAAGATTTCACTCCAATGAATCCACTTATTCTCATGAATATAATATATTTGATGCCTTTTTAAAGGTTTTTGCAACAAAATAGGATTAGAAAGAAGTTGTATAAATGATGCAATATTTGTTTCAGCTCTTGGTTACTGCTTATGACACTGGTGTACCAGAAATCATCACCTCTACTATTGTGACCATCACCATCACACGTAACCTCAATGCCCCAGTCTTCACAGCCAATCGCTACCAAGAGACGGTCTACGACTACATTGGACTGGGAAGCAACGTTTTACAAATTACCGCCACAGACAGTGATGTGACCAGTCCCGAGAATTCTGTCATCTATGATCTTCAGGATAACTCTGGATTCTTCACAATTCATCCATTCAATGGAATGATCACAATCGATAGAAGGCTGACTGAGGATACCACAAGGAGAACTCTCTACGTGGTATGTAGATTTTGAATTATGATATCTAAAGCATAGCCTTCATGGCATGATAAAGAAATCTGATACTTTTGAGGATAATAAAAAACTTGAGTTTTTAGCAAATACATGTACAAGTCCAGGGCAAATTATTTTTTGTTCTACACCTTTACTTCAACGAGACAAATTTCAAATGATACATTTTCTTCCAGTTTGGTGCCACTGCAACAGATCAAGGTAGTCCAAGTAGAACAGGAACCGCCACTGTCACCGTCAACGTGATCCGAAACACTGGACAGCCCACGTTTGTCACATCCATCAATTACGATGTCACTGTCAGTGAGAGTACGTCTGTACTGTCCACCTTATTGCAAGTAAGAGCTGTGGACAGTGATGATGCTAACACACCCAATGGACAGATCCGCTACAGCATTGTCAGCCCTGCTGTGGCCCGCTCATTCTTCAACATTGACCCGGTCTCTGGTAACATCACATCCAGACTCTCTCTCGTCAGTGTACCAGATGATATCTACACAGTAAGTTCTTGGGGTTCTAATTTACTGTCTGTACTCAATATATAGTAAATGACAATGATTCTATATTCAATATTATTTTATTAAAATATCAATGTGTAAAACTAAAATCTGACACTTTTTGGACTTTTGTAGTTCACAGTTCAGGCAACCGACTTGGGTATCCCTGCTCTGTCCAGTCAGATTTCCGTCACCATCAGAATCCAGAGGAAGGGTCTGCCTTCGTTTGGCCAGGACGAGTACACTGTTACCTTCAATGAGGATTACGCTGTAGGAAATAATATCTTACAGCTACAGGCCACTGATCCACTGAACGCTCAGCTCCAGTACGACATCACAGGCGAGACTAACTCCCTGACCATGTTCTCCATCAATGCCCAAACAGGACAGATAACTCTTGCCCAGTCTTTCCGAACCGATTCCACCTTGAACTCCTACTTGATTCGTGTTGAGGCTTTCAGGACAACTGATCCTACAAAGAGAGCTTTCACCAAAGTTAGGGTGTTTGTGACCAGGAATACCGGAGCACCTGCCTTCATTCATGGAAATCTTGAGATCACTGTGCTGGAAGACCAGGCCTTGGCAGTAGGAATTGCTGACCTCAATGCTACTGACCCAGATTCTGTGAGTTCTATTTCAAAATTTGTTATATACATGGTACATGTAATATGCATAGCAAAAAAGTCATTTACTGTATTTTAAGTTGTTTATTCAAAATGTACATGAATTTGACATCTATGTGGACAGTTGATATGTCTAAATGGAGTAATGCATGAAACTTAATTTTTCAGGGAGAAAATGGCCGTATTACCTATGTGTTACGAGGATCTGACTCAGTGCCATCATACTCTGACATTTATTTCTATGTCAACCCAACCAGTGGAGTGTTGTATGTGACTAAACGCCTCTCTGAGGACACACAGCGACCTTCCAGATATGTCCTCTCCATTACAGCTTATGACAATGGCATCCCTCAGCTCAGTAGCAGGGTCACTGTCACTGTTAATGTCATTCGTAATCGCAATGGACCAGTTTTCTCTGGCAATTCATATGTAACAACCATTGACGAGTCCATTTCTGTGGGCACCAGTATCCTGCAAGTTCAAGCCACAGATGCTGATGGAGTAAGTAAAAGAATCAACTATATTTTTACTTCACATTCCAGTGGGTTTTTTTTTAACATTTGAAATACCGTAACATAAAATCCTGTGTGATTTGCATCCATGATTACTTGTACCCTAAAAGACTGAGTAGATTTGATGCTAATAATTGTACTCTTTGTTGTCCAGGACCAGGTTCGCTACAGCATTATCAGTGGAATCCCAGGCTCCCTGTACTTCAGGATTGATGAAGTTACTGGTGTTATTGGTGTGTCCTCAGCTCTCACTCAGACTGGCCAGGAACAGTTTGCAGTATGTCATTTACATTTCGGTTTTCAAACATAGGATAAATCACTTGTAGGATTCAATGTCTTTTGATGAACAATGTAGATTTTGATAACATTCTGCTATCTACCTGTTTTGCAGATGACTGTTCAAGCCAGAGATGTTCCAGGACAAATCGCTTCCTCTAGATTTGCCACTATCCAGGTTACCATCAATGTCCGACGTAACCCCAACGCTCCAGTGTTCCTGCAGAGTCTCTACAACCTGACAATCTCTGAGTACATTGGTGTCCAGGACCTTATTTTGACCGTCTCTGCCACAGATGCTGACTCCGCCTTCACAGACAGTGGAAGAATTCGATACAGGATCATCCAGTCTAGCTACACACCACCAAACCAATTTTCTCAGTTTGTGGCCAGCGAGTCCTCCGGTGGAATCTACCTCAGCCAGCCACTGACAAGAGATGGTGTTCCTGACACATTCCAATTGATAGTCCAAGCTCAGGACTCGGCTGCAAATCCCAAATCTGCCACAGCCACTGTTTCCATCAATGTGGTCAGAAACTTGTACACCCCAACATTCAACCCCAACAACTACACCACTCAGGTCTATGATGCTTCAGCCATTGGTACCTCACTGTTCACAGTGACAGCTACTGATGCTGATAGGACTGTCCTCTACAACAGAGATGTAAGTCTAAGCTTTTTTTAAAGAAAATTATATTGAAAACAACCTGTACATCAATATTTCTGATTATAAATAAATGATGTGTTTGTCATTTTTAGACACCAAATGCTGAGTTTAACTATGGTATGGATAAGGACTTTGCCTATGAAAACCAGTTCTTTGATGTGACAAATGATGGAAAAGTTTACATAAGGAAATCTCTTACAAACGCTGATGGCCGAACTGTCTTCAGATTCCGTGTCACGGCATTGGATGGCAGCTGGAAGCCAAAGGCAGGAAAGACGGACTGTTACGTCTCTGTGATCTACTCGTCTGTCAGGCCGCGTGGTGTGGGATTCACCCAGGGATTGTACAATGCTTCTGTGTTTGAGAACGTTCCTCTTCAAACAACTCTCTTGACAGCTCAAGTAGAGAACCATGATCCAGACACCAATCTTGTGTGCATCATTTACTCAGTGTCACCTTCAACATCACTAAGTAAGTCATTTTCTAACTTTGCTAATTAAGAATGTTAAAGAAGACTTATAGGGAAACTTGAAATTTTCTAAAGTTGGGCTTAGCTTAAAAGTTACATTTTAAAAAAAATGTAAAATTGAAACAACTCAAATTCTGATTATTTTTGCCCCACTTAGGTCTGTTTGATGTGGCTGTGGTCGGAAATGCATGTCAACTACGTGTCAGTGGTAACATTGACAGAGAGGCAAGCGGTCAGTACATCATTGTGGTTGGAGTCCGAGAGGAGGCCAGAAGGACGAAGCGACAAGCAGCAAATCAACAGACACCTTTCGGTAAGGGGTTAAAAATATTCCAACAAACCATGTTCCAGTATTCTACTGGTACAAAAATATTGATATGTGTTATGAGAAATAAACAATGCTCTCTCTGTTTTGTAGTATACAACACCTTCCAGAATGCCACAGTGATCTTGACAATAGAAGATAGAAATGACAATGCCCCACAGTTCATCTATCCACAATACCCTGGTCAGTTGCTGAACAGAAACCTGTATGTGGGAGCCATTTCAATCAATGCTCCAGCTGGCAGCAATGTACTCTCTGTTCATGTAAGTCTTCCTAATGTCACTATCAAATGTTCCCCCACTTTCTTCCAAATTGCTTGCTTCCTTAAAAAAACCAGCGACTGTGTATAGGACTTATTTCAGTAATACATGTATGAATACAAGCCCACTAATGTGTGGGTATTATTTTCATTACAATATTAAAAGGGGCTCACTACATCTTGAAATAATTTCTCAAATCAGTAGAAAATTACTTGAATATGATAGATAGCATGATGGATGAGAAACATACAAGTCAAATAGGTTAGAAAATGTACAATTTTGAATAAACAATTATATTTTCAAAAATGTAATTCAGTAAATATGAACAAAAGCCACAGGCGGATTTGAACTCATGATCTGCGGTTCACAAGCGACTGAAGTCCAAAACTTTATCCACTGTTCTATGCCGATATACAATGTACAAGCAAATCCGTTGATACAAACAATGAAACAAAACATTTAAATTGCCATATTGTGGAGTAGTTTCTTAAAAAGCATAAATCTAGGGGTAGTGAGGTACTTAAAAAAAACCATACATATACTCTAATGATAAACATTTTTAGTGAGTCTCTAGGTTAATATATTATTATATTATAAAACGATATTTGGTTTGCCTGAACAGTAACACTGTTGTTGTACTTGTAGGCTACAGATCCAGATGCTGGTCTCAATGGTCAAGTGGTGTACGAGTTGGTGGACAACACTGTTTCCACAGCATTTGGTCTTAACACATCATCTGGAAACATCTACACATTCCTCGAGTTTTTCCGCACCTCAAATAATGTCAACTTGAACCCATACCAACTCAAAGTGCGAGCCTCAGACAGAGCCAGTGATATTGAACGTCAGAGCACAGAGACTACAGTTTATGTGAGTGGTTATACAACTTGCACAAGTATACAAAATAATGTGTTTGTACTTAGAGCAGTTTTAAAGAGGAATGCTCCATTTAGGTTGTTTCACTATTCACATTGTGTCTGTGATTTTGCTACATTTTACATGTATGTTTTATTCTATTTGTGATATATAGATTGATTTGATCGAGGACAAGAACAGATTCGTGATGGAGTTGAACGTGCCTCCACGGGAAGCTGTCAGGACTATTGAAACCACTCGCCGTGAAATCCAGAACGCCACAAACAAGATAGTCATCATTGAATCCATTCAGGCCAGGCGTATTCTTCAAAGTGGACAGCTGAGTTATGACGAAAGATACTCTGATGTTACCTTTGTAGTTTCTGACCCAAATAATGGATACAATCTGGTGTTAAACACTGAATTAAATCTGTAAGCAAAAAAATATTGCATGAATGTGTATTTTCATCAAATGACAAAAACATCTACACATTATATTCAATCTGCAAGTATATATGCACAATAATTGAAAAATTTGTATTCAATTAAGAATATGACTGATGTGGGTTTTTATCACAGGGTTGGTGCCTCCACCGCCAGTGGAACTCTTGGACAGATTAACTCTGCCCTCAGACAAACCGTGGAACTTGTCAGAACTCCATTCAGTATCAGCAGCATTCAAAGCGTGGCCTCAGGCCTCCAGGACCGGGGTAACATCGTCCGTGTGATGACCAAGTCCTACACCTGGTGGCAGGATGACCCCTGGATTGCATTCGTTGCTCTAGGAGCCATCGTCATCCTCCTGGCCTTAGTTGGAATCATCATTCTCTTCTACTCATGGTCCAGGTAAAATCTTGTTTGCATTATACGTTTATTTACCAATTTTCATTTTGGAAATGGTAGAATTACCAGGTACATGCATTTATTAAAGCCTCAATGTTATGGGAGATTAATACACATGTATTGTTTCAGGTTTGATATTGCATTGTTTTTATTATTGTTTAGATACAACAGCTACTTGGCAAGCTACAGAGTTTACAGGAGGAATTATGAACATCAACCAGACTTTACTAACCCTCCAAGCTTCCTCAAAGAATATGAAACACAGGTACATCACATATTTATCAAAACTGTTAGTTGAATGTCTTCTTTCTCAGACAAAACAGTGAATTGGACAAGTCCTATGATTGAATTACACTAATCCACACAACCAAAATATGATAGTAAATGAAACAGGTCAGTTGCATGTATTAAGAAATTCACTGATTTGTTACAAACAGCAAAGAGAACCTGTAGTAAATCCTATAGATTTCTGTACATTTAATTTCTAATCCTTTCTTCTCTATCAGAGTTTGAACATGTATGTCCCTCCTGATGAGACCGTGCATGATCTTGGAGAAATTAACATGAGTTTTGATCGGGATGCTTCCACCAGAAGTCAGGGTGGGGCCAGAGTGGTAGCCCGCAAAAACCCAGTGTACGACAACCGCGAGCAGTACGTTCATTATTAGCACCTCTCCACAAAATCAGGTAGAAATCAATTGTTGACCCAAATTCAATTGCACACGTAGTGGCTTCCTAGAAATTACATAGATTTGGTGTATGGGAAACTTACTGAATCCACCATATACATGTACTGCATATACTTCATGTACATGTATGTGTTCATGAAGATTTAAAGTACAAATTGTACTACTACAGAGTAGCCATGATTTCTACCTGGTGTTGACTTATATCTGTGTTCTGTGATACTGTTGTATAATGCACATAATTACTACAGTAATAATATTATTGATGCAGAATAGCAGAGCATATCGGTTATATCTGTAAACTATCATTCATGTGTAATAAATATTTGAAACAATATCTGACTGAAATATAATACCATCAATGCACTGCACACTGACTTTGTCTCTTCAACCCCTTTTCAAGTCATTTGTAAAATTATCATTTTTGAATATGACATTTTCTCAAAATAAGAAAATTAACCTTTGCAGTAGATACGAAGTTGATGTCTTGGTGAGCATATTTTAAACTTTAATTTATATTTGCTGTAATTTTTTGCTCAAATATTCATCGTTTAAGTAGAATTCTATTGCTCAACAAATTTCTTTCATAGGTATATACTCTGTCCTATGCTTGTAGTTTCTATGATCTTGCTCAAAATAGTTAGTTGTATTACAACACAAATTTATTACTGAAAGTAGTTTTCTTTAATGTTTTGAAGAATTATACTAGATACATGTAGTAATGATCTCTTTTTCACCATATTGAAGTGGATGGTTACATTGAACCCTAACAATAAGTCTTCACACTGTTACAATGAAGTAGAATATGACACTTTTAGCTTTGTAGTTTCTGCTCAATATAGCGCTGTCTACTCCATTGAGTCTCAATCTGTGTGCTTTTGCTTTCTGTGATTTGCTTCAATTGAGTTAATTAAACTGGTAATTAACTTACAAACATGAACCAGTATACCATCAATTATTTTGGTAAAGATACAAATTCAGAATTATTTGCAAAACACATCTTTGATTCATGTGTATTTTAAGCAGCACATTTGATTTTTTTTTTTTTTTTTGCAAAATTAACTATTGCATTTCCTTCTTTTTTCAGAATTAGACTCGTCACTGGATTCCAAGACACAAGAACCAACCTGTAATCAATTAAAGATGCTAATTATGTCCAAAGACAGTGCTTTACCCAGTTCTTAAAAGTGCTAACTAATCATTGACAAATTGTTCTATTTAGATAGGTTTTCATTAATATACATGTTTTCTCAATATACTCTGTATCTACCACAATTTATACTTTTATAATGAAAAAAATAAAACAATTAAATTTCTATTTTTGTTGTCATGAAAATCATATTCAGTTGAAGCTGGAGATGGGGTACACTATACACAGTATGTAACTATAATGTGCATCCTGACAGCAACATGAAAGATGATATACATGTATTTGGAGTTGTTGTGTTTAAGATCAATTCTATGTAAGAATCAAAGATTTATAAAAGGGTCTGGCCACGCATAGTCACCAATTTTCCTTATATTTCATACATAGACACACCTAGGTGTAAAACGCAAAAAACCACTAAAAGTTGGTTGCTGGGGGTAACCGTTGTCATGGTAACCGAGGCTAAAGATGGAAAAATAGCAAAACTTACCAACATTGAAGCCATATTAGAAGGTTTTGCCAACTAATGTAAACTATAAAAGACATAAAACAGTCTTTGTCCTATTTTCAATTCTTTAATTATATCAGAAAATTGATGGAGAAACCAATAATTTTAAAATGTTACCATGGAAACCGTTATTAATTTTTGAAATCAGTTTTTTGAGGTTTTTTAAAAAGCCGAAATGGGAAACCATTAAATGTTTACATCCTAATCAATGTCCATGCAATATTTATTTTGTTATGAAAATTGACATTCGTTGCTATGGCAACAAGGCCGAAAAATAGGAAAAACTGAGAAATTAAAGATGATTTTGATATGCTTTAATTCCTGATTTTAGACATTTTTTGCAATTGTTTTAGTTTGAACTTGTAAAAATATATCTAAAAATTTATTATATACCACAAAAAACTTTTTTATGCAACAGAGAAGTGTTGTTGCTATGGAAAATTAAGTTGCGTAAAAAATCACACAGAAATTCTTACTTTTTGAAAAGTCCATAGCAACGGCATTTATTTTTATAAAATGTTAGATTTTTTTCGAATGTCATTAAAGTTTAGGACATACTTGATTTTTTCTCACCAATTGATTTTATATATTTATTCATTTTAAGTGAATAATATCCATTCAAATATGCCTTAAAATATTATAATTAAGCTTAATTTTAAGCTTGTTACCATAGCAACGGTTCTAAATTTTCATATATAAATTCTTTTTTGCACAATCATAATAGCGTTTACCAAAAAATCCAAGATTTGCTCTTTTGATTCAAATTAAATGAAGAAAACATATTTTTAAATTTGTTTAGTAACCATGGAAACACTCTAAAAATATGCGTTTCTCCATTAATGTTTTTCTTTCTTTTGAAAAATGACAACTATTTTTAATAATATATTCTACTCTGGACACCCCAAGTTGTGCACATTACTAACAATATGTTCTCAAATAGGTATTAAAATGCCATTTTTACATCTTTACCCTCTGTTACCATGGCAACGAGACCACATAGCAACAAATAAATGGTGTTAGGCATTTTTACTCATCAAAGTCTATCAAATTGTAAAGTATGAGGAAAATCTGTGACTATGCGTGGCCACCGAATTTTGATTCTTACATAGAATTGATCTTAAAGGCTCATCAGCTTATATTAAGGCCAGATGCAATGTTCCTTAGCTTTAGATAATTTTCCTATTTTTTGATAGATTATTTCTTTTTATGCTTTTAAATCTTGCACAAAAGTTCAGGGTGCAATTTTTGGAGTTAAAATATTCAGAATATTTCTTTGATATCATGCAAAATGCAATTGAATGCTTACTAATAAAGTCATTGTATGCATTTTAAATTGAAACTATATATCCAAATAGAAAAAATATCATATAACATGAAAATATAATTTTGGAATTATGTAGTGGGATTCTTCACATTGCGGGGATAAACAAAATAGAAAATAACGGAAGATAGGTCACGTCTGACCTTAATAGTGCAAGATATAATTGTCAAAGAATTTTAAAACAATTCTTTCATTTGGCAAAAGGCAAGACTTCTGAATGTCTTGGTTTGACAAATATTTAAATTGGAGAGAATTCTTCTTTTAACATTAAAGTACAATTGAACTCTAATTATCTCAAATATCCGTAACAATAAAAGATCAGAAGTTCCAATCTATTTAAAGGAGGCTGGATGTTCAACAAATTAACCATCAAATCTACCCAGTAAAATTTGTTAAGCTATAAACTATTATTTAGTGAAGAAAAAATCCATACATTTTATCTTTAAACAAGAGGCCTATAGGCCTTAACAGTCACCTGAGTCCCATAGCCCATGCACACACATGTCGAGGAGTACGTCTCATATATTTTGATAAATGGCTTTATTTATTTTCTTTATATGCTGTCAGTTTTTATTTAGTAGTAAGAAGACAATTTTTTAAAACATTAAATGCATTAACACTATTCATCCATTTTGGCCCCACCCTAGAGTCAGAACCCCTACCTCGGGGGACATGAAATTTATAATTTTGGTAGAGGGCTTCCTGGTCTACAAAATTATGAATTCAGTTTTCCTTACAGGTGTGTAGGAGTAGAGAAGATAATTTTTAAACATCATATGCATTAACACTATACATCCATTTTGGCCCCACCCTAGAGTGAAAACCCATACTCCAGGGGACATGAAATTTATAATTTCAGTAGAGGACTTCCTGGTTAACATAATTATGAAGCAAGTTTTTCTTACAGATGAAGATTTTTAAACATTTTATGCATTAACACTATATGGTCATATTGCCTCCTCCCCCCTTAGGCCTAAACCCCTGACCAGGGGCCATGATTTCCACATTTTAGGTAGATGAGTTCGTGACATCATAGCCATGCATTTAATTTTTTCCCCACACGTGTGGGAGTAAAGAAGATTTTTTAAGATTTACTAGTTTCACTATGTGGCTATATTGGCCCCACCCTTGGGCCTAAACCGGTCATGATTTCACAATTTTGGTAGAGGGCTTCATTAACATCAGAACCATGCATACAGTTTTTTCCTCACGAGATGATTTATGAAAATTTGGCTTTTTTTTTTGCATATTAGGCCCAGCCTGTGGCGTCCCTGGGGTAGAAGAACCCTGAATTTCACAATTTAGATTCCTCTTACCATAGAGATGCTTCACACCAAAATTGGTGACAGTTGGCCTTGTAGTTTTCAAGAAGTTTTTAAGAATTCTTACATTCAAAAAATGTAAAATTGTTTATGCATGATTACAAGGGTTGTTCGGAAATTATTGAGACATTTACTCTTTTTTCCATAGGGAAAAAGATAAACCCTTGAAATTTCACCAAAACGTATACCAGGATAAAGTTTATCAATGTGAAAAGTTTCTTATCCATGGCTTGATTAGATCATTCCTGGTAAACTTACCAACTTGCCTTCGCCCAGTGACCCGGCGCAACCGCAAACTTACCGCAACGTCATTTTAACGCTTCTCCTTGATCCTATGTTTTAAACACCTAACAAACAAAGGTAAATTAGAATTAATTCTTCATTTCTCATCTTTTGTTTACATTTTAAGATGTCAACATTCGCATATTCTCTCCATTCTTCATTTTGGTGAAAAAAAAATCGGGTTATTTCTAACCGAAAGTCAAATTACTGTGAAATATCTCCTCTAGTCATTCTGTGTACATATTTTAGAACGGTTGACATCAATTAGTGTGTAAAAAGTACATGTACTTGATATTTAGTCACTTTGTCTGAATTCTAGCAAAACAATTAGTGAAAAAAGACGATAAACTGAAGCTCTTTATCCCTTGCCATCGTACTTTTTTTTGTTAAAGCAATTGGGTGGTGTGAAAAGGTCTTTTTCCGAAATTTTCACTAATTTAATGTATATTCGCTGCGCCGCATTGACGTCAAAGTTCAATATACCGTCCTTGACAGATTTCTGTTGCTTGGTAAATATATCTGTACCCCATCCGTATTTCAACTTCAAGAATAGTGAAACTTGATCCAATAAATAGCAAAATGAACATATTTTATCTTATTTCCTTTATTATAAACTGTAAGTTTGCGGACACTTAGATAGACGATGTTTAGTGTTCTATGCTTGCGCCGGGTACCCCGACCACCGATTTGTTTATCTACCGTTGTAAATAAACTATTTAACAGTTTTTAAATATTACTTTGTTTAATTATTTGTTAAGGTTTCTTTAATGTTCATGCCAATTTTCACCCTAATTCGTCACTTAGAAAGGGAAATGTCCGTGTTGTCTTAATAATTTCCGAACAACCCTCGTATATATCGTACATCCGGTAATTTTCGTGATTATCTTGTTTTCGCTCTTTTAAATCGCAAATAATTGAATACGCAGAAATTATATCCTGTATCATTTTCTGTAAGAAACTTTTTAAACTGCAAAAAATGACTGACGCAAATTAAAAATGTAACAGATTTCCCCCCTTTTCACAAATTTTGTGACACACGAAAACAAGAGGCCCATGGGGCCACATCGCTCACCTGAGCAACAATGGGCGTTCAAAAGATATTGTGCCATATGACCCCTCAGTAGAATAACAAAAAATAAATATTGTAAAGTATTCGAATTTTACACTTATTTTTGCATACACGTAATCTTTGACATTGTATCTTTATGGAATACTATTTTTACCCAGAATAAGAAAATCCTACGCAAGATATAAAACTAACATTTGGTAGGGGTACACTGTTACCTTCCAATTCCCTATATTTTCGTTCTGCCCCCACCCCCTTCCCCCACTTTATAAAGCGATCAAAATATATGAGAACATATAGGTACATTTTCTTCCTCAACTACTTACTAGTTATTGTATTTTTTTTAAAATATCATATTATAAATAGTTATTGCATTTTATCAAATATCCTATAGATGTGAAGAAGAAAATTGTACTCCAATCCGCTCAATTCCTCAAATTAAAAACATTCAAAAATTTAATTTGTCTTCTCCGTTATAATTAAATGACTGTTGTTTACCTGGCGTAAACTCGTGTGACTTTTATAACTTTACTCACATTTGAGTGATGAATACACTGGAATGAAAATTGTTGTCACGTGACATGTTAAAGAACTATAAAAATCAATGTTACAGTATTGACAGGCACATCACTCTATTTTACTAAGGCACACCCATTATTTTCATCTTTATTCAAAAATAAAAATGGCTACAGACCAGGATAATTTTCCGCTGTAATATTTTCTTTGGAATAGCGATAATTCCTTTATCTCCGCAAAAGAAATGTGTCAGAACTATGGAAATTGTTTAACGGTGTCGTTTTTATTTACTCATGTCTGAAAAACTATCAAAATTGATGTAGATTTCACATTATTCATTGTATAAAGAGGGGGCCCCAGAGAGTAGTTATCCGTTAATTTTTTTGTACAAGTATTTAACATTTAGCAAGACATTTCTAATGATCAACCAAAATTTCAGTGTCAATCATAGAATTATAAGCTTGATACAGAGCTTACAATTCTGCTAGGTTTGAGTCATATTTTGTTCACACGAGTTAAAAATTATTACATTCAGCTTAAGATTTTTAACTTGGTATTTCCTATTCAGCATTTAAAGTGGAAAAAAAGAATGGCCTCAGATCTGTGTACATAGAATTGTGAGCAAATCTCTGTATCTTGCTTATAATTCGAAGCTTAAAACTCAAATATGGTTAGTAAATAGAAATTGTAAACAATTAAACATAAGAAACATGCACTATAACAAATAAAGTGCACAATTTATTTTTCAAAATGAATCATATACATGTATATACCTACATATTTCCGTCAGCGATATTAAACTCTATTTAAATTTATGAATAAACTCGAGAAAATGCTAAGCATCTCAACAAAACACATTGCATTAATCTAATATTACGCAAAAGATCATACCGAATTACCGATAGAATGAATAGTATTTTAGTACTCTTTTAATACATCAGATTTTGCTTAATTTGCGCAGGTAAACAGTTAACTGGCTCAGAGCTGTGGAAAACTGCCGGTCATGCCGGCAAGACCGGCTTAATTTAGCCAAGACCGACATAAATTGGTTAAATGTCGGACTGCTTGACCGATGTTGTTTGCCCCGTCAGCATAAGAAAAAAAAAACGCAAAATGCGATCGCTGTAAATGTGTCATTTCTTGATGCATCGGTATGCCTCAGACAACTTCCCTAACGTGCGAGTACCCATTATTGCCGAAAAATACACAAGTTTTCTCTATTACTCTCTTCATGTAAGCTGTCATGTATTTTATTCTCATTCAATATCGACTTACTTCTGGCTAAAATTAAACCCTGTCCATGACCTTCGATTTACAGGAATTAGGTTCGAGTACCCATTATTGCCGCTCATATCTTTTCCAGTAATTAATCGGTAAAAAGGTCAAAATTTTAAAAGAATCTAACAATATAAGATAAAATGTAAGAATATAACATAAAAAATTATATCATAAACGCAATTCAATCATATTAAAAGCAATATTCTTTTCGATGTCCCTGCGGCCCCATGCGCACAAACGGAGGAACATGTGCTTCACATGTCTCGGGACAAATGATTAAAAATTAAAGAAATGCATTGTTTATTTATTAAAAGCTTTTTAAAAATAATTTTTAGTGTGTCCAGTAAAAGAAATCATGTGTGTGAAAGTTAATAGCAACGCCTCTGATTTACACTGCAGGTGCTTGTGGATAAATCTTTGATCCGCCTCAGATTGCAAACAAAATGGCGTCTTACAAGCAAGCAGACGCTTGGTTCTCTTTCTTAAATATTGTGTAGTAGAAATGGTATCTTGCTTATTTTTGTCAAATATCATAACACGGAGGTAAATGTTCTTCGAATTTGGACCTAAACAAAAAATGCCCTGTCATCAAAGTGGATTACAAGTCAATCATTCAGTAGCATGTGTCATCGCACAGATACAATTGAGATACGTTTTCATAGGCTTACCTTTTTTAAGGTGAGTTCCGAGATGATCGAAGTAAATTTTCTTCATTCCCAACTCTTATAGTGTCTCAAAAATTTTATTATTCATTTATTTTGTTGGAAATTGAGTACATCTACAATTAAATGCAGTTTTGAAACCTGCAGTATGTGTTTTTAAATTTTATTTCAGTTTTCTATACATCATTTTAATTGTTGGTATTCGGACAGGCATAATTTCATTCGGACAGGCAAAGTTTAATGACATGTCTGTCCGAATGACTGACTTCCAAGAAAATATTTCCACAGCTCTGCTGGCTGATTTACCGAAGTCTCTGTTTGATTTGATACGTAAACATTTACAAAATACAGGCGATAGTTCCCAGGTTACAAAGCATAATGAAAACGAAACGAAAATCAAAACAAGCTAACACCACCGTCATATGTGAAAACTGTCAACGCATTGAAATATTTCACCTCAATTTACTTCACAAAATCGGCACCAATGTATTCTGCATGTTTCAAAGATCCCCTTCGTACGCGAACTGTTGCACAACATTGTCAGACTTAACACGAGTCTTGGTAAAATGGGTGGGCAAACCCGGGCCGGGGCAAAATAAAAGCCGGGGCAGATCGGCAATCGTCAATTCCAAATTACGCATTGTTTTGCAGCAATATTTACAGCGAATACAAATATACTGGTCCGTAACATATCCTCAAAATTTTAATGAGATTGGCATATTAATAACTGCCAATCTTTTGTTTTGCCCCGGCCCGCGTTTGCCTACCCATTTTACCAATCTCATCATGCTCATGGAATACCGAACCCGAAGCTATAAACTGATTGAAACACGCCTTTCCTTTATTATTATTTTCGTAATAACTCAGATTTGAAACAGAATTAGCCAATAATTTTTGCAATTTATATTTTCCTTTCCATAAGGATTATTTATGCTAAATTACATTGAATTTGACTCGGTAGTTCTTGAGAAGAAGATTTTTAAAAATGCACCCCCCTTTTTCTACAGTTTCGAGGTTTTCTCCGCTTTGAATAAAGATCGGTCTTTCATTTTTGCAATTTATATTAACCTTCCCATAAGAATGCTTTGTGCCAAATTTGGTTGAAATTGGCTGAGCGGTTTTAGAGAAGAAGTTCAAAATGTTAAAAGTTTACAGACGGACAGACAGACAGACGGACGGACGGACGGACAGACGGACGACGGACAAAAGGTGATCAGAATAGCTCACTTGAGCTTTCAGCTCAGGTGAGCTAAAAACCGGATATACAGTATTTGGTCACAAATGCAACATTGTCTCTTACATGTACATACATGTAGTTATGAAAGGCTATTGGTACCAATATCCACACTGGTAATGGTATTTTGCAGAACTTGATAGCTTAAACCAGCTAGTTAAATTTGCTGGGTTAATTTTAGAACAATAAGTAAATTTTTATAAAAACACAGCAAGTTCAAACATAAAAATTTAAAATCTATGCATCTTATGTTGAAACGGTTTTGTTAAAAAAAAAATTCTTATTTTATTTCCATTTCCCCATTGGGTACCCCTTTATTGGTTCCACCATTAACCCATTTTTCAAATAAAAAAACTCGCAGAATTTTTCATATATTTTTATATAAGAAACAAGACTTGTGGTTAACTTTATACCACAGACAGTAACAAAATCTACAAAAGTCCTGAAATAGCAAAATTTCCTACTATAACAACAGTCTCTGGCTATCAATTCTACTAACGAGGTATATATAGGAGCTAAAATTATACAAGGTTATCCTTCATGAGAATCCCTCAGACATGGTAAGATGGCTCACTCATGACAAAGTTATGGGAGATTCAACATGTGAAAATGCCCATAATTTAAAACACCAACAGAACAGTGTTAACTCTCAATGGGCTGTTATCATGTATACCGGTACTTGAAATGTGGATCTCTTTTTTAAGTATTCAACACTTTAGTGGTTTTTTTAAATTTGTTTCACTATGTCAATTAAATAATGGCAATTTTGTAATTTTCTTTATTTATTTGCTTAATTTTCTGTATTTTATAATGATGGTATTTTTTTTTTATCTCTCGATAACATCTATTCGGAGATCACCGAGGAAAGAAACCTCGCGTAAATTAAAACAGCATAAGCTGCCTACTCCATTAACAACCATCTGACAACAAGAAAGCCATATTCTATACTTTTATCAAAATTGAAAAGTAAAACACTTATGGCAATATGACTACAAAGTATGTTGGCTGTAGTAAAGGATTTACAAATAATCCATCGGAAATAACGTACAAAAGTTTTCTTGTATAAAAAAAATATCATTCACTGATGAATCTAAAACCAAACTAAAAATAATGTCTTGAACACAACATGAAACGCTGCCTTCCTCTTCTGGGTGTGAACAACATGCAATGCCATCGATCTTGTCTGAATCCATGGCTTGCAAACATAAAAATAAAGGTTCATCATTGACGGCATCCTTCTAGGGCTGGCTCTTTTCCGGAGTGCTTTTGGCTGCCTGTCCTTTGGCTTTCATAGCAGCCAAGGATTTCACCAGTCCTGTAAAATGAACGAACAAGAAAATTAAGACTTATCCTTCTTCACATGAGAATCAATAATCCTATTTGCTTTGTTAAAAGATTTATCAGACATATTTTTAAACAAATTTTGATGATATTTTATTTACTGCATTCTCAAGTAATTGAAATAAATCAAGAAAGGTACCAGTCCTCAAAACTCCCTTAATAGTGCAAAAAATTATTATATATATATATATACAGCTATATATTTAGTACATTGTACTTAAGCAAGCAAGGAAATAATGACATGCATGAAGCACTTTGGTTCAAGACATCTGATGCAATGGGATCTGTCGACAACATCAAATATCATTGAGAGTTTTTCGTTTGAAACGTTCATTTTGGAAGATGAGATTAAGGTGCAAGTTAACTTAATATTTACAGTAAACCAACTTTATGAAAATTATGCAAGGTTCATAGAAATCTCATCATGGCAATATTTCTCACTGCAAACAAGTCCATTTATGTTTCTCTTTTTACATAAGCTTAGTTGCAACTATTCACAACATGAACCTCTTTTTCAGTGAAAGATCACAAAATAATGTCATTGATATGAAAGCTGGTTTATGGTAAACTAAGTAACTGAATGCAGAAGCTTCAAGTATGATGAAGAAGAAATTACCAAACCAATCAGTGATACAATCTGACATTGCTGCAGTTTCTAAAGATCTCTCCAAATCCGAATTTGTGCTTGCTTTTTTCACACCACCAATCTAATACTATCACAGAGGTACACAGAGTGACAACAGACTTACCAATTATATAGATGAATTAAACTGAAGAAAATTCATAAAAATTGTTATTTATTTTTTTTAATTACTGTATATTTCATCAAGAAAAGAAACACTATTAAAAAATCTTTATGATGGAAAGTCTATCATTTGCAAAAGTGATCTTTATTCATCATAACTCAAGGCTTTGAATAATTTTGAAGAGAACAGGTAAATCAATCATTTAAAGAAGCTTTTTAAAGATTTATTTCCAATAATTAATGTGAAATTTGAAGCTGCTAGTTCTGATCATTGAAACAGTGAAAAATGGCCTCTTAGCGACCCTTATTGAAAGTCTGATTATTTTTGTACTCAATAATTGCTGAGTAGTTTCGTGAAATTAAACCAGAATACAAAACAAACTTTAAATCAAGACACTTACTGTCAACATTGGAAGCAAATTTGTCTGGAGTCATCCTGCCATCCATATGGGTTGGAACAATTGAAGAATGGATTGGGGTAAACTTATCAGGAGTCATTCTGGCTTCTGTTTGAGATGGAACACTTGGAGAATGGGCTGTAGCAAACTTATCTGGAGTGATTCTGCCTTCTGTATGGGTTGGAACACTTGGAGAATGGACTGGGGCAAACTTGTCTGGAGTAATTCTGCTTTCGGTATTGATTGAAATGACTTGTGTTTCACTCTGATCAGATGCCAACATATCACTGTCTTGGTTCAAAGAAAGTCCGTTAGAATCTGTGACAAGAGCTCCAGAGGAGACTACACACTGTTCCTGCCCAGCTGATGGAATTGACGCATCTTGAACCAATCCTCCTTGTTTGCTTTCCTGGATACTGTGCTCTGGATAACCCACAGAATCATTCAGCATCGACTGTTTAATCTGGTCATCTGTTCCATTCAGATCAAATTTGGGAGAAATCTCATCCACTGGACAAGTATTCAGTGCTGGGGATTTTTCATCACTATCTGTTGCAGGTTCTGCCTCAACCTCTACCTGTATTTGAGGAGTGGGAACTGATGCATTCTGGAACTGGACCTGAGAGACAATCTCCACCTCGGCCAGCTCCTGACCCGACACAAAGATGTCAGATGGAGGTGTGCTTGTGCCCTGGCATGGATCCATCATGGACAGGACTTGATCTTCCTCTATGGGGCCTTCTGCAAGTTCTACACTCTGACTAGACTCTTGGGTGACTTCTGTGTGAGAAACAGCAGCATTTGCCACATCTTCACTTGTATCACAAGTCTCCTGCTGCTCAAAACTACTTACAAAAGGAAAACATTTTTTTGTTTAGAACATACAATACAAAATGTCTCTAATTCTATCAAATATTTTTGACTGGATAAACAGAGAAATGATACCTCTTTTCCAAAACTGTAGCAACTGAGACATCTTTAATGGCGCGAGTTATATATCCTGACTTTAACAAGTGTGATGCTGCTAATCTCATATCAGGTTTTCCACACAGTAAATTATATAGCAAAGATCCAGTCTCTGTGTCCTATAAAATTCAAAAGCAAATAGATTAATACAAATCAAGATTTCACATCACTCTCAACTGAACACTACTCGTACAAGGCATTGTCCAAAGTATTTCTTTTTCATCGCTGCTGTCCCTACAACCCCTATATAAGCCGCAAACCTCTCAAAACAGTTTAAAGTATTTCACTGTAGAGGTCTCACCTGTTTGGACATTCATCTTACATTGCTGTGTTAGTCAGTTGTGATGAAATTATCAAATTTTTACACACTTTTTCCAAGCAAAGCGAAATCAAAAATTAAAAATACAGGTTAATGCATTATTTTACAAACAGAAAATGCACATAAAACAAGAAATAAATGCACAAAATCCTACACCACGAAAGGAATACTACACTTCGGTCATGAGTTTCAGGTGTGTAATTAGGTGTAATGGAAATCGAAGGGTTTATATACATGTGAGATGGTGCCTATTTACAGTGGTGTTCAGCTTTAGCCATCATTCAAAACATATGTACATTGTACATTCTCCATATAGGTGCTATTCATGTTTAATTAAACTACAATATTTACCAGAGAGAGAACAGCAAGGTTTGGAGTTCCATCTCTTGCTGCTGGGATGACAGATCTAGGATGATGGAGCTGAAACAAAACCATCCAATCAAAACTTGTGTTTTATGCCAATCATTAAATGCACCCCATAAAACCTTCATCATTATTTGTTGATTAAAAAAAATGTTGTTGATTAACCAAATCAAATGCCCATCGAAGTGAGATATGTAGAAACAGTTCATAAAATTTACTTAACCTCAAAACTCCACATTAATGAAACCACAGTATTTGCCAATACTATGTCAAATCTACATGTAAATTAATGGATTTAGAAAACCAAAATCATGAAGTCTGTATAAGAACAAGTTTAAGAAGGTGGTATGGGACACCTCTATATTATGACGTACTTCCTATCAAATAACCAATAGAAGCATAATTTTATATTTTTTTTCTTTCCCAAAGTTGTTACAAAACAGCGTTAGAGAGCGTTGGGTTAGGGAGTTAAGTACAAATCTGTAAGTCAAGAGTTTGAATTCCGGCTGGGGCTTTTATAACTTTTACCTTTCCAAAAAATTTTAAAACACAAGTTTTGGTCAATTATTGTAAAATTTGAAATTTTCAAAAAGGTGAAAGTATTTTTAACTATAATGCTCTTTTATCCACATCAATATCATATGTACATATTTTTTGTAAATATTACATGTATATGTACATATTTTCTTTAGGAGAATTGATCACAAGTCAATTGGTTTTAGAGGCCATATCTGAGTGGCGAGACATACGTATAGGATCAGGAGTCCCAGTAGGTACAGGTCTGTCTTGGCCGTGATCTGGACGGGGGCACTCTGATGGACATTCATCACCTCTGGGGCCTGGAACATCATGCCATGGCTGGTCATGAACCCTCTCTTTGTTCTATCAAACTACATTAAATAATTCAAATCAGTTGTTGAACATGCTTGTAGAGAATTCAAGCTTTCAGCGAATTCAGTTTTATCCCCCTAATCTTAGAATTGTTTTTGAAACTTATTGGATAAATGAATTGATATAACAAATCAAAACCGCTTGTCTTTGGCACTTCACTATAACTGTTTTACTGTAATGGTGAAACATATCCTTAGATTCTTACCAGTGACCTTGAGAAATCTGGACACAGTAACACCCCTGAACCATCAGCCTTGACCCCAACATTCTGTGGGTTGACCTCACCATGGACAAATCCTTGCTGATGCAACAAGCTTAGACCACATGTTACTCCTCGGGCAATTTTCTGTCTTCTCTGAAAACCAAACAAACTTGCATGTTTCAAATTTTATACACAGAAATTTCAATAATGTAAAAAAAAACCAACCTTTGTTTTTAATCGACAAGCAGATTCTTTACATACCGTATCATCAAATCCAGGCTCATTCATAAAGCTCTCCAGATCTTGTATTGGTTCAACATTCAATATCACATATCCAATTCTGTCGTTCTATGAAGAATTTTAAGAATTCAAATAATGAAATGTCAAATCTAATGAGGCCCCACCATCACCAACTTTTCTCGTCATTTCTCAGCCTCAAGTCCGAGTATGAACTTCAAAAATGTTTTTCCTTGCAGGATTTGAGTTGAGTGAATTGAAAATTTAAAAATATTGGCTACAGTGGAACCAGAAGACTCTGACTCTCAAGTTATTCAGCAATATACTTAATGTTCATGTACATTGCACTGCAACATGAAAACAATATACAGTATATCTTAAAAAAAGAAAATAGAAGAATTCGATAAATAGCAAATTATAAGACTATATAAATATTGCCTCCAAATCTAATCAAGGGTCGATAAGTTTTCCCAAATCAGCCTTTGGGTGCTACTTCTTACCTTGGTAAAGAAGACAGCCTGAACAGTGCTGAGTGAGTCCGAGTCAGAACATATACTACAGTAGGCCATGACCTGAGCCAGGAAATCCTCCTTCCATAGATGTTCACTGTCCCCAACATGATACTCCTACAAACAAAACAATGCTTTCTAACAGGTGCTCTCAGTATCCTAAAAATTGTGTTTTATCACACTGCTTGCTCTATAGCTCTGTATAAAACTGTTCTCTACCTGTATATAGACTGGATTGCCACAGAAGGTGCTGCTATACATCCCTGGTCGGACAGCAGGAGTAAGAACAAAGTGCTCAATCTCCCATCCGCTTCTCACAACACCATTGTAGTCCTTCAAATGTATTCAAACCAATGTACATGTACATCACCCAAAGATAAAGAATATCTCAACTGATGGTAAGCAGCTTTGAAAGTTATTTTCAAATTACCAGGTAAGTTCTGATTCCGGTATCTTGGTGTTTGATGAGCAATTCAGGGAAATGGGAATCAGCTACCTTCGCAATATCAAGCTGTAATTTAGAAATCCACTTTGAGTTATAATGCACATACATGTACGTGTATAAAATGTTAATGTAAAAGAATTGTCGTCAGATGCAATTTGCCTGTAAAACATTTTTTTCAGGATTCTTGATGTAGCTACATGTACATTTGCAAGATATCAAACTTAACAATGCATACTAACCACCAACTCATCGTGACTGACAAGAGCTTGATGAAGCTGATACTGAAGTTCTTGTATTTCTCCCTTGACAACTTTCTCCTCCTCAGCATCTCCACTCTGAAAATTGTAATTATGTATACTTAAATCTTATTAACCATCTCGTTCTTTTTGGATCTACAGGTAAATATCGGTATCTCGAACATGGGATATCTCGAATACCCCGCTTATGTCGAAGTCTTCCGACGGTCCCGGCCGTTTTCTCTATATAAATGATTTAAAAAACTCCTGATATCTCGAATACGGTAATCTCGAATACCCCGCTTATGTCGAAGTGTTTGAAAAGGCCGAAGCCCCAATTTTACCTGGTTTATCTCGAAGTGGAGCCATTTTCCCGGCCAGTTGAGCATAATTGGTGTCATTACTTCACACATTTCTGCCCGCGGCAGTTTTCACACCTTACAAAACTAGGGGTATATCAAACTGCACAATGTAAGTTAATTAGGATGGTAGCTTGGGTGTTTTTACATTTAGTACCTTTTTATACAATTCAAATCAAAACACAGCCATGATTACCGATAATGTGTTCAATAAAACACACTGTGTACGGAGAATCGATCTAGCATTGATTACTGCCAATTTTATAAAAACGATTAATTACGGAATCGAGTTTTTTTTTTTTTTGTACTCTCCAATAAAAATGAAGCCTGATTGGAATACGAAGATTTAAAAGAAAACTTATTTAAATTTAACAACACCAGTCCATGTATTGAACACGCAGGGTGTAAAGTGACTTCCGGTTCATCGTACACAGGTTGTTTCCAATATGAGTACTAAAGCTGTGAGCGTAATGAGTTAATATAAGATACGTTAGTTCACAAACAAAAATGAAATAAAAATATGTGAATTCTAATTCTTGATTATTGGTGGGTTTTTTTTTAAAATTTTCAAATCCGTATTTTTCGTTTCCTATGTGATAAATTTCAAACGTTATATTGCAAGTGCTTCTTCCAAGTTCTGAACGTCGATAGTGAAGAGGATGTGAAATCGTATTATTTACGTAATATTGATTTTATAATTTGATTGCTTTTACAAATATTGATTATATTTCACAAATAAAAACACACAAACTAAAAATATTTAATCAAATGGTTGATTATTCGTTTATGAGTAATAGAAAAGTTCACTATATACCGGTACTAATACACGTGTTGATATAAGAACATCACGGACTTAGAATTGGAAAGCCACTTCGGATATCTCGAACCCCCGGATATCTCGAAGTTTTGTTGAGGTCCCCCCAAGTTCGAGATACCGATATTTAACTGTATATACAATTCCAAGGCCCCCCTGGATTCTTGCTTTAACAATTTTCAATTCATTTATTGACAATTACCATGTCGGCATACAGTCACGAATATGAGTTACATAAAACAAAACATTAAACATCAGCATCCAAAAGCTAAACATTAACTAATATATCTACAATGGACAAAACATTGGGAGAACAAAACCAAGCTTGTGCAAAGATGATTGGCACTCATAAAATTGTATAAGTGTTCATTGTTGACTTTCCTTTCTAGCGTTGAAACAGTTTTTTTTAGAAAACAACATATCCTTCTGGCAGCTGTAATGTTTTTAGGATTGACAAGTTCCTTAATGGGATTGACATTTGTATATGTGTTCACATTAAATACAGTCAAACTTCGTTATCTCGAACTAGATGGGACTGTTTAAAAACTTCGAGATATCAGAGTATTCGAGATATCGAGGGTAAAATACTTAAAAATTAAGTGGTTGGGACTTACAAATCACTTCGACATATCCATTGTATTCGAGATATCAGTGTTCGAGATATCGAAGTTCAACTGTATATCATTATAATTCAATCTACATTGGTCATATTTTGAACAGTCCAATACAAAGTGTTTCTCATCTTCAACAAATAATTTGCAAAAATTACACAGACATTTTTCTCTTGGAACAGGAGGTTTAGAATATCTATGAGTTTCAATAAATAATGAATGGACACCGATTCGTAGTTTTGTTAAGACAGATCTGTTACATTTTTTTCTTTAAAAACTGTGCTTCAAGCATGGTTTCATCATACATACTAACATTTAGATTAAACCCCCCAAGCACCCACAAACCTCCTCCAAGTCTTGTCTGTCAGCCTCCTTGTGGCGTAACTTTGACTTGAGGCTACGGATCATTTTTCTGCACTCCTGGATGTCCTCAAACTTTGGCTTGTTGTCCAGCCATGGCTGTATCCCAGCCTTCATCTGAGTAAACTCAGCCATAAACTGTCGACAGTTGTCCAACACTCCGATCTCTCCATGCAGCTCATTCAAAATGGCCGTCAGCACTGTGGCTACCAAACTGGCATCCTGGCACTGCTCCTTAAAAAACAGTAACGGCAATTGCACATTAAAACAGCACAAGTTGTATCATTCCACATAATGAACAAATATTTGAGAAAAAGCTGTAAAACTCTGCAATCTGAAATAAATTGGCAAAAGTGTACCATATCTGTAATGGAGATTTCCTGTTGCAGTGCCTGCATGTAGGTTTTCAGTAGGGAGTTGATTTCCAGATTAACATTCTCTTCACTGTCTTCAGAATCTAAATTCAGCACCTAAAAATACACATGTGTCAACTTATGCAGTGAAACTGTTGCTTCTATACTCATTTTAATCACACCTAATTAGAAAGCATTATCAGGGCTCGAAGTTGCGACTAAAGAGGTCGCATATGCGACTTAAATTCAGGTTTTGCGACTTAAATTAAAAGCCAGTCGCCATTCGGCGACCAAAAATATCCGCCTGGTTAATTTTTCAAAAATTTTACACAGGGTTCAAAAGTCTTTCAAAATAAACAAAATGGCGGACTATTTAAACAACATGGCATGATTCAGTCCTATATTGTTATACAGTGGACCCCGCTTAATTTAATAGTTATTTTGTCAGGAAAAATTATTATATTAACCGGACTATAATAATAAGCGTACCCAGCTAAATTCAATGTGTACAAGTATGCCAAGTGCCTATTCACGTCATGTATTATTACTATCTATTTCTAGATGATGTAATGTCCACAATAATTGATGATTTCTTCTAAAACTTTACTTTTAATGCTTCATAAAAGTTAATTTCATGAATAAAGTTTACTATTACAAGCTTGGAAAATTGCAAGATCCACCAATATGCTTCCGATAAGTTGACATGCTTTCATTTTGTTTTCTTCCTGTACTTCCGGTTTTAACTAAATCTAATAAGGCATTAATGAGACAATTCGTTTTTTAATAACTTCTTTTATTAAAAATCAAATAAACCACAAAGTTATGCAGAATTTTCTTATTTTCTTTGATTTATTTAGCCCAAACTTCCAATAAAATAGAGGCATATTAAAACAAGAGGCCCATGGGCCACATCGCTCACCTGAACAACAGTTTCTTGTAACATTCTATTTCGTAGCATATGCTATTTCTAACTTTGAACCCCCCTTCTGGGGCCCCAGTATTGGTCCGAGGTTTATGGTTGACTTTAACAATTTAGAATTTACACTATTTGAGGATCCTTGCATAGTAATCTCACAAACTGTAACATAATAGTTCTCGAGAAAAACTTTTTGAAAACATTTCCCATATATATTTCTATGTTAAACTTTGAACCCCTCTTGTGGCCCCAGTATTAGTCCAGTGGTCACAGCTTTATTAATTTAGCATCTACATTATTCAAGGATGCTTGCATAGTAATCTCACAAGTTGAAGCATTGTAGTTCTCTGGAAAAAGATTTTTAAACATTTTCCCTCTATATTTCTATGTTGAACTTTGAACCCCTCTTGGGGCCCCAGTATTAGATTGAGGGTCACAGCTTCTACACTATTTAAGGATGCTTACGTAGTAATCTGACAAATTGAAGCATTGTAGTTCTCGTGAAAAAGGTTTTTAAACATTTTCCACATATACTTCTACATTAAATTTTGAACCCATCTTGGGTCCCCAGTATTAGTTCAGGGGTCACTAATTTAAAACTATCGAATCTACATTATTTAAGGTTGCATGCATAGTAATCTCACAACTTGTAGCATTGTAGTTCTCAAGAAGAAGATTTTTTAACATGTTACCTATATATTTCTATATTAAACTTTGACCCCTCTTGGGGCCCCAGTATTAGTCCGGGGGTCACAATTTTACCAATTAAGAATCTACATAAGCCAGGGATGCATGTATAGGAATTCCACAAACTGTAACATTGTAGTTCTCAAGAAGAACATTTTAAAAATTTTCTATATATTTTTTAAAATGTTAAATTTTGAACCCCTCTTGGTGCCCCAGTATTAGTCCGGGAGTCACGATTTTTACAAATTAGAATCTACATTATTTAAGGATGTATGCATAGTAATATTCCAAACTGTTGCATTATAGGTCTTGAGAAGAAGATTTTTAAACATTTTCCTATATACGTTAAAATTTGAACCCCGCCCAGGGCCCCACTTTTTGTCCGGGGCTCACAATTTTTACAATTTAGAATCTTCATTATATATACAAGCTTTTTTGTAAATATTGGCATTTCTGGTGCAATGGTTCTTGAAAAGAAGATTTTTATACATTTTTCCTATGTATTTCTATGTTAAACTTTGAACCCCGCCTGGGGCCCCAGTTTTGGTCCGAGGGTCACGATTTTTACAATTTAGAATCTTCCCTATACATATCAACGGCCGGAACGGCCACAAAGGCGTCGAGCTGACATTTTCTTTAATATAGATATCATTAATTTAATTTTCTGTACCAATAGTCGTATATCAAATATTATCATGGTTTGTGTAACTAAATTCGCACATATGCAACTACATGTATATTTTTATTTGCAATTTTAACATACCAAGTGATTGTATACTCAGTATATTTCCTTATAAAATACGTAGTGATGCATTTGTAATACAATGAATCGTAACTCATCATGGTTACAAAAATCGAAGAAATTTCAAAGTTTAAAAATAAATTAACTTCTTTCTGTTTCTGCTTTAAGCAGTCTTTGAACAAATTTCACGGGTTCATCATTAGTATACGAGTGTAACACATTAACAGTGTTTCCCTAATAATAATAAAACATACTTTTATTTATTTCAATTTCCGTGTGAAACAAGATTACCTATGGTAGTGTTGTTTACAAATAAATCTACACCACGTGCGTAGATCTGCCGTATCTTAGACTGGATAGCCTGCCCTTGATCCTAAACGCCTCCGCTAGGAAATTCAAGGACAGTGGGAAAACTCACTGCAGCTTCGCGCACAGCAAATGCGCACACTTAAAATAAATCGGAAAGAAGATTGAGGCGGATCAAGGAAAGAAGGTTTAAGAAGAACTAAACATGAATTTGACAATAAATATCAAATTAACAAGAACAAATTAATTGACACCGTTGACAATACATTGTTTATGTGGGTATTGTAAATATTAATTTACATCGGAAATGTATAACGTTAAATATTTACATTGTTGAGTAAGTTATAATTGGCACTAGACTACTCGTAGCATTCCAATCCATGCCCATTATAACTTGATTTATGGGGCTGCTGAGGATGGTAACGATCTGATTTAGCTCCGTTTTCTCGTAAAGGTCCGATAACATATAAATTGAATGCACACAGGCTACACACAATTAGCACATGGTCTGTACATATTATCTTATGTGTTTATAAAATATAGAGTTATTAACTTAGAGAGTGGGATCGTGTCAGTGTAGAAATTGTTTTTTTTTTGTAAAGCTAAGGACTTTCCATAACCAGTAGGTAAAATAAATATACAGTTGCCTGGCTTCCAGAGATTTTTTCAGGCTAACACTTTGTAGCGGTTTTACTTAATCGAAAGATGTTTCTCTTTCTTTGTTTATAACTATTAAAGTCGTTTTACTTTTAAAATAAATCTATTGACTCTCCGATAGATTTTTTCGGCATTCCATCGCAAGCGTGTGAAGATAACTTGTGGGCCTAAAAATTAATTTTTTCTCGTCACTGCTATTTCCTATAAGCTGGCGAACCAGTCTATGCCGTATTTATAATGCTAAACCAATATACAACAAAATCACAAGATACATTTATCGCTTACATTCATTTTGGAGACCGTGCCCGACAACAAATAAATTTACATATTAATTTTTATTTTTATCGGGCACGGTCTCCAAATAAACTATAAGCGATAAAATAAAATAATGTTTAGTGAATTTTTACACCTTATCGTCTTCATCCGTCATTTCTTGATTAAACAAACTTATATACTTATGCCATGAGTTGTTAATATTTAGGGAGACACAGTTGGGTTTTTTGGTGCACAATTTAGTTGAATAAATGGAACAAAAATCTTGTAAATCTTGTAAACATGTTTCTATGTATATTTCTATGCTAAACTTTGAACCCCGCCCAGGGCCCCAGTTTTGGTCCGAGGGTCACGATTTTTACAATTTAGAATCTTCACTATATACACTAGCTTTTGTGTAAATATTGGCATTTCTGGTGAAGTGGTTCTTGAGAAGAAGATTTTTAAAGACACACACCCTATACTCACTGTTTCGCAATTATCTCCCTTTTAAAAAGGGCTGTGTCCTTTATTTTAACAATTTATAATCCCCTTTCCATTAGGATGCTTTGTACCAAATTTGGTTAAAATTGGCTCAGTGGTTCTTGAGAAGAAGTTGAAAATGTGAAAAGTTTACAGACGGACGGACGGACAGACAGACAGACAGACAGACGGACGGACGGACGACGGACAACGGGTGATCAGAAAAGCTCACTTGAACCTTCGGTTCAGGTGAGCTAAAAAGACTTTGTCACTGCTTCACTGCAGTACAAATCGTCAAATGGAACATCATGTACCATATGCTAAGCCATGTAAAATGTCCCATTTGTTATAAATTTATTTACAAAAACATGAGGCATTCACTTATTCAAACTGTTAAAAACCTCAATAATACAGCGATGTCACTTGTTAGGTGCATAGGTAAAGTACCCAAGCCACGTGCAGTGAGGCGTGACTAATCCCGTCTGGCCAGCATAGTCGGTAAATTTCAAAGTGATTTGGGAAGTCAGAGTGTTTATACAAGCTTCTCATGGGGGGCTAGCTTGAGAAAAAGGTGTGAAACTCAGTTGACAGGCATGATCTTTCTATTATATTAAGCGGGGTCCACTATTTAAGCTACTATAATAACCGATGTAAAATACAATGATTTATTAAGAAATGGTTTTGTGTTTTGAAAAACTATTATATTAACCAAACTATAATATTAAACAGGTATTATACTAAGCGAGGTCCTCTGTATACAAAAAAATGACTTCGTCCAATGGAAGTTTTAAATGCAAAACTGCATGAGACAAATATGTTTAGTAATGTTTGTGAGACTTTAACATAACGAGAAGGTAAACTTATTAATGTGAAAGAACTTCGTAGGAGATATTCCTTACAGTACGTATCCACTCAAAACAATGTACAATTTTCGAGATTTAGAAGACTTGTCTCCCAAGAATCAATGTAAAAGAAAACTTCTAGTGCCAGAAAATATTATAATAATGAGTATGATGTGTCATTTATGACCGATATGATTGGATGGATGGAAATTATTTTTATTGGCCAGACATGAAATGTGCAATAAATAAAAACCTTTTCAACAATACACTTCTTTTATTATTTTCTACAGTATATTTAATGAGAGAAAATATGCAGATATCTTAATGCTACATAAAGTTTTACTACTGGCGACCTGAATTTGAAAATGGCGAGTTAAATTTAAAGAAAGTTGCCATTTGGCGACTGTTCAAAAGTCTACTTTGAGCCCTGATATTTTACTCTTTAAAAAAGATTAAATATTGTTGTACCTTGTCAAGTTTTAGAAATTGATGCTTAAAGAAATATAAGTGTTTGAATAAATGTTACACTTACTTTTTCCAATTGAAGCAATGCTTTTGTGACTTCTCTTTGACAAAAGTTTGTATTTTCTCTCACATGACTAAACTCTGCCTCTTTTTTCTTCTGCTCAAAAGAAATAATTCATCAAGAAAAAATTTGGAGGTTTTCCAAGAGACAATTCATTTCTCTTTTCCTTGGCATATGGTGTCATCCACAGTTGGTTAAATTCTTTGTAGAAAACAAAACTGTTCACACAAGGCCCTTGTTATGATTAAAATTTTACCAACCTTCCAATCTCTAAAGCCATGAAGCAAATCTTCCAAGCTTGGACATCCATGAACACTGATGTGTGTAAATGCTTTGTAGTTTTTGCTTACTTTTTCTTCAGCTTCCTACAATTTAAAACACAAACTACACTGTACATTTAAAAAATATTAAATTTAAAAGAAAGCAACTACATTTATTATTTCTATTTACACACACAATTTTTATCTTTCCAATCCCAAATATCATTTATGACCTCATTTATATAGAACTATTGTTATGGAATAAGAACTGCTGTAAAGGTATAAAAACTTCTGTAGAGAACTTAGCACCTTGTAAAGAAATCAGAACTACATGTACTGTACAAGAATTGGAGCTGCTGTTATGAGTAAGATCTGATATAAAAAATAAAAGGCCGGAACGGCCACAAAGGCGTCGAGCCGACATTTTCTTTTATATAGTTTGAATTTCTGTACTAATACTAGTACTGAATTTCTGTACTAATAGTTGTATATCAAATAATATAAGAATAAAAAAGTAAATGAATTATGTTTTATGTTAAAAACAAAAATCAGTTTCCTTATAAAATAGGTAGTGATGCATTTATAATACAATAACTCATCATAGTTACAAAATTCGAAGACATTTCAAAGTTCAAAAATAAATTATTTTCTTTCTGCTTTAAACAGTCTTTGAACAATTTTCACAGGTTCATAACTTGAATATATCAACAGTGTGTCCCTAATTATAATAATAAAACATACTTTTATTTATTTCAATTCCTGTTTGAAACAAGATTACCTATGGTATGGCTGTTTACAAACAAATCCACAACACGTGTTATGCTCTACCAAACCAACTGCATTATCATGTTTATTAATTGCAACAAAGTCACTAGATACGTTTATCGCTTACATTTATTTTGGAGACTGTGCCCGATAGCAAAATAAATTTACAAATCAAATTTACAAAAAAATTATTTCTATCGGGCACGGTCTCCAATTAAAATGTAAGCAATAAACTTAAATAATATTTAGTGAATTTTTACACCTTATTGTATTCATCCACCATTTCTTATTTAAGCAAATTTATACTTATGCAATGAGTTGTCAATAACCAGGGAGGCAAAGTTGGGTTTTCTGTACACAATTTAGTTGAATAAATGGAATAAAAAATCTTGTAATATGTTTAATACTTTAAGGAACTTATTTCTTATGCGCATTTAAAAGGCGGTGCAGAGCATGAATTTTTGGACGATTGCCAATCCAGACGATGGCTAGAAGGCTGCCGAGCATTAGCTCGACACCTTAAAAAACCAAGAACAGCTGTAAAGAAGTTTGAGCTATCATTATAACAGGACTGACTTACTGAGACACACTGATGTCTGACATCAAGGGGCATAACCTCCAGCTCCTGTACACACTCTGTCAGCTTGTCATACAGATTCTTCCTGGCCAGATCTCGTGTCTCCACCAGGGAGTCCAATTCCTCCTGCAATGGACACAAAGTCATATGTTAGCTTATCATCATTTGAATGATAATCAAAAGACTGCCAAAAATAAGCATTAAAAAAAAAAAAGTTTTACACATTTGGATTCATATCAAGTGATAGAACCCAATAA
The DNA here is from genome assembly GCA_020458035.1 of Magallana ariakensis. Lineage (NCBI taxonomy): Eukaryota > Metazoa > Mollusca > Bivalvia > Ostreida > Ostreidae > Magallana > Magallana ariakensis. The sequence continues at coordinate 48,967,720 of CM035817.1, read as the reverse complement.
ACACGTTTTACCACGTCTTTGGCATTGCAGATCTCCTTCTGAAGGGCTCTGTAAGTTGAAACAGCAGTGATTACATGCTGAAGAGTGGTCACCGATGAGTTGGTCACTCTGTCCTCAGACAGAGCTAGCTCAATGGCCTCATCCAAGCCACTCGCTCGTCCTGTTGGAAACTGCAACCTGAAATATACAATCAAACTTTTATCAAGATTTACGACAAGAAATTAACATTTTAGCTAATACACAACATTATGGCTGGTTCTAAGATGATATATCAATATCCTTACCTAAGACGTTTAACTTTTTTTGCCAGTTCCACCACAGAGTGCACCTACAATCAAGTACAAATATACCCTAAAACCTTGAAAATAAGCCGCGACTTATTTTAAGTTTTGGTAAGAAAATGGGGGCTTATTTTCAAAACCGTCCTTTTTTTAAATCACGGCTTATTATCAATGCAAACAAGAGGCCCATGGGCCACATCGCTCACCTGAGGAACAATAGGTATGATGAAATCAGCTTAAAGGAGTCATAATACAAACTATCTGGACAATGTAGTATAATACATGTAGATCCTGTATAAATGAAAATCCATTTTCCACCTGGATATTCTTATTTTCATTATCATTAGTCCCTTTTCTAACAGGATGATTTTATAGCCATAACACATGTTGAACATTGCAGTTCTCAAAAAGATCCTAAACAATTGTTTATGTATGGGATATAAACCTACATCAAACTCTGAACCCCTTGTGAGGCCCAAGAATCATCAAGGGGCCAAAGTCTAAACAATTTTAAAGAATCACCTGGCTGATTAGTTTCTGAGAAGAAGATTTTTAAAGATTTACTCTATATATTCCTATGTAGAAATTCAATCCCCAATTGTGGCCCCACCCTACCTGGGGGTCATGATTTTCACAACTTTGAATCTACACTACCAGAGGATGCTTCCACACAAGTTTCAGCTTTCCATGCTGATTAGTTTCTGAGAAGATTTTTAAAGATTTACTCTATATATTCCTATGTAACAATTTGACCCCCAATTGTGGCCCCATCCTACTCACGGGGGTCATGATTTTCACAACTTTGAATCTACACTACCTGAAGATGCTTCCACACAAGTTTCAGCTTTCCTGGGTGATTAGTTTCTGAGAAGAAGATTTTTAAAGACTTACTCTATATATTCCTATGTAAAAATTTGACCCCAAATTGTGGCCCCACCCTAACCCCCAGGGTCATAATTTTCACAACTTTGAATCTACACTACCTGAGGATGCTTCCAGACAGGTTTCAGCTTTCCATGCTGATTAGTTTCTGAGAAGAAGATTTTTAAAGATATACTCTATATATTCCTATGTAAAAATTCGACCCCCCCCCATTGTGGCCCCACCCTACCCTCCGGGGTCATGATTTTCAAAACTTTGAATCTACAATACCTGAGGATGCTTCCAGACAGGTTTCAGCTTTCCATGCTGATTAGTTTCTGAGAAGAAGATTTTTAAAGATATACTCTATATATTCCTATGTAAAAATTCAACCCCCCATTGTGGCCCCACCCTACCCCCGGTGGTCATGATTTTCACAACTTTGAATCTACACTACATGAGAATGCTTCCACACAAGTTTCAGCTTTTCTGGCTAATTAGTTTCTGAGAAGAAGATTTTTAAAGATTTACTCTATATATTCATACGTAAAAATTCAACCCCCCATTGTGGCCCCACCCTACCCCCGGTGGTCATGATTTTCACAACTTTGAATCTACACTACCTGAGGATGCTTCCACACAAGTTTCAGCTTTCCTAGCTAATTAGTTTCTGAGGAGAAGATTTTTAAAGATTTACTCTATATATTCCTATGTAAAAATTTGACCCCCAATTGTGGCCCCATCCTACTCACGGGGGTCATGATTTTCACAACTTTGAATCTACACTACCTGAAGATGCTTCCACACAAGTTTCAGCTTTCCTGGGTGATTAGTTTCTGAGAAGAAGATTTTTAAAGACTTACTCTATATATTCCTATGTAAAAATTTGACCCCAAATTGTGGCCCCACCCTAACCCCCAGGGTCATAATTTTCACAACTTTGAATCTACACTACCTGAGGATGCTTCCAGACAGGTTTCAGCTTTCCATGCTGATTAGTTTCTGAGAAGAAGATTTTTAAAGATATACTCTATATATTCCTATGTAAAAATTCGACCCCCCCCCCCCCATTGTGGCCCCACCCTACCCTCCGGGGTCATGATTTTCAAAACTTTGAATCTACAATACCTGAGGATGCTTCCAGACAGGTTTCAGCTTTCCATACTGATTAGTTTCTGAGAAGAAGATTTTTAAAGATATACTCTATATATTCCTATGTAAAAATTCAACCCCCCATTGTGGCCCCACCCTACCCCCGGTGGTCATGATTTTCACAACTTTGAATCTACACTACATGAGAATGCTTCCACACAAGTTTCAGCTTTTCTGGCTAATTAGTTTCTGAGAAGAAGATTTTTAAAGATTTACTCTATATATTCATACGTAAAAATTCAACCCCCCATTGTGGCCCCACCCTACCCCCGGTGGTCATGATTTTCAAAACTTTGAATCTACACTACCTGAGGATGCTTCCACACAAGTTTCAGCTTTCCTGGCTAATTAGTTTCTGAGAAGAAGATTTTTAAAGATTTACTCTATATATTCATACGTAAAAATTCAACCCCCCATTGTGGCCCCACCCTACCCCCGGGGGTCATGATTTTCACAACTTTGAATCTACACTACCTGAGGATGCTTCCACACAAGTTTCAGCTTTCCTAGCTAATTAGTTTCTGAGGAGAAGATTTTTAAAGATTTACTCTATATATTCATACGTAAAAATTCAACCCCCCATTCTGGCCCCACCCTACCCCCGGGGGTCATGATTTTCACAAATTAGAATCTACACTACCTGATGATGCTTCCACACAAGTTTCAGCTTTCCTGGTCTTATGGTTCATGAGAAGAAGATTTTTGAAAATTTCTCGAAAATTTTCATAAATTCCTAATTATCTCCCTTTGCAAAAGGGCGTGATCCTTAATTTTCACAAATTTAAATCCCCTTAGGCTAAGGATGCTTTGTGCCAAGTTTGGTTGAAATTGGCCCAGTGGTTCTTGAGAAGATGTTGAAAATGTGAAAAGTTTACAGACAGACGGACGGACAGACGGACAGACAGACAGACAGACGGACGACAGACAAAATGTGATCAGAATAGCTCACTTGAGCTTTCAGCTCAGGTGAGCTAAAAACCGGTAAGCGATACGAACTTAATAACGGCTTATTATCGAATAAATAAATTGTCATCGATCAATTGTGAACTACTTATTTGTTTCTAAAAATAGAGTATCCAGGTAAACACCTGTGAGTGTTTAAAGAATAGTGTTCAGGTGTCTTTAATTGTGTGTGCCTGTGCCTGTGTGCCTGTTTTTAAACAATTGAGCTTTATGAGATGGCGACTGACAGACGTACTCCAACTCCAAGAAAAAGTTATACAAAAGAATTCAAACTTAAGGTTATAGAGTACTTCAAAGATCTCTCACTTGACAATGTGAAAAATCGTATTATCGAAACGGCTAAACATTTCGGAATAGACGAAAGCAACGTACGTAGATGGGTTAAAACAGAAGTTAAATTACAAGAAACTCAAAAAGGTTCTAAATCCCATGGATCTGGTCGAAAATCTCTTTACCCTGAGATGGAAAGATAACTTCATCGGGAGTTTTTAGAAATACGGGAGGACGGACTTAAAGCAAAATCGTGGTGATTCAAATCGCGTGCGGCCGAACTTGCTGAACCGGAGTTCAAATGCAGTCGCGGATGGTTCAATAATTTCAAAAAAAGACACAACTTATCATATCGGGCACCAACCAGTGGGGCGCAAAATCCACCAGATGCAAAAATTGAGGCTTTCAACAGCTTTCACAAATTTATTCGAAAAAACGCGAGTCAAGATTGCACGGATCCTAATGGCCGTTATAAGTTAGTCGCCAACATGGACCAATCTCCTCTCCTGTTTGATCTAAATAAGGGGAAAACCTACGAAACAACTGGTACTACTAAAGTATGGTGCAGAACAAAGAAATCTGGTCTTGATTATAGACAGGCCACATTACAATGCTGCATTTTCTCTGACTGCGTTAAACGAATAAAACCGCTAGTTATATTCCGAGGAACTGGCCAGCGAATTCCTTTTAGTGAAAAAGTGAAGTATGATAGTCGCGTTGTGGTGCAATTTCAACAAAATGCATGGTGCGACGAGCAAGTAATGCCGTTTTGGATAAACAATATGTGGAAACCTCTAGCAAACCAGTTCAAGCCAACAATGTTAGTCGCAGATGTACATAGAGCGTGAAATACGGAAACAGTCAAGTCAAAATTCAGAGAGATCGGCACAACATTAGCGCTAATACCGGGTGGATGTACAAGCGAACTTCAGCCCCTCGACAGAGTGTTTCACGGCCCATTGAAGAAAAAGATTGAGGAAATAACAGACAAGCATGTACACGCAAAGAGAAAACAATGGCTTGAGGGCACTTTCACAGCTTCGGAAAGGTAATTAGTAAAACGTTAGCTCTTTACATAGATTAAATTTCCTCACCTTAGTTTTGAAAGCTGTGCATATTACCTCGAGTTTTGACAGCAATTAAATGCGTCATTTAGTTTATGATTTGATTAATTTTCAATTACAGACGAATCCTTATGACTAAATGGGTAGGGGAAGCGTGGTCAGACACCTGCAAGGACCAAACTGATGCAGTGGTAAAGTGCTTCAAAAGTTGTGGTATCTCTAACAAGATCGATGGCAGTGAGGACCATATGATTCACTTCCAGGGCATAGACAACTACTCGTTCGAAACAGAGGAGGGGGCTGAAGACGATCGTGATGAAGTGGGCTGTTTTATTCTGGACAATGACAGTGATTCTGATGAAGACATTCCTTTGGCCGAACTCAAATTAAGAGTGTGATAACTTCAGTGCAATCCACAATATTTTAGTGCTACATATATATAACTGACAAATGAATTTTAATCAACCTCCATTTTTTTTGTAATTTTGAAATAATTTTTAAATCAAATGATTTTTAATAATGAACTTTGATTGAATTTTTATAGCATTATAAAAGTTTTATACAATTCAATTTTAATCTAATTATGAATTGCATGGTTTGTTTGTACTAAAGTAAAATAATACAAGAGGCCCATGGGCCACATCGCTCACCTGAGCAACAATAGGCATGATAAAATCAGCTTAATGGAGATCGACATAATACAAAATATCTGGACAATGTAGTAATACATGTAGATATTCTTATGTTTATAATCAAGTCCCTTTTTTAACAGGATGATTTTATATTCATATCACATGTTGAGCATCGCAGTTCTCAACAAGATCCTAGACAATTGTTTATACATGGGATATAAACCTACATCAAACTCTGAACCCCTTGTGAGGCCCAAGAACCGTCCAGGGGCAAAAGTCTTAACAATTTTAAAGAATCACAAATTGGCAAAATGTTTGCATATAAGTAAAACCATATATATTATAACATTTCAGTTTTTGTGAATTAAAAATGTTTTCCTTTGTAAAATTGGATCCTGAATGTGGCCCCAACCTACTCCTCAAGATTTTTATTTTTACGAATTTGAATCTACCCTACCCAAGGTTGCTTTTACTAAAGTTACAGATTTTCTAGACAAATGGTTTTGTAGAAGATTTTTCTCCATATATTCCTATGTCAAAAATTTGTCTCCCTCCCCCCTCCCCGTTGTGACCCCATCCTACCCCCGGGGATCATGATTTGAACAAACTTAAATCTACCTAGTCCTTACTTGAGGATACTCCCACATAAGTTTCACCTTTCCTAGCTACTTAGTTTTAGAGATTTACTCTATATATTCCTATGTAAAAATTCGATCCTCATTGTGGCCCCACCCTACCCCCAGGGTTCATGATTTTCCCATCTTTGAATCTACACTTATTGAGAATGCTTCCACATAAGTTTCAGCTTTCCTGGCTGATTAGTTTCTGAAAAGAAGATTTTTAAAGATTTACTCTATAAATTCCTATGTAAAAATTTGACCCCCCCCCCCGCCATTGTGGCAACACCCTACACCCGGAGGTCATGATTTTCAAAACTTTGAATCTACACCAGCTGAGGATGCTTCCACATAAGTTTCAGCTTTCCTGGCAGTTTAGTTTCTAAGAAGAAGCTTTTTAAAGATTTACTCTATATATTCCTATGTCAAAATTCAACCCCTATTGTGGCCCCATCCAACCCCCGGGGGTCATGATTTTCACAACTTTGATTCTACACTATCTGAGGATGCTTCCACAAAAGTTTCAGCTTTCCTGGCTGATTAGTTTCTGAGAAGAAGATTTTTAAAGATTTACTCTATATATTCCTATGTCAAAATTCAACCCCCCATTTTGGCCCCACCCTACCCTGGGGGTCATGATTTTCACAACTTTGAATCTACACTAGCTGAGGATGCTTCCACACAAGTTTCAGCTTTCCTGGCTGATTAGTTTCTTAGAAGAAGATTTTTAAAGATTTACTCTATATATTCCTATGTAAAAATTCAACCCCTCATTGTGGCACCACCCTACTCCAGGGGGTCATGATTTTCACAACTTTGATTCTTCACTAGCTGAGGATGCTTCCACATAAGTTTCAGCTTTCCTGGCTGATTAGTTTCTGAGAAGAAGATTTTTAAAGATTTACTCTATATATTCCTATGTAAAAATTTGACCCCCCATTGTGGCACCACCCTACCCCCGGGGATCATGATTTTCACAATTTTGAATCTACACTAGCTGAGGATGCTTCCATATAAGTTTTAGCTTTCCTGGCTGATTAGTTTCTGAGAAGAAGATTTTTAAAGATTTACTCTATATATTTCTATGTAAAAATTTGACCCCCCATTGTGGCACCACCCTACCCCCGGGGATCATGATTTTCACAATTTTGAATATACACTAGATGAGGATGCTTCCACATAAGTTTCAGCTTTCCTGGCCAAATGGTTCTTGAGAAGAAGATTTTTGAAAATTTCTCAAAATTTTCCAATAATTGCCAATTATCTCCCCTTTAAAAAGAGCGTGGTCCTTAATTTTCACAACTTTGAATCCCCTTTGCCTAAGAGTGCCTTGTGCCAAGTTTGGTTGAAATCGGCCCAGTGGTTCTGGAGAAGATGTTGAAAATGTGAAAAGTTTACGGACAGACAGACAGACGGACAGACAGACGGACGACAGACAAAATGTGATCAGAAAAGCTCACTTGAGCTTCAGCTCAGGTGAGCTAAAAAACAATGCTGTGTTAAGAATTTTGCTGGTAGAAAAAAATAAACACTTCTTTTTTAAAAATTTTCTTCAATTAAACAGCATGATTATGAAGTGCTTATTTTCAAAACAGGCTTATTTTCAAGTAATTTTTATTGCAAGAAATTGGTGGCTTATTTTCAAAACCGGCTAATTATTAAATCCGGCCTATTTTCAAGGTTTTAGGGTATGTCAGTAAATATGTAGACCAATGTACATGAAGTTGTTTCACAAAAGAGAAAATTTCCTTTAATCACTGCATAAGGAATATCCATGTACATAGGTTGAGATGTATAGAATGGCAGCATGTGGGTTTACCTGTACTTTGTTAGCAGAAGCCTGCTGAAGCTCTAGCTCCTTCCTTGCCATGTCTGTACGGAGTTTGTCTATCTCTCTCTTTTTCTTGCTGATGTCATTTTGAAGAGTCTTCTGGATTTCTAAATGTTGTGCCACTTCTTCTGCCCTATTTAAGAAAACATGGAAGCAGGTTATTTCATCAATGTTTCCCAATCAAATTTTATGTTACATATGCACAGACCCACATGTAAAATACATTATTATCAGTAGCTTGCTCCTGTACCTTTGTTGACTAGAAATGCTCTCCCCTGAGTTAGTATGGTAGAAGGTGTCTGTTCCTTTGGTAGGCGATGGATATCTAGCACCCATTAATGGTGGAGGGACATTAAATGCTGGAGGCATGTTAATGTTTCTCTGTGGGGACCTTCCTGGGTACTGAGGTTTTTGTACACCCTGATGTCCAGGTATTGCACCGTTGATGGATGATCGACTCCTCTGGCCATACCCAGACTCGTTTGTCATGTAATTATTCAAGCTGCTGTTACTACCAAACATGGAGGCATGATCTCCACTCCCTAAGGAATTGCTGTGTCCTGGGACATGATTACTTGTTGAGGGGTTAAAAGTGTCTCCTCCTCCCCTAGCCCCCAAGGATGGGCGTTTACTGGCAAATCCTTCCATGACAACTTTCTCATTGATATTCACTGGGTCCCCTTCTATAGACAGGTAACCATAGTATCCTGTCGCATCATTCAACTGTCTCGTTTTGTATGCAAGCAGATGTCTACTTTCTGTCAATTTCCTCAGAAAACGAATGCCCTGAAAATAAATGTGTATTATTGATTTCAAACCTTCAAATAAACTGCATATAATGCTCAATTCTACCATCAAATCTACATGTATCTTCAAATAAATCAACCATTTTATTTATCTTTCACTTCCTACACATCACTTACATTTTGGTCTGTGACATCTTTGACCATGATGTTGTGCAGGACAAGTTTGTACGCTAAAGGTTTGTGTGCAGCCACAGTTGGAGGGATCTCTAGGAGACCTGTAGCCTGAATTTCCTCTGTGTTCCCATAATCAATATACTGCACTTTTAGCTGCAATGGAAACAAATGTTAAATTTTTTTTAACCAGATCTGAAGCAAATTTAATTATCAAACAAATGAAATCAAATTCAGCATTAAAGACACTATAAACTTGAGTTCAGTACTAACAGTTTCACTGCCAAACAATTGTTTGACAACACATCTGTACCACTCTCCATCTTCAGAAAACATGGCTGCATACACCTATTCAACATAAATGTATAACAACTAAAAAGTTATGCTAATTTAACATTGTCAAATCAATGTTAAAAACAAAACTCTCCCAATATCTGCACTTTGATGTTGGGTTTTTTTTTTTTTTAATAAAATCATCAAATCATCAAACCAGTCACACACACATACACAACTCACAAGCATTTTTTATCTCCATTTTCATTTTTACTGAACTACAAATTTTACGAAGCAAAAATGTACTTGTATGATAAATAAATCATGTGTTTAACAATAATTTGCGAGAAAAGGGATGCTCAAAATCAACAAAAAGTGAGCCACCATAACTCCTAATAATTCTGCAGTATAAAAGACAACACATGCTAATGCACCTTTCCTATCTGAGGCGTGCCCTTGACCTTGGGAGCGGCGGGGCAGCACTGAGTCAGCTGTTCCATGATGCTGGTGAGCTGGGCGGTGTTCTCCTCCGTCACGGTCTGTACCCAGGCCGTGACCGGGTTCTCTACGTAAGTGACCATCACTATCTCCTTCTGTAACAACCACAAAACTGCTGACTATGACTAACATTTCCATTTTACCAAACAACTGAACACACATTCTACACTTTGCTTGTATGGTATTTGAGGGAAACTAATTTATTCAAGAAACGAGCATAGATTTGATTGTACATGATGAATCTATATACTGAATTTTACATCTAATAGGTGATGGACTTGATGTAGTGGAAGTGCTTTCTGTCAAAAATGCTCAATACAATACCTAGCCAAAATGCAATACATTTACAGAATTAGTTTGTACATATAGCTCTCTCTAGACCACTCTACAGGTATCTACACACTATGGTTAGAACTAAAAGTTTACTAGTTGGTCAGTATATTTGTTATATCCACAGATCTTCATAAAGATAAATCTACAGTCATGTAGCTAAACGTTTTGAATGTACAATTTCCACATCTTGAAGATTAGACAGAACTGCATGCTTGTTACAAACATGTACGTGCATATTTTATCTAAATTTTTACCAAGAAGACAGTGTTCAAATTATTTCTTTTCTTCATCAATCAAACCACTAATACTCAATTAAACTGATTCATCAAAGATTAATCTGTGGGATATTAAAAAGTTGTTAAATTGTGCCGATACAGTATACTAAAACAGGAGAGCTGTGATAACAAATATACAACTGTGTCAATATGTTCTGCACAATGAAATCAAAAATTATGCTTCATAATTTTCCAGATTAAATATTACATCCCATTTAATCTATTAATATGCTGTTAAAGAGATGTCATACAATCAGTTCTAAACCATGCAAAGTCATTTAAAAAAAAAAAAAGAAAAGCTTTTATAAATATGCACCAAAACTTTCATTTTTGAATTCGCTGAGCATTTTGAAAAGCTTTTCCTAATCAAATTTTTGGAGGGAATACTTGTTCCTTTTTTCTCAAAATGTCATAAATTTAAATTAAATCTATATTTGTCTCATACTTTCAGAAATGAAAATTTTGATGCCTCAAAAAACTTCCAAGACTAATCATAGCAATATACAGGTGAAACATACCATCCCAATGCTGTACAAAAAAGGGGTTAATACATCGTCTTTTATTACCTCTCCTGGAGAGTTCCAGCCCCCAAAACTGACAGGGTTTGTGTCTAAAATAGACCAAAAAACATTACTTGAGCATCATTTTCAAGATATTTAAGATATTACACGGCAAATTAGAAACAAGAGGCCCAGGGGCCACATAGCTCACCTGAGCAACAATAGCCTCAACTCTGATCAAATTAGCATTACAGTATCAGAATCAAAATATCTTGACAACTAAGTACAGTAGATCTTGCTCAAAAAATTTAAAACATCTGCCGATTTTTATCCACATATTTTTATGGTAAATACATAGCCCCTTTTGTTGTTGTACCTGTAAGAAGATTTTTCTCTATTCCTATATAACCCCCCCCCAACTTTTCTCTAGGGAATCATGGTTTGATCAAACTTTAATCTGCACAACCCGTGCTTTCACACAAGTTACTACTTTTTGGACTGAAAACTTTCCCAGAATATTTCTAAAAATTTTCTCTATATATTCCTATGTAAAAATTCATCCCCCCATTGTGGCCCCGCCCTACCCCCGGGGACCATGATGTAAACAAACTTGAATCTACACTATCTAAGGATGCCTCCACAAATGTTTGAGCTTTTCTGGCCTAATAGTTTTTAAGGAGAAGATTTTTAAAGATTTTCTTTATATATTCCTTTATAAAATTTCATCCCCCCATGGTGGCCCCACCCTACCCCCGGGGACCATTATTTTAACAAACTTGAATCTACTTATCTGAGGATGCTTCCGCTCAAATTGAAGCTTTTCCGGCCTAATAGTTTTTGAGAAGAAGATTTTTAAAGATTTTCTCCATATATTCCTATGTAAAAATACATCCTCCATTGTGGCCCCACCCTACCCCCGGGGACTATGATTTAATCAAACTTAAGTCTACACTATCTGAGGATGCTTCCACTCCAATTTGAGCTTTTCTGGTCTAAAAGTTTTTGAGAAGATTTTTAAGATTTTCTCTATATATTCCTATGTAAAAATTCATCCCCCCATTGTGGCCCCACCCAACCCCTGGGGACCATGATTTAAACAAACTTGAATCTACACTATCTGAGGATGCTTCCACTCCAATTTGAGCTTTTCTGGCCTAATAGTTTTTGAGAAGAAGATTTTTAAAGATTTTCTCTAAATATTCCTTTGTAAAAATTCATCCCCATTGTGGCCCCACCCTACCTCCGGGGACCATGATTTAAACAAACTTTAATCTACACTATCTGAGGATGCCTCTGCTCAAATTGGAGCATTTCTGGCCTAATAGTTTTTGAGAAGAAGATTTTTAAAGATTTTCTCTATATATTCCTATGTAAAAATTCATCCCCCATTGTGGCCCCACCCTACCCCCGGGGACCATGATTTAAATAAACTTGAATCTACACTATCTGAGGATGCTTCCGCTCAAATTGGAGCATTTCTGGCCTAATAGTTTTTGAGAAGAAGATTTTTAAAGATTTTTTTCTATATATATTATGTAAAAATTCATCCCCCCATTGTGGCCCCACCCTACCCCCGGGGACCATGATTTGAACAAACTTGAATCTACACTACCTGAGGATGCTTCCATACAAGTTACAGTATTTCTGGCCTAATAGTTTTTGAGAAGAAGATTTTTGAAAAATACCTACAAATTTTAAATAATTCTAAATTATCTCCCCTTTAAATAGGGTGTGGCCCTTCATTTGAACAAACTTGAATCCCCTTTACCCAGTGATGCTTTGTGCCAAGTTTGGTTGAAATTTGCCCAGTGGTTCTGGAGAAGATGAAAATGTGAAAAGTTTACAACGACAACAACGCCATAGACGACAGACAACGGACAAATTTTGATCAGAAAAGCTCACTTGAGCTTTCAGCTCAGGTGAGCTATAAAAGGTCCTTGGGCCTCTTTAGCAATATGCCTTCTTAAATGAGTCACCTTTGTACGTTTTGCAAAAGGACATGTATAGGATGAATTTACTAAAGAGTAGGAATTGATTTTTTTCTGATAAAGTTAACCTTTCGCTCATCCAGAAAAAAATGTTCAAAACATGACTTGTTTTCTGTTCTCTGTATATTACTTTATTTTTTTACTCTCAGATGCATAATTCCTGCGAGTTTGGTTCAGATGAGGCGACACTAAAAATTAAGACCTGCTCATGTTATTTTATTAAAGTAACATACAGCATCTGTTAAAAAGATTAGCACCACATATCAAATGATGCATTATCCAGTTATTTACTCTAAGTAGCTTTCAATGTTCCCATGATTTCTTTCCAAAGTAAACTGAACTATCAAACCTTAATAAATGTATATTTGTTTTCAGATGAAACTATTTTAATTATGCCAGAAATCAGATGTAATATTAGTGTGATAGTAACGAACTAGTTTTAGTAAACTAGACTACTAGTACCATTAGCATTGGGACTCGACTTGCCCCTGTCACTGTCAAACTCTCTCTTGATTGGCCCTCTACAACAGAACAAATATGACTTTGAATAATTTTCCAAGGAAACATTTTAAGATAAAATAATACTGCCAGATATTGAAATTTTAAATGTATTTTTTTTTTTTTTAAATGATCGTGCAAAAACATACTTTTTTCTTGGTTCCTGCCGTCTGACAACCAATCTTGTGCCATTAAATTGGAAGCCATTCATCTCTTTTATTGCTTGTTCGGCATCAGGTTCACACAAAAAATTGACAAAGCTGCAAATATTGAAGAATTAAATTATCACTCAAGTACACAAAACAATTTGTTTACGCCACGAGAACTTTATTACAAATGAATTCATCTTTCACAGAAAAAAATTAAATAATGTAAAGAGGCTTATTTTTGCCCAATGTTATTTTTTGCTTAATCATGTGTAAAGGATTTTTTTGAGCACAGTTGTGTTTTAATTTTTAATATCTTCATTTGAATTTTTGGGAGATATGTTGTACATCTTTTGAATGGGCAGTATATGCACAGGCACCTGACATTATATATTTTTCTCATAATAAAAATATATACCGTATATCTAATAATATGCAAGTTATCAATGCCGCCATCTTGGCTTTGTTTCAAACTGTCACATCAGCTGGAAGTTTTGCTTAGAACTCATCAGTAAAATTATTTTGCGATCCTCTCCGTCTCCCGATCGGTCATTCAACATCTAAGCTTACAACCAATTCAACCAAAACGGTGCAATACAAATACAACTTCCATTATTAAAAATCACCCCTCAATCTGAATCTACTGCCTTAGATATGCGATAAATGTCTAAAGGGTGGACTGAAGTTGTCACCTATATGTAAATGAGATTTCCCTGCACCATATGTTTGTTTCAATATTTCAAAATATATGCATTTATAAACATGTTATATAAACTTTGTGTAAAAAAAGTTATAAATGACTGTTTATAGTATCCCTTTTCTTAATTTTAACTTGTATGGTGATTGAATTCAAAATTGACGCCTTTTGAATATTCGTATCAGTGCTAAATTTGGAAGGGATTACCCAAAGTATGATACAATTATGTCAACTTCCATCCACCCATTAGCCTTTTGTTGCATATATAAAGCAGCAGATGCAGATTGAGGGGTGAATTTTATTAATGACAGGTGTAATGCACTGCTTTGGTTGAATCGGTTGTAAGCTTAGATCTTGAATGACTGATCTAGAGATGGAAAGGGTAAAATAATTTTACTGACGAGTTTCAAGCAAAACTTCCAGTTGATGTGACAGTTTGAAATAAATCCAAGATGGCGACAAGGGGTACCTTGTGTATTACAAGATATAAGGTTTTTATTTTTATTATGAAAAAAATATATCGGTATCACATCAGAGGTCTGTTCAACAGAGCAAGCGCTCGCAAACGCTCGCCAAGATTTGTGTTGCAGGTATAGGGAATTTCGGTGAGCGTTCGCGAGTGCTCACTCTGTTGAACATGCCTCAGGTGCCCGTTAGTATATGGTGTTTCATGTATTTTCGAGTCTTCTGTACAGTATTAACTATTTAGGTCTCATACTATCACATGTATTTGCCCTTTTTGAACAACAAAATCAAAAGTTTGTTTGTCTTTATTAATAAAAAAATATATAATTAATTTTATTCATTTTTTTTATTACATGCAGAACATTACAATCCGCCAATAAAGCAATGAATGAAATCACTACACAGTACACATTTTTAGCCGGATACTCACGCAAAGCGCTTCTTTGGAGTAGAATTTGCATCTTTCACAACTATGCTTTTAGTTTCTCCAAATTTTGAAAACAACTTTCCCACCAGTTTCTGTAACATTCAGGCATTCGATTGTGTACTTGGAACCATATAGTTTTCTCAAAGAGGAAATTCGAGATAAAATTTTCTCAAATACAGAATCTTATAAATTTCTTGCACAATTTTTTTCTCCAATAACTTAAAACGTAACAATCTATTGAATTTTAACATGACATGTGATGACATACATGGTTATTTATTTTACAGTCCATTTATTTTGTGCGCGGGATCTGTCAAACTGAACTTTCATTCAATTACTATAAAACAACGGTGTTACTTCATTTGATCAAAGTACATTCAAATTTCTGGAATAACTGATAATGATAAATACCTCGTCTGCATCTAGAGGCAAATTGCCAACAAAGACATCGTAGGTCTGCATCTTCTTTGCCATTTCTCGCGATCTGATAACACGTGGTTCAAACAAACCGCGAAAGAGCGCCACCTTAGTTTGCAAAGGGATGTAATTATGGTAATAATGAATCTGGGAATTTTCTGTAAAGGTTGTGGAGGCATAGTATGCGATGTTTTGAAAAGGTTATTCTATATAAATATGCCAAGTCCTACACATGTATATGGTTTCGGACTTTTTCGGTTTTGCCAAGATCGAACTGATATGAACGACAGATAGGGCCTAATTCAGAATTTCTTATGCTTTTTTTCCCATAATATTTAAAAATTCATTCACCCTTCTGTTCTTGCAGCTGCGGATCCAGAAGTTGGTGGAGGAGGGGAGGAGGCTAAAAGGGGAAGGTATATTGAACAATTCCACTTTTTTTTTTGGGGGGGGGGGATTTCGATTACCATGTTACGCGCATCGATTGGCTGTTTGATGAAATGAAATGAATACTATAAATATAGGCCTACTTTACATATCAAACACCAAAACAAATATCGGTTCAAGATAGTACATTTTCCATCATTGTAGGCTTAACGTTAATCTATAATTACTGATTCTCTCTAGTTCTTTTTTGCTTTGACAATTAAACAAGAATAGATATGGGTTACGTACCCCATATCCAAGATATTCGACTTTTAAATTACTTGAATTTTCACTGTGCTCAGCCAATCTCTTACTGAACTTGTTAAGAAACTGACGTGTATAGTTCTTCATGTCCGTATTAAATACTGCTATCCGTCATTAGCAAACAGTGCACACATCTGTGCTTAAGATTGTGTGATAATAACGAACAATAATCATGAAAGTATAATAAAAATTTTCATAATAAAAGGGAATATAAGCAATATTCATTAGTGAAACAATTGTCAATCGAAGAATGACCTGAGGAGGCAGCTAGCGTAGGAATATGAATATTTCACATTTACATTTTTTGGGGTGGGGTGTTTTTTCAAAATAATTTTACGTTAATTTTGTTTTCTTCCACGTATTACAAATACATCGATATTCTAATTATTTAAGTAATGTTGTATCTGCTGATCATGAACAGAACTATATTTTTTCAGCGCAATTGTGTAAAGAGTACCTGACTATAGTAATATATCTTGAATAGATAGTAGGCACTGAATGATCGAATATATTTTTTTAAAAAATCAAGTTACTTGCTTATTACCAGCTGATTACGGAAGCGCCTATAAGTGCTACATTAACACTTTAAAAATATTTTATACCAAGCTTTCCTTCTAAAGAAAATATTGATTTACTGCCAGGGTTTTAGTTGTTTATTACACACATTTGTTAAACAATGGATTTGTGTAGCTCAATTTCAATTTTTCAGTGGTATATTGTGTAGCACGTCATATTGACACTTATTAAAAACCCCACAGGGTGGTGTTTTTCCCAAACCCAAACCGGCCCCCATGCAGCATCCCCCACTGGCCATGCCACAGTCAGGACCCAGGAGTAAGTGTGGAAACTTTGGATCCAGTATTTTAAGCAAAGATGTTGGATGTTAAAGACTGGCAGACCAAAAATGGTGGTGGTTCCATTCTCTCCAGGCTAACGACCACTGTGAGGCGGTGATCCATAGACAGAGGAGAGTTTGTCATTGATGCTTTTGACCTCTTTTATTCGAACATGATGCTTCTTGGCCAGGAACCAAGACAACTTGAACCTCCTAGAGTTGTCGTTCGCACGTAATGTTAAACTATATGTATGATTATGTAGGCTTAGCACAGGCACTTAGTTTACCCTTTATTATACATGTAATAATTACACATTGTGTTATTAATTATTATACTATAGGATGAACTTACAGAAACAAGCGCCTGTGAGGCTAAGTTATTTTTCAATGCCAAAAAAAAAAAAAATCGAAAAAGGGGTGGGGGTTGGCTAGAAGTCGAAACCAAGCCAAAAATTCCATTCAATTGTTTATTATGGCAAGTTCCTAGTATGTTTTTATTCTTATCTAAATAATCGTAGGCGTTTCCTTATGTCGATTACTCAATTTTTTTTTTTTAGTTAGAAATCAGGCGTCACTGGAACCAGGTTTTTTTTAATAGATGAATGTTCACACCCCCTTTTCAATATATTTTTTACAATTCGAAAAAGTAACGAAAATAATTTATTCAAATATTTTCCAAATAAGAATATCCGCATCTGTGTGTGTATGGGGGGTTGGGGGTTGGGGGTGTTCTATATTTTGAAAAAATAAAGAAGTCTGGATTTTCTTGGATAGAGTCCAATGCACTGTGTTTTGTTCATTCGTTTGGTTTGAACGTATTTTATTGTATATATAATATACAGTTGTTTTGAAAACAAATTTACTACGATTTATGTGAGAAAAAGTCCACATACCAGTTTTTATTTTAAAAGATATAAACAAATGAAAATATACGTATCAGAGTTTGCTCATTTAAGATTTAAAAAAAAAATAATTATAAAAGAAATGATGTTTTGGTGTTATAGAGTGTGTATCTATTTCTGTACGTTGGTAAAATTTTATTTTACACAATTAGCTTGCGCACTCTGTTTATCAACTTTTATGGCATCAGGCGCTTTTATAATCTTTTGAAGAAGATGGGGGAACAAGATAGCGCAAATGCCTATTTGGTTTAGTCGTAAAATACAATTTTAAATTTAATTTCTTCCAACTAAATATACTTGATAAATGTTACATGTATAATACAAGTTTACAAAAGCACAATTTCAAACTATATTTAGTTTTGAATATTTTAACAAACGATAAGAATTTTTTTTAAAGTTTTGGTGGTATCGAACCCACAACCTAACAAGAGGCCCAGGGGCCACATCGCTCACCTGAGCAATTGGCTAGGAAAAAGCACATACCAGATCATAT